>JAOEGT010000019.1:2949376-2995820 GCA_025447795.1 Speoplatyrhinus poulsoni
TCTCTCCCGCCGTCTCCCTCTCTCTCCATCTCTCTCTCTCTCTCCTATTCGTTCTATGCGTATCAATGTGTGCCTTTGTGTATTAGTGTGGGTGTCTGTTTGTACGTGGTGAGGTAATATAAGTGCTTAAGATTCAGCCAGCTTGAGTAATAGGCGTCCTCTAGAGATGTTTGTACCATTCTGTTCGTCACCTGCTGTAGGTGCAAAGCTCACAGCTGGCAATGGGCTGGGTGTGTGAGCTGGACAGCTGTGGTCACCCATGCCTGAAATAAACACAAGGCTCTCCAGAGATTAATGGCCATTTAAAGAGCCGGGGCCGTGGCACCTAGTCCAGGAATGTGCCATTTATACATGCACTGGAACGCAGCGAGCCTCTAGCAGAGCATGCAGGACGAGCTTGGCCATGGCCCAGGCGTACGCTCCATCCTGCTCGAAGGCAGACATTTTAATTCCATTCCTACCGTCGGAATAGTTCTGGTCGTGGGGAGAAATCCGACAGAGCAATGCTGATGATGGGCATGGTTGTTAAATATAATATATTCTTATTGACATTCAATACAGGATATCAGTTGGTGTCAGTTGTAGGAGAGTTGAAATTGTGTGTTCAGGAAACTAGACCTAAACTGTGTCTGTAAACTGTGTAAACATGTTTTATATTATTCTTCAAATGTTCAGTAAATCATCCTTTTTGGGGCTTATTGAAAATGAGATGTAATTTACTGTAATAAAACAAGATAATTTCCATTTATCTTTCTCTACATCGTAACGGGCAATAAGGCAGAGTTCATGTTATCTTTGGTGTCGGTTAAAACAATAAAATAAAATGTATTAAAATCAATCCAACACTGTTGGCTGCATGTTGG
The DNA here is from genome assembly GCA_025447795.1 of Speoplatyrhinus poulsoni. Lineage (NCBI taxonomy): Eukaryota > Metazoa > Chordata > Actinopteri > Percopsiformes > Amblyopsidae > Speoplatyrhinus > Speoplatyrhinus poulsoni. The sequence goes on from JAOEGT010000019.1 coordinate 2,950,240, forward strand.
TGATAGCAGTCGTCTGTTGTGTCTCCAGTCGCAGTACACAAACCTGGGGCTCCTGAACAGCATGGACCAGGGCATCCAGAATGGAGGCTCGACATCCACCAGCCCTTACAACAATGACCATGCACAGAACAACGTGACCGCCCCATCACCTTACGCCCAGCCGAGCTCCACGTTCGATGCCCTCTCTCCGTCCCCCGCCATCCCCTCCAACACAGACTACGCTGGGCCGCACACCTTCGACGTGTCCTTCCAGCAGTCAAGCACAGCCAAGTCGGCCACCTGGACGGTAAGACGCCATCTTTACCTGTGTGTCGAGAGACACGCCCCTCACTGCTCCAGAGCACAACAGTCTCAACTGTGATATGGGCGTAATATGTGGGAGGGGGAGATAGGTGTGAGCCTACGATATAGTGCAGTGCTGAGGCGATGGGAGGTGTATGTGCTCTAGATGTTTCCAACCACAGTGTTTTTAAAACCCTGGTTTCATCCACAATGGTAATTCTGCATTCAAGTTTAGGAGCATTAACATGAAACTACAAGCATGCTGTTTGGATTGATGCCAATTTTGGTTATCAAACAGACCCTTTGCAAAACCGCAATAAAGTTTATATACAGTATAATGTTTGTAGAAAACTACCAAATTGATTATATTGATTTGTTTTGTAATGTTGGCTTCAACCACAATTCCAAGCACAAATCACAAACTTTTAAAGGTTGATATCTGCTCATAAAATAATCTTAAAACCGTTTTCTGAGTGCCTTAGTCCCTCTGGATGCATTTGTAATTAATAATATAGATCATTTTGGGGTTACAAACCCATTTGTGAGTCTACTGTCACTAGAAGAGGGCACCATATGATGAAATAATTTGCAAAGCTGAGGTTAAGGAGATGATCTGATAAAGATTGCATATCTTTATCTTTACAATCTGTGCCCCAGGCAGATTTGGGTGAATACTGTGTAAAAGCCTTCAATTGCACAACCACATCTGGAAATGGAAAATGTCACTTGAGATGGGAAGCTTCAGCAAAAGCAAAATGACTAATCCCCAGGCATTTCTCATGAAGGCCAAGGCATTCAATCACAACACATTGCATCGCTTGGAGCTGGAAGATAACCTTAAAACTATCACAAAGGGCCTTATTCTTCTTGAGAGTTGTCTTCTGTGGATATCATCAATGCTGCTCTGGCAGAAAATGTCAAAATAATAAATAATTGTCAATCACTAGCAGTGATATTACTGTAAAAAATGTGGGCTGATCGCAAGATGGGTGTTCATGGTTGTTAAATACACATTCCTCAATTTGTTTCATTTAATTATCCATATTTTTGTTCTGGTTATGTTTTGTTTTGGTTTTGGATCTACAGAATACGTGACGATACAAATAGCGTGCCTATAGAGAACTCCTCCCATCTCCTAATGACCATGTGCTAATTCAACGCCACAGTATATTGAAATCTGTGCTGGCTTCCTACCTGGACACAGTTCAAGGGCGCTTGCTTTGTTGATCACAAAGGTAAACAAGCTTAACAGTTTGCCCAGGTGTGGTGATGGCCCTTGCAGCTAGATGTCACCTTGGTAAACCTACCCAACCAGCTCTGCCTGCTCTGTCATTATCGGTGACAGGGCTAAGGGACAGCTGTTGCATCATCAGAGCTACACTTGCTTGTTTTGTTTACATGCCTGTACTGCGTAGGCTAAGAGGACACCACGCTGCAGACCCACGCACAGTGGCACCTTGTTTTCTCTACTAGCGGCAAAACAAAGCGAGCGCGCCCTAGCGGCTACGTGACGAGCCGCGGTAGCGTTCTCGCCTCCAGATGGAGGTGTTGTCCATGTACGGATTATGCGTTGGGAAAGCGCAATGTTACGTCATGTCCAAAAGCCAGTAGGCCTAATGGGCAAGAAATTAAAACAAAAATAATGATAAACTGTAATTTGGCTGAAGCCGTCTTACAGTTGCTAGGCGGGTGTTTAGAAATTAATTATGCTAACGTATCACAGTCCATATAAAGCATTTAATTTAACTCTGATTTTGACACAATGGTATTGTAAAGCCTGTGGGGGTTATTGCACAAATTTCTGCGATAATACTCATTCTTCTGAGTAAACGGGCAGAACATTAGGAGTATTTAAGCAATCACAAGAGTGTGGGATTGTGACATTTACCTAATTCCCACACTGGCTTGCTCATCCCTCTCATTTTCAAAGTGTAAAAACAAAAGTGTCTGATGTGCAATTGTATGGCACAGTAAGTGTATGAGGCACGCCCCAGTTTGGACTATCCTCTGGTTTAGGGCACATCCCATTAGACACTTATGCACATCTAGGGAAACAGCCCAGTGCACGGCGACAGTCATAACACATGATGCAAGACTGGTTTGATGGGTCTGCCACACAGCTAAATGAATGGATGTCTGCTCGTGTTGATTTGCTGAGTAAAATAGAAACCGAAAACCTAAAATTACAATTAAAAGAAAACGCTGACAATTTTGATTGCTTTTGCTTTGTGTGAAAATACAGATGTATTGTACCAATTTCTTGGACAACAACCTCACGTGAAGGTTAATACAAAACACTGACATTTTGTCATTCTGAAGCGACACTATGGCAATAGCAATTGCCATATTCAGGACAATTTTTTAGTGTTTCCTGTTATAATTCGTAAAAATCATCAATGAATTATAAGTAAATGATTAAATGTTATTCTTAGAGAGTTTTTATTAAAATTTTATGTTTTTATATTCACTTGCATAATCATGATTTCACAACACTTCCGCCGGAGATGATTTTAGAGCCTTGGTAAAATAGTTAGCATAAAATTTAGTAATAGCTGAACAAGAGCACCATAAAAAGTGTTTGTCTACTTTATAAAACGAGGTTAATTGAGCTCCCCTCCCCCATATCCCCCACCTCAACCTATTCCTTTTCGAAGTGGCCCCACCCATAGTCTCATATCCCGTAAGAGAGCATTGTGACATTAGCGTAGACTTCCATGTCAAAGTGGAACATTTGATGTCAGCAGATCTTCTGCAAAGCTCCCGTAATCTCAACAGAATAGCTGCTGAACCGCTGGACTGATGGACTGATGGACTGATGGCATGAAGCCACGGAAGACGTCACCACCACAGCTTTACTCTCCCTATAGATCTCCTAATGCCCCCTTTTTTTGAAGGCCTGTGGGATCTTCCATGGGACTTAGAGAGCTGTGTATCGTGCTGCTGTTTGATGATTATGGAGACACACCTAATCCCCAACCCAACCCACACCTTAACCTCTTCCTGTCTGCTATGCCCATGACACACACACACAGTCACATGGACGGGCACAACACGTCAACATTTCCCAGAACTGCTCCCACCCTTCCTTCATTCAATGCTTCTGCAAGGGACCATAACACGCTCTTTTTATTATCATTAGGTTAGGGCAGGTGAATAGTGTCTGCACTGGCAAGAGTGTTTTTTTTTTTCTCCTTCTTTGCTTTAACTAAATTGATGGGGTGTTGCAAATAAGGCTGCCATTGTTGGAGGCCAATGTAACTATTGTGTGGTTAAAGGGAACTGGTGTTTGCCCTGTGTATTACCTGCCACAGCGCACTGCTTGAAGGAGAGGAATGCCATGGTTTGGACTATCACAGGGACCCTTTAGAGCTGTGGGGATTACAGTAATGGATTGAGAGCCCGTAGGTAATACTCGTGTAAATACGATGTGCCTCTTTCCTGAACCCTGTGCTCTTGGGGCCAGCTCTGTCTTTTTGAGAGAGTTAAGCTTGATGGTTGCGTCTCACATTGCGCCGGAGGAGGAGGTGGTGGTGTAGAAGGAGGTGGTGGAGGAGGAGGAGGAGGAGGAGGAGGAGGAGGAGGAGGAGGAGGGTCACAGAACACTCAAACAGAAGAAGCGTTCCAGGGAAAGGGAGCAAGACGAGGCTTGCCTCTGGAACATCTGCGGGCCTGTCCCACGCCTCCCTAGATGGGGCCGAGACTTGTTTATGTGAAGAAGCATGTCAGAACTCGCCCGTCACAGACACAAGCCCTAAAACCTACAGCTGAGACTAAACCTTTTTTGCGTCAGATAGTTGTAATGGGACTGGAAATGGCCTTTCTCGGACACCGCTAAGCATATTACCTGTTACATTTAGAATATGATGTATCCCTACTGAAAAAATGGAAGGGAGAAAGAAATAATAACACGGTATACAAAAAAATAAAATTAATCTGTCACCACTGAGAGATTTGCAATTTTTGGATCCTCTGGTGAAATGCCAGTAGGTTTTGGAAGCTCTCAACACAAAAAAGAAATAATTGTGTTGTGAGATCATTAAAGCTTTGAACAATATCAAACATGTTTTTTTGCTTCGATGAGTAATAAATCAGATGTGTGGTGAAATAATGGAATCAATTTTCAGTGTGAAAGGAAACGGTTTGACATTACTTAGGGCTAAAATTAATTGCACAAATGATGTGCAGCAATTGCGCACTTCTCCTCTCTGACGGATCGTTGGGTTCACATGGTAATCCTGGTTCTCTGAGTAAAGAATAATGAAGGTTTTTATGTGCAGGAATATTGTCGATATATATAAATCGTTTTTTTTTCTTCTTACAGCACCAACATACAAATGTAGTTTCCAAAGAACAGTGCTTTTAGCACATCTGATATATTAAAGCAAATGTATTTATCTTTTTGTGCCGCACATCGGCATATATTTGTACTGTAAGATGATCATTCAATCTAAATTCTTCACTACATACACACTCAGCATATAATGATACTTTAATGCAAGTCCATAAGTCAATTTATAATAATAGTTTTGCATTGCTTTACTTTTCACCTAATGAGAAGAACTATTTTGGCAAACACGGCTACACCTTTTGGCAGAACAGTGAATTAATATTTTAAATTCAAGTTCAAATACTTTGAAATTAGTTGTAGTTATTGAGCGCAATGTGTGCATTACACAAAGTACACATGGGTCTCCTAACAGTGGCATTCCCCATTTCATTCATTCCAGACCTGCTACATAAACATAGTTATCACCAGAACTGGGATGTCATTGGCACTGATTACTAAAGCATAAACATTTCCCCCCTTAAATGTTGTGACACAAGCTATGAATTCTTACCCAAGGGACTGATAGACTTTTCCAAACACTGTTTTCTTTTGTTTCTTTTTAAGATGCAGGTGTTTTTCCTCTTTGGCAGGAAAAATGGGGGGGGGTAACTCCTTTGGATTATTGTTGAATTAAACAGGTTTGGGAGAAGCGTTAGACGTGATGTGACTTGTCAGGTATGAAGCAGACAAGACCAGAGGCGCCAAACAGGGCTTGTTTAAGGCCCGATGTTTGTCAGGACTTGACTACTGCATGCGCCCGCAGCGCCTGTCAGAGAAAGAGGAACACCGCAGCCATGGGCCTGTCTCAGCCTGTGTTTACAGGGGGTGGGAGTGTGTGTTTGTGTGTCTTGTCTCGCATGTAAGAAAGTGATTTTGCACATGCACCCGCTGTACGCGTATTAAACAAGTTCTCTTCCGCGTGTAATTATAACAATTTACTATCTGGCTTCCTGACGTGATCAAATGTCAGCTTTGTCTCTAGCCTTGTTTTTCCAAGCTTGTTTCAAAGTTCTGGATTTTTCCTTACTGACGCGCTCCCTGCTTTTTCCAAACACAAATACTTTCTTTTTATTCTAAATTAATATAATTTGGCATTCCCATGTGTTTCCTGGCTGTGTAATTGAAATTGTGTCCAATGAATAGCTCATAATTACATGTTAACATGTGAGAGCCGCGCCCTGTTCCTCTGAATCCCCATCAGTCAACTGGGTGCCCTCCGCCCTGAACGCTGTTAGCTTTAGCCTCCGCGCGCCGCTTTCAGCTATCAGCAGCCGCGGCTGCAATCACTGCTGAGCAAAAACAACACTGGCAGCCCATGTTCGCGTCCTCGGAGTGCGTAGCTTGAGGGCAGGGATGGGGCGTGCGCAATGCTCATGCGTGTGCGCGTCGGTTCCCTCTGTGAAAGCCATGAACGATAAATGTAACGTTCGCAGAGAGGTGCCGTTCTTACGTTTTCTCAATGTGATTTCTGAGTTTTGCTGGTTTGGCCCTTGGCTAAAAGCTGTGGCTTTGATTAGTCGAAGACGATACACCCTGACTTTATACAGGGCCTCCGTCGCTCCCCTCCCTCTCCCATCGCTCTACTCTGCTTCCTCACCTCATTTAGCTGATTGACAGTGGCGCGCGGGGTGTATCAGGTTGGGAGCAAGGAGACAAACGCGGCCATTTATCTTTTTTAGAGACCTTTTTGGACAGCGGCTTTGATTTTTTCCTTTTTTGTTTTGTTGTTGCAGTGACTAGCTGAGTCGTGTCGTTGACACATGTATGTCGTCCTCATCTGTACATCATCACCAGGGTCATTCACACACACTGCGTACAGGCACAAATGGTGTGCTATGGTGCGTCCATGCTGCTGGGGATTAACTTTCACTATGTTAGTGGTTAGCATTGTCTTGGGTATTGTCAAACGCGCTCGCATTACGCAGTGCTCATGCTGTTTTATGTCCCCGTGGATATTGCCTCGGTTCTTTGCATACGCGATTTATAATGTGGTCACTTGTGAAAAGGAAGCTGGTTGAGACATGGGCTAATAATATCTTCATAAGTGGAATCTCAAGTGAAACGCACAGTAGAAACACATTTAGCGTGCGTGTGGGGGAAAGACGGGGAAAGACGGGGAAAGTGTACTGTTCATTGTGTCCTCAAATATGGGCAGATTGTGCCGAGGGAATCGAACAAGTTCATCTGCCAAGCTTGTGTAATATCAAGTCAACTAAGGCAAGTGTTGGGATATGCTAATTTAACTGGAACACAACTTAATAAAGAAGGAATTTAATGTGGCATTGTTCTAGAACATAGCCCCAAGCCCTTTTCACAATATTCACAGAATAGTTGTCCTCCCCTAGAAATTAAGATGACAAGACGGACCCTCCCCCGGCCAACACACACACAATCACACACATACATGCATACACACTCTAATCCACCAAACCTTTAAAAATAATTTTACTTTACTTTTAATGGTTTGCTCACAAAGTAGGATTATGCATACTTAAAATGTTCCCTCCTTCCAAAGCCCTTTTAGATTACCATTGTCTATCTATGTAATAAACATTTGGCATTACATCGGTCGTCAGGATGTTCTCTTGGCTCGTCACGGCTAAAAAGAAGTACAAATATAACAACCATAAACAGCATTGACATGCACATTTTATTAAAGTGAATCAAATGAGATTAGAAGTATTCTTGGGACCCTGAGGGTGTCCCAACCCCCAGATTGAGATCCATTGGTGTAGAAGAGTACTCCTCCCTTGAAGATGAAAGCCAGGCACAGTTTAATTGCTGCTGGAGGGGTTTATTTTATGACACTCCTTGGAAGCCCTAGAGGTTCACAATGAAACATCATTGACGCTTGCCCAATCACACCCTGTGTGTGTTTGTGTGTTTATTTAAGTATGTCATAATCACATTGTTGTTAACCTTTTAAATCAGGTAAAAACAGACGTTCGCAGTCCAGGCAACAGCTGTTACAGGAACAAGCATTATATATATTTTTTTTTTTCGTTTTTTCCCTCTTTTCATGTTCTCCATTTTCCTCTGCAGTACTCAACAGATTTGAAAAAGCTATACTGCCAGATCGCCAAGACGTGTCCCATTCAGATCAAGGTGCTGACCAACCCACCGCAAGGGGCTGTCATCAGGGCTATGCCTGTCTACAAGAAAGCAGAGCATGTCACAGAGGTGGTCAAGCGCTGCCCGAACCACGAGCTGAGTCGCGAGTTCAACGACGGTCAGCACTTTTATTTCTTAAAGAAAATCAAAACACACAAAAAAAGAGATTATAATAAAAAGATTTTCAGTGACTAACAGTGTAATATTGTCTCCAGGTCAGATCGCTCCTCCCAGCCACCTGATTCGCGTGGAGGGAAACAGCCACGCCCAGTATGTGGAGGACTCCATCACAGGCCGCCAGAGTGTGCTGGTGCCCTATGAGCCCCCCCAGGTGGGCATCACTACCATCTCCACGCCCTGTCAGCTCCCCTTCAGCACCTACCCACTGACTCCCACAAATGCAGCGATGACAGGCCTTCTCGCTACTCACGTATCCAGCGATCCCAACACTAAGCCCTAGCCTGGCAGCTATAGGTGTCCCCGGAAAGCCCCTTACTGAGATGTACTTATATTATCTAAATGAAACGTGCAGTGGACGCTTTTATCACTAAAGGATCAGTCAGGGTCCAGTACATTCCATGGGTTGTGTCTTGATGCAGATACATTGAACAGATACATTGTTGCTTAGATTTGAACCTCAGAGAAGTCCCTTCCCTCACCAGATAATTGAGTGGCTGGCACATCTCTCTACACCTCCCCCTATACACCTGCACACACACACACACACACACTTTTACAAATGTATTGAGTATCAAAATAAAATAAAAACACTGATGAATATTTGAATGTGTTTCAAACATAAATGTCAACAAACCATCGCTGGTGACATTCATCATGTGTGAGTGTCCTCATCACTAGTGTGTGTGTGTGTGTGTGTGTGTGTGTGTGTGTGTCTCAGGTGGGCACAGAGTTCACCACCATCTTGTACAACTTCATGTGCAACTCCAGCTGTGTGGGGGGGATGAACAGACGTCCCATCCTCATCATCGTCACCCTGGAAAGCAGAGAGTAAGACACACCTCCATGGGTAGCTTCCCAACCAGGGGTTCCCAACAGGGGGATCTGGGACCCCAGGAAGGGTCATTCATAGCGGGGCCCGAAAAACTAAATAAAATAACACATAGAACACATATGTCTCAGTTCAAAACTTGTATGAATTAGCTGGTGGGGGTTTTGAAAGGGTTAGGTGTGCCCTGCTCTAAAGCAGCCTCTCTGACCTCTGACCTCTGCTCCTACTCCACAGCGGCCAGGTGCTGGGCCGGCGCTGCTTTGAGGCCAGGATCTGCGCCTGCCCGGGCCGCGACCGCAAGGCCGACGAGGACAGCATCCGTAAGCAGCATGTAACGGACGGCACAAAGAGCAATGAGGGTATGAAGCGCCGTAAGTAGCGCTGGGGCTGGTGGTGGGCTGACAGAGCACACACACACATACTGCATGTTGCATCCCCTTGCTGAATTCTTTCATATCTCCTAAAGCCGCATAGGACTCATTCTTATTGATCTTCCCAAGCCTCAGTGAAACCAACAGTATGACATTTGACCCCATGTATTTGCTGATACTTTCTCACCAGTGTACCTGGGTAGGGACACTAGGTAATGTACGTACTGTACTCACTACTAGTGAGGAATAGTCTACCACAGACCAAAGGCTGTTTTATGCCTATCATTGTCAAAGGTGCACCTTATTTCTGCAAACATGGTAGATAAAAGCAGTTGCAGTTGAGTTTCTTGTCCAGATGGTGCCGCCATTGAGCATGTTGTCCTATGTAGCTTTAATGCTCGGTTTCCATCCTACTCTTGCTTACGCTGAAAGGATTCCACCGTGCGGCCACAGGCACTGACAGTGCTCACACTCTCTTCTCCAGCTTTCCGCCAGGTCTCCCATGGCATACAGATGTCCTCCATCAAGAAGAGAAGATCCACAGATGAAGAGGTTTTTTGTTTGCCTGTGAGTTTCCTTCCCTGAGTTTTTTGCAGTCGACTTTAATGTGTCACAAATGCTCGGTGTCTTACGCCGCTCCCTTTCTTCTCACAGATTAAAGGCCGTGAAATCTATGAAATTTTGGTGAAAATTAAAGAGTCTCTAGAACTCATGCAGTTTTTGCCCCAGCACACTATTGAGTCATACAGGCAGCAGCAGCAAAACCTTCTTCAGAAACAGTGAGTACCAGATTCGTGGTGTAGTCCCACACATCCCGCTCCCATTCGCAAACACACTGTAATAGACAGAGCTACAATACATGCAAGGTTCACCCTCAATAGTTAACCTGCTTGCCTGAGCTGCATCATTAACTGTGTATGTTTGCTTGACAAACAGGTTGTATTTATTTAATTTATTTAATATATTATTTTTAGATGTTTAGGTGTAGAAGGTTGGCAATGCAGTGATGAGCGTCATTCTACTAATGACGTCATTGTAGAACTGGCAATGAGACGAGTATGCAAGCATTTGACAATTCAACGTTAGATTTTAAGGCGTACACTGGTTAAATGTGCCATTGTTAATGCACTACAATATGTCACACTTTATACGCTATACTTAATTTCTGCTTTGCACATCTGTTGTGTGCTGTAGCTTAGCCCTCCCACTCTAACTGTCTCAGGCATGCATGTGACATCCCTTGTCCAATAGGAGGGTGAGAACTGAGACGTTTGTGTAACTGCAGACTGCAGAGTCTTCACTTTCAATATACAATACACTTGAGTGAATTTTGTTTTATACACCCAGCATAGCAGAGGCTTCATCCTAAAGAAAGGTGCACAACTAAAAGTTCTTCATTGTTTCACAAGAATAATAATTTTGTTCCATGCATGTGCCCTAGAGGGTGAACCTTGCATTTTTGTAGAGCAGTTATTTTTTCTTTTTTTTATCCTTTTCTTCTCTCTCTCACGGGATATGAGCCAAGCCTGATGAATAGTGACAAATGTACCTGGCTATGCTTTGTTTAGAAGAAGCTTCCAAAGCTTGGTGGTAACGCCTTTGGGTTCCATGCCAGGCTTGCACAACAGCACTAGTCACAAAATCCCTGCCTGCCTCTCACCCACTGACTTGAGCATATTGAAACTTCTGAAACAACAACAATGCACACCCAAGGCCCATTGCCTACTTCACTATAGGTTGAGAGAAAAAAAAACTTAAGTGTGTGTAAATGATGGCCCTATGAGGATAATTACTGCTTATGTTATATAGACTGGCAGGCGTCCCCACCGTGAGATAATGCTTGCATTTGCTGTTTTGAACTTTTGAATTAGTTTTAGATTAGGAACCAGTTTCGCTTGTTATCTGGCTACTTAATTATTAATGGTAGTGGGTACTGGGATGATGTAGACATTAGATTATAAGGATTCACTCTCTGAATGTATTCCCCGCCGTTTTAGAATCTCTTTGGACTATCGTACTACTGTACATTTTCCTCACATCCTTGTTTGCAGTGTAGCACAGCATTCTTGCACGCTTATTTCTTTTATACTTCTCCCCATCTTCCTTTTCATCTGTTTTCTTAATATTCATAACTCCTGCAGTGTTTCCCTCTCAGGCTTTTAAATAAAACGTTTCTCTGAACTTGGAGTACATGTGTCAAGTCTTTTTCTTTTAATTATACTGTAGAGCCCCGTACTCAAGAACAACCACACAAAACCTCCCTCTACATTCCAATGATGTAGTAGACAGCCAAATGTGTTGTTAATTAGCACCACCTTCTGGAGGTGTGTGGCGCTACAACATACTGTAATAATAACGCCAACATGATTGATGTACATATAGATTATCAGTAAATGTGAGTTGCTGTGGATTTGTGATTATCAAATGTTACATTTCATTATTAAGGCTTACTCTCTTTTCTGAAACATTTTACAATCCTTCAGGCCTATTTTGTGGTCTCTGCCTCCTCCTCCTCCAGCCAGGTCTTATTTCTTCTTCTCTCTCTCTTTTCTTTCTGGTTCCCTCCTGCAGTCTGCTAAAAGCCCGGCTTGGTAGCCAGCTCCTGGAGCCCGCAGGAGAGCAAAGGCAACGTTGCAGTTCCTCCTGATATATCTGCTCCACATTCCTCCTCCTCCTCCTCCTCCTCCTCCTCCTCCTCCTCCTCTCCCAGTTTCACAGACCTTCTCATCTTCTCAACTTATTTTTTGCCTTTACTTTTTTTTTCTGTTTTCTTCATCACTGGGATCCTACTCAGAGTCTCGAGTAGAGTGGAGTGGAAAACGACCTGTTGCTGTATGGAGTACATTCTCCATCCATCTCCCTTCAGTGCAAGGGTGTAAACTCCAGTCTGACTTGTAGGTTAAACTCCTAGGTGCTGGACAAAGCGTTCCTTATAATAGTGAATGCTTATGACAGTCGACTGCTTCGTCCTGTAATAAAGTTGTAACAGCTTAAAGGTCATAGTGTTCAATAGCTTTTTGCATGATTATGGTTTACTGTTAAAATAAATGCATTTTCGAAGGGTAGCCTATTTGCCTCCACATTCTAAGTCACCTCAGAGAAGTGTATGATATTCTTCAGGTAATCCCTGTTTATTTTTACCAAGGTGTTGGCTGCATACTGCATAGAGGTTATTTCTTCAAATGGCTGCATCTCAGTGGACCTCTTCAACATTTGTTATGGTTGAAGATGATCAGGAACCAAGCCTTAGCATCTTTCAGTTATTTGATGTACAAAGCATTTGTTATGTGTGTCGCTTTTGCTCTATTGGTTGAGCTGGACTCACATAATCTTACCTATCTTGTGGGGTTTCGGGGGGAGAGATTTTATCACAGAGAAGTTTGCTAATGCTGGTCATGTTTTATATTACTGCAGGGCAGTTAATGCGTGTGTTAATATATTTGTAAGACGTTTTCAATGGAGGACTATGCAAATTGATTTCTCTTTTATATACAGGGTTATACAGTATTTACCTCTGTGACCATTCTGTTTGAAACAGATTGTTTTGTTATTTTTGTGGCTGGTGCACTTTTGTCTGTCAGAATAAATGTTTTTTTTCCCCTGCTTGAACTCTCTCTCAATTTCCTTGTATCACCGAATAACTGGCATTTGCTTTTCAAGGAGCAAAGTATGATAGAACCTTAAAACATTGTGTTTCAGTCACACCTGTAGCACATCATCATAATTACCTCTCTGTGTACCATAGTACTGCCTTACATTATTAACGCTTTATTCCCGTGAACTGTTGGAAGCGTTATCACTCTATGCTCTGCCAGCGGGCCAATCCTAAACGTCCTGTCCGCCTCTCCCGTCCCCAGGACATCAATGCCTCCTCAGCCTAACTTTGGCTCCAGCTCTCCAACCCAAGGCAAAGTCAACAAGCTGCCCTCTGTCAGCCAGCTCATCAACCATCAACAGCAACGCAACACCCTCACCCCGTCCAGCATGTCTGGAGGTCTGACTGACAGTAAGTGTGCCCCTTTCTCCCTCCACATCCTTGTCGGGGGGGGGGAGGGGGTGAGCCGTCGTCCCACCCTCTCGTGTCCCCTCTGGCCTTATTGTATACATATATAGTTTTTAAAAAGCCTGTCTGGGCAAGCAAAGGTGGAGGGAAGTTCTCAGCAGCCCCCCCCCTCCCCTTCCTCTGACAGGATAGCCTACTTCCTCCTCAAAAGAATGTGATCCTTGTGAGACTCTTGTCCTCTGCAAGCCTGCAGGACTTATGAGTTACTGTATCAGGCATCATCTGACATTTGGAGAGCCACCAGTTCACATACACGCACGCACACACTCACTTTCCCATGTTTCTGCTTACATCACACCACTTAAGAATGCTCAAAGTAGTTGCTTGTGTTTCTCCAGTGACTCCTTTGATGGGCACACACATCCCCATGAATGCCGACATGAGCTCACTGAGTCCCACACATGTACTGCAGCCCCAGTTGCCCTTGGTACCCTCCTCTCACTGTACCCCCCCTCCTCCATACCCAATGGACAGCAGCATCTCCAGGTACATGAACATTCTTCTGGGGAGGGAGGCGGGGGCTCTCCTGGTCCAATGAGTATTGGCGACGATATCTTAGTTGGCTATTGGAATTAGCGCCGCCACAATAAATGTTTTACTACCGACCCGAACTACGTTTACAATATCTAGGTCATGAGAGTAAATCAAAGGGTAAAGCTATCGCGTGTATGTTTGCAAAGTTCAAATCTAATATCAGTAGTTGCCCATGCACCCACCATGGTGTTTCTAGCGTCAATAACTGATTCATTTAACATTCCTGGTACAGTTCCATGAAAAGCGCAACGCTTCAACTGTGTTCCCGTTCCATGTTGCAGCTTCCTTCTACGGCTGGGCTGTGCAGGCTGCTTGGACTACTTCACAGCACAGGGCCTAACCAACATCTACCAAATAGAGAACTACAGTATGGAGGTGAGACCTTGTCTGTCCTACACGAATTGCTCCTACAGATAGACACGTGAGTCTGCTTACCTGCCAATACTAATGCCGCCCTGTGGATTGTCCATAGGACCTTTCCAGACTGAAGATTCCTGCCGACTTCCAACACATCATCTGGAAGGGAATTATGGAGCACCGGCAGACCATGGATTTCTCCCCACCTCCCCACATACTGCGTACCACCAGCGGGGCCTCCACTGTTAGCGTGGGTTCCTCTGAGGCCCGGGGCGAGCGCGTCATCGACGCGGTGCGCTTCACCTTGCGCCAGACCATCTCTTTCCCACCACGCGACGAGTGGTCCGACTTTTCCTTCGATCTCGACTCTCGCCGCAACAAACAGCAGCGCATCAAGGAGGAGGGGGAGTGAGACGGTTCTTCTTGTCTTGTGTTCGTAATACTGCTTGATCCACTATTTCACTCAAACTGCTGGGACGTTTCATTCAAAATGTTTGTATTTGGCATCGTGAGCAAGTAAATATTCAGATAAAAATGCACTTATTTTCGTTAGTGTTCTGTTGACGATGACGGCTAAGGAGGGCTATTTTGTGTGATTTATGTATGCATTTGATTAAGTTTAACTGCTTGAGAGAGCACTTAAATGCCGAAAGTTTATAGTTTTTTTGAGTGTTTATCAAAAGTGTTCATGATCCATTCCGATATTATTGCATCATGACTGGAAATGATGCTTTAAAGGGGCTTATTTCTGCTATGGGCCATAGCAAAGGTATTTTTTCTAGTTTTAAAATAGAGTTTATGAACCACAGTTACAGTTTTACAATTTTGTCAAGTAACTGCTTTTGATAACTGGCACATGCCATGATTGATTGTATACATTTCATGAATTTCAGATGTCATAAGTTTTATGTCTGTTAATTGGTTAAACTTCCTGCTGTAGCTTCATATTAACATGCTTTTTATGTCTGTCGTGAGACCCTCAGATTCTCAGAAGTATTTAGGTTTAGGTAGCAGATGGTCATGCATTTGAATTAGCTATATATACAGTATATATACATACATAGTGTGTGTGTGTGTGTGTGTGTATATACATATATACACACACACATACACATATTAACAGCCTATTATTGACTCAGTGTTTTAATACCATGACTGATTTGTTAGTTTTTTATATTTTTTATTGTTATCTTTGAACAATATGCAAATATCATTGTGACTGCATTGTCAGGGTGACATTATTTCATTAATTCACCAACCACATTGGTAAAGGTTTGTTTTATGTCACAGCAGGCCAAAAGTTCAATATAAATGTAAATACATTTGTATAGTTATTTTCTTGAGTTTTCCAAAAGAAAATACTTGATTCTTAAGAACAAACGAGCATATTGATGTGAATATTGCCTGGTAGAAATATCAGTGGAAATAATGTTTGTATTAATTGAAAATTATAACTATGTACCCTTCACTAGCCATCATTTAGGTTTTTGTTACAAATAGCTTACATTGTTAAAAAGCAGAATGCAATCGGCAGGTCATTATTTTTGTACAATGTAAATATGTTTCAATGTACCTAGGCTATTTTGATATAAATCCAAAAATAAATATACATACATACAGTACTGCATGTTATCACCCCGTTGTCCTTCAAAGTCATTTTCTTTTAACTAAAAATATTAACTATCCAATGTAGTTAGGTAATAGAATGAGAACATAACTTCAAGACAATGGGTGGTCTTTCATTGATCATTTGGTCTGTCAATCAGTACGGAGCTCTACTGACCTCCTTGTGGACATGCCGTCCCATAGGGAAACGAATGTCTAGAGAAAATCTGAACAGAACTAAGCATAAAGGAACCCTTCGACTGACAGAGTTGCTATTCATCAAAATCCATCCAATTTAAAAAGTGAATTAACATGTCAGATGGCGCCACCTGCTGAAACTAGTGGCTGTGTGCATACTGTGAGTAGATACTGTTGTGAGCACCACTACAGTACACCACTTAATAGATTTCTTGATAACTTAAATAACTCAAACAGAGTGTAAATTCCAAAAAGTTTATTTTAATTTTTAATACATTTCCTAGACATTGTATCACTCAGGAAGAGCCAAACTATGCCAGTAAATGTATCTCCTGACATGAAATAGTATATGGGAATTTTTCATATATATTTTAACCATGCACTTGTTGAAAAGCATTTTCAACTTGGGCCTCATATCCATTGCAGGTACCATGGGGACTGACATCTACTAGTATACATACATACATACATACATACATACATATACAGATATAACCGCATGCTTGCTTGCATTATCAAAAGTATGTCAGTGAGGCAAAGTCAGTGGAAAGAAATATTTTTTTCTGGTTGGTATGGTCACAAATTGAAGCCCAAGATGAATTTGAATTAAACTGATTAGTTGTCAGCCTTAACGCATAATAGCTAGAAGATGAACAGGATAGCCGTGTAGCTTCATAGTCTCCATAACAGCAACTAATGACATTAGGCAGGGGGAAAAAAAAAGAAATATCACATCCACATCTTAACAAAGTATAATTTTGTCTCCTTCAGTGCCTGCAGTGGTATTTCTGTGATGGCAGGAATTAACAATATTTGTATATCTACTCATTTACATCCAATGTACATGTGCGTGGATTCAAAAACACGCATGCACGCACACGTAGCAAATAGCCCAAATCTGGTTCCATTATGTACATTCCCAGTAAAAAATAGACATCTTTATACAACGGGCTCCACAGGTTAGTCCACCTCGGCCACGTGAGCCACCTCCACCTCCATGGTCTGAATGCCGCCTGAGCCATCGTCGAGCTTCACCCCCGTGATGGCCTGCTGGGCCAGCACGTAGTTCACCACCTGCATGATGCTCTGGTCCGACAGCGTGGCGGCCGAGCCATCGCTGACCGCCTCCGCCGCTTCCGCCGCCTCGACCGTCTCCTCGGTGATGAGCACCGTCTCGATGTCCTCGGAGACGGAGGCGGGCTGGGCAGGCCGCAGCTCGGGCGGCAGGTCAGACGCCAGGATGCTGACGGCGTGCTCCACCTGGGTGCCCTGGTTGTGGAACTGCAGCGTGTCCTTCTCCAGCATGATCTTGCCCGGCAGGTTGTCGCTGTGGTAGCGCGCCATGTGCTTGCGCAGGGTGCGCGCGTCGATGTGCGCCTCCTGGCACATGGGGCACACGTAGGGGCGTTCGCCTGTGTGCGTGCGCACGTGCCGCTTGAGGGAGCGGGCGTCGGCCCACGCCACGCCGCAAGTCAGACACTCAAAGGGCTTCACTCCTGGGCGCAGGGGAGGGAGACACCATGCGGAGATATCATGAGAACCCCAGGAAGCATGTTGTGAAAACACAATGTCAACACATTGTGAAAACACAATGTCAAAGCCAAGGGGGAACCTCTGCTGCTGAGAAATAAATACAATGTGGAAGTGCCAAACCCTGCAGTTCATCAAATGGCCGCTTGAGGCTGGCTGCAATAAGGAGTCAATTGCCATAGACTCCAATGATAAAATGTCAGACTTTACATAATATAAAGAAATACAAATAGCTAGTCCCCACCATTAAAACCCCATCATATGTAGATTATGCTTTTCAGTGATATTAACAATAGTATGACACTAGATTTGCTTTCAGTTAAAACATTTTTTAAAAAGTTGACGCTCAAAAATTGGAATGTCAATATATTGTCTCTCTTACTAAACCTAAAATATATGTTGCATGCAGACTGTATAGACGGTTTCACCATAGTTTTATGGCTTTAACGAACGTACGCACATTGCCACGGTTATTTTGTTTTTTTAGTTTGTTATTATTGGGTTTGCATTCACTGGCACATTACACTATGCATTGTAAGGATGGAGTCAAAGTTAAATGGATGAGCAGACTGATGTTGGTTTAATGGTTGATGTAGTCTGGGGTGCAACCCGACGATGAAATTTAATTTTTTAAATAAAATTGTATATTTTTCTAAAGAATAGACTGCGACCACAGATCACTGCTGTGCAAATAGAGAGGAATAGCAGCCCGTTACAAACTTATACATTTCCTACACAGTATGCATTCACTTACCAAAACAGAAGCCCCTCTCTTCATATGAGCACGGCGTTATCCTTTGGTCAAATTTTCAGTATGCCAACCGGCTTTATCCACTTTTTCATTTGACTTGACATCAAATGAATGTGATCTACATTGAATTCTATCTCAGCCGGAACCCATCAGCTAAATCGTCTGTTAATATTGCGCATTCGTGACTACAATTGACAAATTTAAACATTCAGCCAGTCATGTCAAAGATGTGGCAGGTGCTAATTTCCCACCCTGTATACAGTCTATGGTACAAACACCCCTCCTTTCCTCCCCATCTGGACGCAGGCTGGCTGTGTGGAGGCTCACCCTGGTGGTTGTTGATGTGGCGCCTGTACTCGCGGAGCTGGGTGAACTTCCTCCCGCAGTGCTCGCACTCCCTCTCCAGGTTCTGCTTCACGCGGCCCTTCTTCCCGTGGGTGGCCTTCTTCACGTGCCTCCTGAACAAGGCCTTCTCAAAGAACTCCTTCCCACACACGTTACACCTGCACACGCACAGGACAGCACTTAGGGACATAACAGCTGCTATGCAGGTATGTTGCTTAGTCCGTGATTTCTGGCGCCACTTTTGTCCCGTTAGACGCATTTAGGATGTTCTTTTACTGCGCTGGGTCATTTAAAGAAAAGCCTTTCTTATTGGCTTATTTCCGATGTTCTGTGGATTCCGTTTGGTTCACCAGAAAAGATATTGATACCACCCCATTTGAATTACTGTTATTCCAGTGCAACCACTTTATTATTATTATTGTTATTGTTAGTATTGTTATTGTGAACCGGCGAAGGTTTTTGGTCAGGAACGTCGTTTTTGCCGAAGGTGAGTTACAGACGTTTAGTTTACATACTACTATATCTACAAGTGAACAAAATGTCAAATAAATGTATCGACGACCAATCGAGTTATACTACCCGCAAAATGTTGTTCACGGCCCCCAGTTTCTGTGGCGCGCTGGCCGCCCAGAGTAGTGGCAGGTGGCCAGCGCATCACAGAGACATGGTGGTGCTCAGTTGGTTGTTTAGTCACGGCCTTCAGTGCCTGTCAGCTTAAGTTATTCTTCATATTTATAACGTGTATTAAACCAGTTATTAGCGTCAATGCAAAATGTAACCACTGTATTAATGCACCTACAACACATACATCACTCACTTATAAGGCTCAGCCACACTGTGGGACTTGACGTGGGAGTACCAGTCCTTCTTCCAGCTGTAGCACTTGCCACACACCTGGCACTGGAAGGGCTTCAGGCCCATGTGCTTGTTCATGTGCTGCTGGAGGTCTTTGGACTCGAAGAAGCTCTTATCACAGCTAGAGCACAGACACAGCACAGTTAACCATTATTACATGCTTCACGCCTTATTAGAACTGGGTGTCAACAGCGTTATGCGTGAAGAATTTACTTACTGAGAGCAAGAAAACGGACGAATGTCCGGTTTAGGCAGATGCTTCTTCAAATGCTTGCTTAAAGCAGAGGCTCTGTGGAACGCTGCCCCACATGTGCTGCACTGGTATTTCGATTCGCCTAAATAAAGAGTGATTTAAGATAGAAAAGAGTGAAAGACAGTTTAATGTGCGGTTTGAATCAATGAAAACAATAAATTATACGTTAAACAGACTTTTAAAAGGTATAGTCAGCTACTGCAAGCTAATAACACTTTCAACATACAGTATATCTCCTCGCATTTCGCTGGCTTACCATTCTATGTGCATATGTTTCAAAAAGAATATGATAATTCTATTCTACATACAAACATCTTAAGCAAAAGCTTAGTAGCCCACGCTGACCTGTGTGAAGGCTAGTGTGCTCCTCCATGCTGCGCTTGCTGACAAAAGATCTCTTGCAGTATTCACACTGGAACTGCTTGGAGACGTCGTGGAGGGCCTTGTGCATCTTCAGGCTGTGCTTGTGGGCGAACGTCTTGCCGCACACCTTGCAGGAGTGGGGCCGCACGCCAGTGTGGTTCAGCATGTGGATGCGCAGCGAGTACAGCTTGGGCAGGGTCTTGCCGCAGATGTCGCACACAAACTCCCTCTTGGTCCACGCAGTGTTGGCGGCGCCCTCGTCCGTTTCGCCCTGCTCCGACGGAGGCGGCCTGGGCTTGGCGACGGCCGCCAGCTGACTGCTCTGCTGCTTGTGCCTGGCCAGGTGGGCGCGCAGCGAGGCGGCGTACTGGAACTCCTTGAAGCACAGCTGAGAATTGACGTGAAGCAAACCATTACATTCTGAAGCAAAAATGTAGAATAGAAATCTATTCATGTGTACCATTGTATCTAGCCGCATCTAGCATAGATGCTTAATCTTTACTTAAAAAAGGTATAGTAAGCAATTTTAAGCGTATACAATTTTTGTCAGTTCTCCAAGTATCTCTGTGCAGTCAGCTATCTTAACGTTCTGTGTGTTGAAAATATCATTTGGTACTAGCCCTTACTCCGTAAATAGGAGCATAAACAAAGTGGTGCATACCGCAACAACAACAACATCCTAGCTGTTGCCCCAGCTGTCACAATGCGTTTCCAATGTGTGGGTTGGAGCTTCTCAGGGAGCACCCTATGGCATTGAAGGTTTTATTTTTATTTGAATCCAAATTTAGGATGCGTTCGCGAGAATGACTTACTATACTTTTAAGCTAACTACTGCTAATGCTGTTAGCTTCTGAACTGCTAAAAACATAGCGCAGCCCAACTGAGGGAGGGTGGGAGTTCTTGCAGCGTGAGCGACTCCTAGCGTAAACTAACTAACAAACTAGCCAGCCTGAGAATTACTGCGCTCTTCAGCTCAATAAACACTTTAGTTGTAGAAATAAGAACAGAAATATTTCAACATACTCTACTGTGGTCTGTTCACTTCAAGTTGCCAAAATGTTCAGAGCTAGAACTACACCAAGGCGTGGATTAGCGACTGGGCGTCTTCTAGCGACAGCCTAATAACCATTTCTGTCGTTGCGATTGTGCGTCGCTATTTCAGCTACCCCGAGTCTGCGCGGACAACCCAGAAAACAGCAACAAGGAAGTTGCGGGACTATGACTGACAGCTAGTAAAGAGCGAACTTCAACACTGACACCAAAATCTAGTTATCAAATGTAGGCCTTTCTATGCCTTTTGTTAATTCAAAATTAAATGAAGAGAAGACGAAGGAGTCAAAGGAAACATAAACAGGCGAGGAACACGATGCATATGCATCCATTTGCCGTGGTTTGGAGAAAAGTACTCTACTGGTTTGGGGCTGCTGAAAAAAATTTATGTTCTCACTGTTATTAGGTTTTTGTGTTTTTTATAATGATATTACTCTGCAAGAAAGCCTGAAAAGCCTAGCGATGTCCCTCTCGCTGCCAATTCAAAATTGTAAATCGCAAGAAAAAGTTTATAGAGCGTCGGGTTTCGGTTGATAGGAGTAGTTGGTCCAGTGGCTACATCAAAGAGTCAACCAGTCAGACCTGGCGATTTCTGTTGATAAGCAGTCGCTACCACACGCACGAGCGAAAATCGCTGCGGTGTAGTTCTAGCTGAAAAGCAAGCAATCAATCTGTATGAAACAGGCGGAGTCCCTGATACTACTTACACTACACTTATAGCCCCGCGACTTCTCATGTTTCAAGGTGTGCATGATGAGTGAGTAGCGTCTCTGGAAGGACACGCCACACTCGGAGCAAGTATGCTCCCCATCGACAGCGCTGCCGCTCTTGGGGTCCTCCCCTGGCTCACTGGCCGACTCCATCACCACGCCCCCCTCTGAGAGAATCTCTGCTTCTGAAAGGCCCTCCGCTGGCTTGGCCTGCAAGTCCACCTCACTTGGGGCTGGTGCCTCCCCTTGGTTCTCAGCGGGCCGTTTTGGTGGACGACCCCTCCTCCCAGGCCGAGAGGGACCAACCTGCAATGTAACACGGCTGATGGTGAGCCTGAGCCGATCACCTGCTCCGATGTGTATCTGTGTATGCCTGTTCATGCTAGCTGTCGGTGGCATTAGCTGTGGTGTGCCTATTCAGTGTCATTAGCTGTGGTGTGTGTGTGTGTGGTGTGTGTTTACTGTCCAGAGGGGCCAGAGTGTGGAGACAACAGGCAGATGTTACATGCAGATGCATGAGACATTGGACTCGCAGTGTCACAGCCAAACAAAATGGCGACGCGAGCATGACTGTGTGCAAGTCCTCACAATATGGTGATCAGAGGCACACCTCTAAGTTACATTTACACATTACAGGCTTCATTTGCATTTACATTGCATATGGAGATAGTTTACCCAGAACAGGAGCCTCTTTAAATGCTTCTGCTGATAACATCATAATGTGTGCTGTGGTGGTGGCGTTACCTTCTGTGTGACCACCGGGCGATGTGGGACTATGCCCACCTTGTCCAACTCCGTCTCCTCCTCCTCCTCCAGGCCCATGTGCAGACGGGCATAGCCTCCCTCCCCGATGGAGCGCTGCCGCAGGCGCCTCCTGTTGGGGTCTTCGTCCTGCCTGTCCCCCTGGGCCTCCTCCAGCGACACAGACTCCTCCTCCTCCGCCGGCAGGGGCTCCTCCTCCAGCAGCACGGGCTCCTTCTTCACCTTGGCCGGCCGTCCTCGTTTACGCTTGGGAGGAGTGGGCGGGGGCAGGGGCTGGGGATTGGGAGGTTCTACCCCCAGGGGCTGAGGAGGTTCTGCCCCCAGGGGCTCGACCACTGCCTCCTGGGGCTCGGAGTGGTCCTTCCTTGGCTCGGAGTGGTCCTCCTGGGGCTTGTGTACGCTCCCGTCCTCCTCTGGGGCCGCCGAGACGGTCGCGTCAGGCTCCACGGCGAGGACGAAGGCGTCCATGGGTGTGCCGTCGTCGTGGGTGCCCTGCGGCTGCTCCAGCGCCAGGCATGCCGACACCACGGCCAGGGACTCGCTGGCCCCGGCCTGGCCGCTGTGGGTGACCACGGTCATGGTCTCTCCGCCCGGCTCCCCCGCGGTGTGGGCCATCAGGGTCACCATCCCCTCCGGGAGCATCAGGGTCTGCTGGTGCTCCCCCCCTTCCTCCTCCTCCAGGGCCTGGGGGACCACCTCCATGTGGGCCTCCGCCTCCTCGTCGCCGGTGGCAACAGCGAAGGACACGTCGGTGATGGCCACGCCCGTCTGGGTGACCACGGCGCGGCCGTCGCTCTCGATGGTGACCACATAGGAGCCGGACTCGTCTGTGAAGGCCTGGTGGGTGGCCGGGTGGCTGGACATCACGGTGTGGATGTCCCCCCTCCGGTAGACCATTAGCTTCTTCTCCTCCACCTGCCTGTGCACCGACTCGCAGATCTGCAGCACCTCCGCCATCAGCAGATGGCGCGCCAGGTTGGCGATGTCCGCCATCACGCAGAAGTTGAAGGTCAGGGTGGAGGTATAGGCGAAGTCCAGCAGCGGCAGGAAGCTGTCCTTGGTGAAGCCTGGCCAGATGGGACGCACAGGTCAAATTGCTTCAACTCACATCTCAATAAAACTAAGCAGTGTAAAGGCATACTGTAGTCTGAGATTGTGCGCTAATTGTAATCTTATATGCTTTTTGTCAAATTCACCAAATATCTCCTCGCATTCCGCTAGCTCAGCGTTCTGAAAAGATAATCTGGAGCTGCGTTTCAGACAACTCAAAGTCAAAAATTCCCGATCTCCTACTACAAAAAGTGCAATAGAACTCCACTCAAAGTCATACTTGTGAAGTCGGGGGAAATCGAGCTGGGAGCGGGGTTAGTGACAATCTGTTAATTTCTCCGCTGTGAGCCGTGTTTGTCCCTGCAGTTTCGTAACTCTCAAAGCGTCGAGTCTAATGCGCTCCCAACTTACAGCGTTAACAGCGTTTCGAGTGCAGACAGGGAGAGACTGAACAAGAAATCCAGTGAACAAGAAAATACCTACTCCTTTCAAAAAAAAAAAAATAATAATAATAATAATAATAATAATAATAATAATAATAAGTTTAACAAACTAGTGTTTCTGGTGCCGACTAGCGAACCTGGCAACGTTTAACCAACTAATTGCGCACATCCCTATCAAATGGCCGTTCGGAAAAACAATCAAGTATTCAAAACCTGTAAAATGGTATTCGGTACAGCCATAATAAAAACATGTTCTATTTTTAAATGTATGTAAAAAATATCCTATGGCGACAATGTTATTAGATAGGTGTAACGGTCAGCCATGTTTTTTGTTTACGCTTTGAGGTCAGAAATAAAAAATGTCAACTGGGAAATATCTGATAAATAGGAACACAAACAAAGTGGCGAACACGCTCCCAACAACAATGCCCTAGGCTTCACAATGCGTTTCAATGTGTGGGGGCGGAGCTTGAGGGAGTTTGTTTTGATCTGAACTGGAAGTTAGCAAGCACTCAAGAATGACCAACCCTGTCTTTAAGAATATACCAGTAACTTACCAGAGAGATCGACTACAGCCTCTTGCGTAGATACAGCCCCCTTCTCCACAAAGAGCTCATTGAAGTATTCACTACAGGCTGCCAGTACTGCCTTGTGGGCACGATGCTCCTCTCCCTCGATCAACAGGGTGATGTCACAGAACTGGTTACCAAGGCGCTGCAAGTTGAGCTTGGCCAACATCGTCTGGCTGTGTTTGGGCAGGAATTGGTTCACCTCGCCCTTGCTATTCACCTGGGAGCCACCACAGCCATTTATATATCACGTGATCAACAGTAGTGTAAAATAATGTTATTTTATGTGTATGATATTATGTCAACGGGTTTATGACACAGTACTTACAAAGACCAGCTCATGCTTGGAGGCCGCCTTGGACGTCTTGGATTTCGGCTGGTAAGATGCTCCAAAGAAGTCCAACTCCTCGTCGCCACCGTCGTCTTCTTCCTCCTCATCCTCCTCCTCGTCCTCGATTTGTACAGCCAACTTGCGTCTACCTGGTCGACCCACTTGACGTGGTCCGGTGCCATCATCTGTGCTTCGCCTGCCCTGACACTGCACACACTCTTTTATGTGGTCCTTCACATTCTTCAAGATACCTAAGACGTCAGGAATGCAAATATTTTAGCATAAATGGTCCTCGTTAAAGTTTCTGCGCCACCACAACCGAACATTTCCACCCTAGTTTTGACGGTGAAGGTACATGTACGGTACCGTACTGAGTTTCAAACGTAAATCTAAAATGTTGTTTCAATACGAGTTTGCACCACAATCACACAAACCTAGAAGCGCACTTTTAATAGAAAACCTGCAAAATGATTAAGAGTCAACAATATAGTATTCAATTTCTAACGTAGCATGACGTTTTACGTGTTTAGTGTAGATACGTTTTTCGGCCCATTTATTCCTTGCCAGATCAAATATTTAGCAGAACTTTGTTGCATACAGTACCTCTCCACCAGTACTTTCGAGAAATAGATTCCCACGTGAGCTGCTGGGTGATGTGCTCTCCTCCTTCGGTAACGTGTGCCTGGTTGATAAGTTCCTTCCTCCGTCCGTCCTGTAACACCACTTCCAACTCTGTGAATTCATTGTGGCCTTTTTTCCGACGCTGATAAAACAAGATCCCGTTTCGTACGACGTAACATGCAGCCGCCTTCCGTATTTTCCTTTTTGTATTTCCTTGCGTCCCCGGTGCGTACGGTTCGCGCTCGTCTGTTAGATAACGTATGATAGCCAAGTAGCTTTCTTTACACGACATATCTCGGTGGTGGTTTTTTTACGCTAAACAGTGGATCTTTTTCGAAGGGCGGTCCTCTTCTTATTTTAAAATTGGCGTGTAAATTTTCCTTGGTGCCCAGATGCTACATATCGTCAAAATTCGAAATAACTATTGTATATTTTACATTATTTTCCAAGGTGGAACTGCAGTTCGTGACCGTCAGGGGTAGACTTGCACGAACAGACAAAATGGCTGCTGCACAACCGGATGATGCGTAACAAGTGGCGGAAATCGCTGAACATATTTTACGTTTCTCCACACGGTGGCGCAATGTGCTAATACATTCAACGCATTTCAATGCAGTGATGTCAATCACTAATCAGTGCTGTTATTCTGTATGTAGGCTATGTAGGTTAATATACTGTATGTGGCCAAACGATGTAATTGAAGATGTCACGTTTTAATTATTTTGTCAAGATCTGTAGACCACAACATCTGAAATGTTTTGTCATTTGGAATTCTGTGGAGGTGGCTTTTTATTCTTCGTTTTTTCAACTGTGCCGTAGCCTACACTTAAACAAAAGTTTTGGAGCTATAAGTTAAAATGCTGTACAGTTGATCTGATCTAAGTGTAAATTGTGCTTTGTGAAATGAGGGGGGCTAGGCTAAAACTAAAATCCATTACTGCCTGCCACAGAAGTTACCATTAAGGCGAAACTGCCTTCATTGCTTTCTGTTAACCACATTTTACCAATGATTTTGCAGCTTCCATTTCCATTGTGTTTTCAGAAAGTAAGTTTAGTTTCAGTTCATGTATCATCTATGATAGATATTTCATTAGGCCACTTCTTTCAAAAAACTAATTTCATTTGAGTTATTAGGCTAATGGCTGTGATGTGGAACGTCTTATTTAGAAATAATCAAAATGTAGGATAGCTAAAAGCCTACAGTAGCTTTTTGAGTGCTAAATGATAATTTGTGATCTAAGTGTGCTACACGTCTATTTCCAAAACGGGTACAGTCACAAACATACATGTTCAAGGAGTGTCAAGGATTAAGTCAGCTGCTGTGCAACCAAGAGGCTAATGCAGAATTATAACAAGGCTCCTAGACAAAGAGCATTAGCCTAGATTATGATATATTGATTTCATAAACGTATATCTTACATGTGGCAAGAAAATAACCTCTGGTTCTGTCTTGTTTTGTTGAATGTAGCTCAAAACCAATGGGAAATACAAAATGAAAACTGAATATTCTGGCAGGACAGTTTTCTTGGCAACTGAATTGACTGTTGAAAAGTGCACTTGTTTTGTGTTTAAACTTATAGCCATGTCCGCACAGGCTACAGTAGGCCTACAATATGTATGGGAGTTACGGTATACTGCTGATATTGGGGGAATATACCTGATCTGCCTCTATTACCCTCATGCCTCCTCTTTGGTGTTTAGGTTAGTTCTGTTTCCACAGCAATACGCTATCCAGTATTGACTATACACACTGATTTCAAGAGATTAGTAGGCCGGTACTTATTAAATATGATTTAATTCGTAAGGAATAAGAGTTGGAATACATTATGGCATAAATAAGAGTTTTGACCTAGGAATACAATTATGGCATATAAGCATCTTGATCATTTATCAAGTCTTTTTTCTTTTCTTTTATGTACTTAAAATAAATTAATTTAAACATCCACATACCAGTCAAAGGCAGAATATAATTTGTAATTGGTTCATAGTGTTTGTTGTTTTTATAACTAATGCTGTTTAGATGGTCGTCTATGCCAGCAGTTTTCAAACTGTCACTGAGTGGGAGTGTGTGGGTCACGCAAATTGCAAGCGGCCAATGAATAAATGAAGAATATCAACTAAAGGCTTCCGCGCTTTACTATTGTGTTGTTCCCATTGATGTAGGTGGTTACACTCAGTGGTCGTGACTTGTTCGTGATTGGATGAAACCCTATTTATATTCTGGAGTGCTATGCTCAAAAATATTTGGTGCACACAGGTATAGCATTAGCTAAAATGGATAGGTTTTTGAAAATGATGATACCTGTATTTGGTGGGTCTCTATATAGATCTGTCCTCTTTAGGTGGGTCTTGGCACAAAAAAGTTTGGGAATCCCTGATCTATGCAGTATAGGCTACATTGAAGTGGAAGGGAATTGGAGGAATCTCTCTTTTGTTAATGTGCTACAGCACAAACACGGCTGGGTGAAGTGAAAAAGAAGATGGTCTTATCATTCATTGTCTTGCTCTTGCCTTCCCATGACTGGCATTTCAGTAGTTTTCCATTACATAGGCGTACTGCCAGCGGAGAGTCACCAGTAGATATGTCTAATAGATAGAGAGAATGTCTGGGCTCACCGTTGGTCAATTACAAGGTCATTCAAACTGGTTTTGTTCCCCATGTTTTTCCCACATTCACCACTACTTTAAAAGAAGTAGCTCCAAACGACAAGCACGGGGAAATAATTGCTAAAGACTTCCCGATATTTAAGCACAATTGTGAGCAAATGATTGTGGGCAATGCAGCTTGTTGTCACAGACAGTGATCTGTGTTGCAGAGGCCAAAATGGAGTCTTCTGATAGAGAGCGGCCAATCAAAGCTCCCCTGGTTCCTTTAGTGATATGGCAGCCTGAGATTGATTGATAAAGGACTATTATCTATGGCTGTGATGGAACCCTCAGGCATGTTGTCCTCTATCCTATTAAATCATAATATGCCTCAATTGATTGTTCTGCAGTCGTGGCATTATATCCAGCGTAAGAAATGTATCAAACGATAGCAAGTATTGAAGTGTACTGTACTATACTTTGAGACATTATTGGCCTAGTATTAAATTAAGAAGTCTTCATAAAATGTACTAGAGTTTTTTCCTATTAACTTCTGTGGGGAGAAAGTTGAACACGTGCTCGATGGTGTGCGATGAACCTGTTTTGTGTAACCCTATCCTGTTAGTGGGACTTGCTCTTCTCTCTGCCTGGGCCCCTCGCCAACAGACAGATAAACATAGGCAAAAAGACAGTACATCCTCTGCGCTGACTTTAATACTCATTGTAGATAGCAGTAAAGCCTTTCCATTTTCCAGATGAATACCTTGTCATGCATGCTTAATTCCAGCTCTTTCTACAATGCAGTGACTGTTCTAGTCCCCAAGAACAAGTAATAATGTTTTGGTTAAACATTTCTCAGTAAGAGAATGAAACTTATTGGAAAAAAGTATAAAACACCACGTAATGGCTCCATTGCAATGTCACATTCACACACTACTCTACATTTTTCCAGGCGGCTCAATACCAAGAATTCACATAAGGCAAATCCAAGAGCAATAACAATGCGTTTGCCTAGAAGGTGCACTGCAAGCAGGGAGAAAGTGAGAAAGCCAAGGAGAAGGTTGGGAACCTGTAGGTCACTGAGCTCAACTTACACTTCCACGTTCCCACAGTGGATGCTCTCTAAATCACAAGCTTTTTGTTCAGTAGACAGCAGAGGGGAACAACGAGTAATCTGTTATTTTAAACTTAAAATCACAACCGTGTCCTAATACACTTATTCTCTGTTACACAGTGGAGGAACCAGAGAGAACCAGAGCGAATGTGACAACAACTTAGAAACTTGCTGCCCTTCATTTTCCTTAGCTACACTCATTGTAATATAATAATAATAATAATAATAATAATAGAAGCATAAGCATAGTAAATAAATATAACCAAAAATATATAATTCATCAAACATAACCATGTGCACACATCATATTAAAAAAATAATAGGCATAGTCCTGTAAAACAGCAGTTCCCACATATCTGTGAAAACCTTTAAAGCATATGACATCATGCAAGCCATAATCGTATTTGAAGAATAAACACGTCAATGATGAAATGCCTCAGAGCACTACAGAAACATAATCACAACACAGCGTGGACTTGGTTGCTGTCTGCCCATGCGTACGCTAGTCCACACTCATACATACCGTACGCCATCTGCATTCGTTGTCAGGCATGGAGTGTTGCAGCTGGTCTGATCCTTAGAGCATTGGGAGCAGCAGGTTTCCCTCTGCCTGGTGCTAGGCTGGATAGGGGTCACTCTCCAGGACCTCACACCATCATGGAGATAAACAGCTAAAGCGGGGATTCCTAAAACTTCACTCTCTCCAAGGGGCTGTGGGAGTTAAAGGGGTGGGAGGTATGGGGGTCAACAGCATAAACTAATAAAATACCATCTGACCATTTAGTCATACTGGGTCTATTAGGTATGTGATATGTTATTAGTTTGTTGAATATTCTGGATTTTTTTTAAACTTTATTGACTGAATGTTTCCAGTGATATTTCTTCATGGATGGTTTTATATCAGTACATCACCTTAGTACACTAAAGTTAAAATTAGTAAAGAGATTAGATTGTTTTAGCCTACTGTTCTAACAAGTTAGATAAACATATACTTGTTTGGAAAATATTTAACTTCCCTTGACCTCTCTTCACTATAGCAAAACAGTACTGTTTTCAATAACTGATTGACACATTTGGTAATTGTCTTAATTAAATGTGATGCAATAGTCTCTGTTTAGTGCTTAGTACAGGAGAATGAAAACAAAAGCTGTGGACGTTTTTGCAAATCGCAGATGGCATTGAGTTTTTTATTATTTTAACCTGCATTATATAATTCAAGTTTGTTTTAATGATAATAACCAGTCATGTTTTAACATTGTTTCCTATAAATAGCATACAATTGCAAACTGAAAAATGCATTTTGTGGCTTCCGCGAACTACAATGCAGCTCATTATGCAGTTTCAAGTTTTCGCCAGGTTTTTAAAAACATGTATTTATGGAGGTCTGTGGAGGTTGGAGGTTATGGAGGTTTGTATATTGGTAGCACTAATTATATGCTGACTAAGTACTTGCTTTTCCAAAAGTGATTTTAGTTTCCGGCCTTAATTATAGCCTGAACATTTTATTGCAATGTATTTTTCAAGCTATAACTTAAGATACACTGCTTAATTTGTGTCCTGAATTACCTGAGGGTTTCACCCACAGGAGTACAAAGGGTGTTACAAAAAAAATGTTTTGGGTGGAAATCTGAGCGTATTTGCCCCTCACCTCTCTTTCCCCACACGTAAATCTAGTAGGAGTGTACCTTTAAAACTGCTAAAAGGAATCAGAATATGAGAATGGAAGGGTATTCTGTATGCTATGGGGCTTTATATCCACAATTTTGCGGGAGAAAAAGCTTCCGCTACAGTGCAAAAGAGTCCCAGTGGACAGGAGGCTTCTGTATTGTAGCATGTGGCCAGCCATCAGCTCTGGGGATGGCTGTATCATGCTGTGTTGCTTGGCTGTGTGCCTCAAGACAGCAGTTGCCTTAAACAAACAGTGCTGAAAGCCACTGGCCCAGTCCGCAGCTATTTTCAAGATGTTCAAATTCACTGGATTGGGTCACGTTTACTCCATTTATTTCAGAATCGATGGTGAACAACAGTCTGTACTTTGTCGGGTAGACCTATCAGTCTTCTAAGCAAGTTGAATAAATGATGAACAACACTGTACTTTGTGGAGTAGACGACCATTAGTCCTCTAAGCAAGTTTAATGGGAATGGGGTGGCAGCAATTGAATGGAACAGTGGTGGCCGTATCCAAATAGCCTGCCATTTGCCAGGGAGAAAAGGTGTTGAAACAGGGATCAAATTAGCACTGAAATGAATGACAGATTTGCAATATTCTTACTAGGTTGAGAATTTAGACAAGCATCTGCATGTAATTGTGTGTTTGTAGGAATACACAGATTAGTAAATTAATATCATCAGTATGCAGTTAATTAGTAGGGCTACAAAACACGTAGGCTACTAAGGTCATAAAGTTAGAAGCAATGAAAAACTTGCAAGGACAGCAGAAAAAGGGGACTTATCGCCCTGTTTTTATACATAGTTATACATACTTTCCAGTATAATGAATTTCCCAAATAGACAATAAATTGGAATAAGTGAATGTTACAAATACTGTAGGCTAATAGAAATAAATGGAAGAAGTCAAAGCTTGTAGTTGTTATTGAGTTGGCTAAATATCTGATGAAATGCTTCAATTGTTTGTAATATTTCTATGAATTCTATAAATTCTCAAATTCACAGTCAAAGTCTGTCATTCTGCACAAGATGTATTTCCACTGTCGATCTCTGAAAATGTAAAACAGAAGGAAATCTTGTTATTTTAATAACGTTTCTTTGTTTGCGTTAATTAATGTATGAAAACTAGGCTAAATAATTTGTACAGTTCAAATTTTAATTAGGCCTACACACTTACACAATATATAGGCTACTACTGTAGAGTTTATTATTATTGTTAGCAAACCTGAGGACTCCGCTGAAGGTGGTCTGTGCACCCCTGATGAAATAGCCATAGCTAGGAATGACCATTTCAGCCTCTTCTCTGTAGTGTTCAGGCACATCAGTGGTTTTACTATAGAAAATAAAAAAACTTACAATCATTAATTTCACATGTTTTATATAGAACCTTTTTAAAATATTTTCTAACAGTCCACATGCTGACATTTAAGAAGAGCTATTCTAGTTTGATACTGTTTATATGTTTAATTATATGCATTAAAAATGCATCAAGGAGCTGAGTGTGGGGAGGGGAGGGGCTGAGAGACATTTGAATTTGATGACATATGAGCATACTAAGTGTACCAATGTTAACGAATATGACGTATAGTTCTGTTTTCAGCCCATAAAATGCTGATTTTTATAAAAAAAACTAATGTTGTGCACACTTTATTTTTTTAAACTCAGTGTCAGTTGAAATGTGCATGTGTTCTTTTGGGACATACATGCAGGAGTAGGGACATCGGCGCTTGTAACGGCAACAGTAGAACTGCCATTCTCGGTCCAGAACAGATTCAAAGTACTTGCTCTGTAAGCCCGCTACCAGACCATTTCTGGTGCATGATGAACTCCTGCAAAGAGACATTAGATTCATTTAAATCAAACACAACATGATGAAATCAGAAACATGCTACACGACCAACATCCAATTCAAATGTCACTTTGGAGGACTTCTTGAGAGCAATTATTTGAATAGATCAAAAGTCATCACAAGGTGCAACAGGTGCTTAGGAGATCGTATAAATACTAGTTTGTTTACAGTAAAGATTGTTAATGGCCCTTACAAATACTTATAGTTGTCATCACAACAGAGACACAAGCACCAAATCTGAGTCAGAGAAGCAAGGATATGCAGACTTTTGTCATGGCAACTTAGACATAGCCCGCCTCCTTTGAACCAATGAGAAGAGGCTTGGCCTTTACACCAGAGTCATGTCTCAGCCAGAGTGTAATTTATATAGACAGCTATGTAAATGGGGGGCTAGACTGGAGAGCCTTCAGAATGGCTGTCTTTGATTCACTGGGTTGGGTGTAGTGTAGAGAACTTAAGCCTACAGTATATCTTGCTTGGAATCTAAAAACAATTACGTGGATTGGACATGGCATGGACACAAATATTTAATTTTGTTTAACTGAAAATAGAGCTTTTCTATGGCAGGGACTACCAAAAAGTTTAGAACTTGAGGTCAAACTATCAACACCAAACTCATGCAGAGAAATGAAAACTTTTAGTCTGCTACATTAGTGATGTGAACAGCTGCATTTGATTAATTGAAATAAAGGCCAACTTCTTCTTCAACTGGGTCAAATTTCAACACTATTGAGGCTGATTATGTTCATGTTATTATGACTCAAATGTATGATCAGTCACATGAGATCTGATAAGCCAATACTACAAGATTAGCATTCCATTTTTTTGTCAAGTGCTTATAAATGACATGTTGCAGGAAACTGTTCTAACATGTGTTGTATAAAAACCCAGAGTCCCAGAAGACCTGCTGGATGAGGATATTTTCTTAAAGTTATGTTCCAGAGAATGGTCAACTAAGGACACCGGTGGTTGGAAACTGACGTGGATAATGGATAATGGATAATGCAGAGATGCATACAGCACAGCATCCAACAGTTTAATTAACATCAAAGTGTGTAGAATCTTAACGTATAACAGGAAATACACATGTGAAACTATCAAATATGAAATATTGATCACCAAAAGTGCTAACATTAATAACTAGCCTAAGTGTCAAGCAGGCTATAAAGATCATCTTACATTGTCTTGTACTGGGAACTGACAAATCACAGTGTAATTAGGCTTTGCCTTAAATTGATTTGTTTTCCTTTGTTATACACAAAATAATCTGTTTTTATGTTCCAATTGATGTCTGTAAGTGACCTTTAAATCTGTGCCACCAAACAAGGTGGGATTAGTTAATGCAACATGATTTACTCCACACAAGTCTCCTGTGGTCTGTGGTAATAATGGCCTTTTAATATTGTCATAAAGAAACTTTAATTGATTATCTGAATCGTTGGCAAAGGTATACTCATGAGGTATGTTTTTTAGTATTTATTTCTTAGTCTTTTGTGTGTTATTCATTATTGTTTGGAGGAGAGGTATCAGTCATGTAATAATCAAAAATAATAATAATAAAATATAAACACCAATAGAAACTTTATCTGACTTACCACTCCATGCCGGCTCGGTTGATGTCGTCCCACCAACATTCGGTGAGCTCCCCTAAACCCTCCGGGGTGGGCTGGCATTCGAACGACCACAAGCGGTCCGAGCCTTCTTGCTCGCTGAAATAGCTCCTTATAGCCACTAGGACCTCGCCATGATGGCACTGGAAGTTGAAGCCTTGACGGTACATGTTGACCCAGGACATCTCGTTCTGGTGGTCTGACTGGCCTGCCACTATGGCGAGCAAAGGCAAAACGCACAGCATGCAGCCAGTATTCATCTTTAGGTCCGAGCTGCTTAAGCCTGCGTCTCCTGTCTGCTCTCTTCCCACACAGCTGGCTCACTTTAAACTGTTCCAAGCCGTTTGTTGTCCAGATGTGATGTGCAATGTGCACATAACCAAAATGTGTGCTCACTTGTGCTTTTAAGGTAGACTGTTAGACTGTAAGCTGTGGATCTAACTTTGCATCTATATGCAAGTGATGATGCATATAAACAAATTGAAGAAACAAATTAGTGCACAGGTCATTTAAGATGGAAAGAAACACACATTGGCCATGCAAGCATTAGGAAACACGGCTTAGCTCAAGAATGCTTACTGGTAAGCTGGCCTTGCTGGGAATCAACCCATTATCTTAGTGATGGGAGATGACCACCTTAAAAACTAGACTCTCCTGCACCCCAGATCTAATTCATTTGTTCATTTTCATCTTGCCAATTTCCCTGCACTCTTGAAATAAAGATCACATTACAGTTTCGCTGTACTATTTACTATTTACTCCATTCAAAACATTGACACGTAATAATGTTTGGGGTCAGCTCTGGGGTGTGTCAAACATATCTGGTTGCACGTATTGTTAATCTTGTAATGACCCCTTTTAAAGCCGTGAGCGTTACAGCAATATTCTTTCTGATTCAGACCCCATACAGTATCTTGAAACTGTGTAAGACAGTTTATGTAAATGAAGCATATGAGAGGTTTGCATTGGATTGTCTTTTTAAATGAGTAGAGCTTCTATAGAATACTATCTAAAATCCTAGAAAGAAATTGTTGTTCAACTTATGATTGTACATAAAAACTATTTAAAAAAACATATACCTAGTGGTACATGAGAGGAAATGCTGAGGCATTATATCATACGGCAAAACCCATGTAGTGTAAAGGAAAACACATATAAAGGAACATATTATTACACAGTAATATGAGACTCTGGGGTTGAGAGAAATCAAAATGTAGTTTGTGGCTTTGATCCCATATAAGAGATCATCTGCAAAGGGACTAAAAATAAATAAGAGCACATGTTCAGGAACACTGTGAATATCGCTCCATGCAAAAGTTAAAATGGCGCATATCGAGGTATATTTATAGACTTTGTGATTATTTTCTATTTTAGACAGTTAACACATAAAGGTACAACTTGATTCCACACTGTTGTTTTTTGGATGTTACTGTACCTTCTATCAGAACCTCTATTGGACACAAAGAGACAATAAACACCTACATTAAATGATCTGTCACTAATTGAATGGCATGAGTAAAACACTCATAAATGCATTAATCAACATGAATGTAAAAGGGCCGGACATTTTCGCTTAATATATGTCATTGAAGAGTATATTGTCTATACAATTATTTAAGATTTTCTACAAATGAGATGTGAAATGCACATCTGCATTTCAATTAGGCATCTGGTAGGCATACTGTGTTTTAAGGACACACAAAGTTACATTTTAAGAATTCATCTGACGCACAAACAAACATATTATTACATTGTCGAGGTCCCGCATATTGCTCAAGGACACTTAAACATGGCTGGCACTCAACTGTTGATAGTGGCATTGGCAGCAGGGATTTAACCTGTGACCTATAAGCCACTGGACCAATCAATTTGCTAATGAAACATGTAAAGCAACATGACTCCAGTGTGTTGTTTTCATCTCATGCAATGCTCATGCTGATCTAGTTACTGCAGGTGCACAATTGCCTTGGAGATTTTGTTTGTTACCATTACAGAAATACGTTACATATTTCTTTCCACTGGCTGTAATATAATACTACTTTTACAAAACACATAAACACAATTAAAAAAAACAGCATAAGCATGTACAGTAAATAAAATAAAAAAGACATTTGTGATATTTCACCTTCAGCACAATAGCAACAACACAATAGTTCATCGTACGTTATGCAACTGCCATCATGAGAATGTGAATGCATCTTTATCCAAGCTCCATTTTCAGCACAGAGAGGCTGACGGTAAACTGACAGTGGAGATAATAGCAGGAATCTGGAATGACTGGACACAAGTAATCATGCCCCTAAAGTTGTAAGTGCATACTTCATTTGTTATGTATATATTTTGTTATATTGATGCAAGGTTTATGGCATATTTATGAGATCAGATCCCAAATGTTTAATCATTCAAACAAAAATGAAACAACATTGTATAAGTATGGTTAACTGATATGAAATACTTACATAATTAATGATGTAGACAAGAAAACAGAAAACATTGCATGCGAATTTGAGGTTCATTAGAATTATATGAAATTAAGTTTTTACAAAACTTAATACATACTACATTTTATGCTATCCATTTTCATAAACAGTAAAACACATAAATGCATTACCGTAATCAACAATAAAATAGAAGATATGTATTTATTTATTTATTTATTACACAAAGCCCTGTTGTAGCATATTAAAAAAAACATTATTTCAAAGAAAAGCATTACGTTTTGTTTCACCAGAAAATTCGGTAATGGCATGGAAAATAATGTCACGTGCCATTGGCAGGAAAGGGAGTTATTGATTTTGCTGTGTAACTCAGACTGTGGCTACCCATTTGTCCTTCAGGGCATGCTCTCTATCAGCACGCTCCACTACCAAACATTCCCTGCTTCCTAGATGCTCAGCCTCTCTGTCATTGCCTATTGAATGCTCTTTGCAAACCGCAGGTCACATCCTCATGAGCTGAATATAATTTCTCCCAATTAAGTTAAGCCATTTAGCCTGTTGCCATTATGATCACACTCAGTAACAGAAGACGATTGTTTATATCCCTGTGGACAAGGACAGCACAATGCATTGCCAATGACTGAAAGACAATAAAGGGCACCTTTATTCAAAGCTATATCCGCTATATTATATGTGAACAAATAAGTGCACACATCTCTCTCCCTGTATATAAAGTGTATAGTAAATGTGTACCTTGAGCTTTTATTTGTAAGAGGGTTTACATCAATAAACAAATGTGCAAATAAAGGTACAATGTTTTAGCCTAATTCATCACTGATGGTTAAGTGATGGTTATACGCATGCAGTATAAGTGGGAAGGTGTATGAATTTGAAGCTTCTGGTACATTATTGATTTAGGGTAATGCTGCTTGGCATTTGCTTCCTAAAGCTCATTCAGTTCATCATCAAATGAATGTTAATAAACATCAAAGAAATTAACACGTTTGAAGAAAGATTAATGATAATTACTAGTCCTATTCATAATTTCAAAGTACGTCAAGTGAGATACTGTGTTATAAGATGGAGTAGGCCATCTCAAAAACTGCTTTCTGTTTGTTTGTTTGTTTGTTTGTTTGTTTGTTAGTATTTTAATTGTTATCTCAATATTAATAAGTAAATAATTAATAAGTGGTAAACCAATATGCTTCACCGTTGGGATAATTAGAGGTATAGTAAGAATTGGAAATATAGAATAAAATCCAAAAGTATTCTGGAGAAAGCTTAATGATTTTTGGACTCGATAAAACACCTCTCCCTTTAAAGCCATAGGCTGCTCCCTCAGAAACTTCACCCCACACATTGTAAACGCATTGCGAAGGCTAAGATTTGAAAACGTGTATGTATAAGCTTATAAATGCTTACTATATCTTTAACATAACTACCATTGCCATAACCAGTTATTATTGATTTGTGAAGTGTAACACCAGTCCTATTTCATTATATATTATCCATAGTGTGCTTCTTCCTTATTTTCATTAACGTAATGCCCCAGACACTAATAGCAGATTGTTAACTAAAGTTTTTATTCTCTGTGGACACACACTAGACTCAGCCATGCCAAACTCCTTGCATTGAAAGCTGCCATCCTTCTGGACGACTGCATTGACACATTGCCCATGCTGCCTGCCACATTCCATTCACAGCCTTTCATGGAATGCATGCTCTTGGCAAAGCCCTGATCTATGCAAACAGTGTGCTACACTATGCTACCATGTCAGTCAATAAGTTTGGGAGTTCACAAAATTTGCATCTAATGTCAAATGTACAAACTCATAAAACCTATTTCAAGGAATAGGCCTATGGCTTTTCAGAAAGTAGTAGGATATTAACAGGCAACGTTGAATTCTATTCTATTGTAGAAGTCTTTCAAACTGCAATTTGAAGTGAGGACACTGATGATTTAATATAAAAATGGTCCATTGTGGATCTAGACCACCGATTTTTTTAGATTTAACACTTAAAACACTTTGTGTTAAATTGACTGGGCCAATGCCTCTTTTGTGTGATTTAATGTGGTTTTGGGTGGGAATACTGTCAACCTTCTTCATGAATAAATTACAAGTGGTTGCTGACATCAATGTTCTGCAACAGAAATGGCAGCCTAGGGCAGCTTGCCTTCAACATGAGAAGTGGTCTAAATCGGCCAAGATAGACAATGCGTATGTAGGGCAGGTTAATAGTCTAGACACATTTTCTTTTTCACCGACCATTAAAAATAACCGTATAATCTAGCAGATTAGCGTCTGAATTGAAGCAGCCTGTTGTAGCCTACTTGTAGCCTAATCAGAATACTGACAAAACGACGTTTGTGTAGCTACCGTGTTATTAGGCTAAAGCCCATTCATCGGTGTACTAGCAGACATACAAGTAAGTAGGCAACTCACCCCAATGAATCGTGACCCCCGCCCCCCTCATGTGATTCTTACGCAAAAGGACCAATAGTTGCGATTTGCTGGCCTGGGCCAGCCCTCCCTCTTTGGGGGCAACTTATTACTGGAGTTTGCAGGCGGAGTCGGAAAGCAGAGATAAATTGCGTGGGGTACAATAGGTGGAGTCGAGTAAGAGGCTGTTCTTTTACGTTTCCTGTACGAGGACAGAAGAGACGCCTGTGAACCAAAGGACAATATAATCGAATTAATTTAAAAGGGAAATAACGAAGGAAAAGAGATGTCGGCAAATAAAGATGGTGACGGCGGTTGGAAGAAATTTTTGTGGAATGCAGAGAAGCGGGAATGTCTTGGACGAACTGGGAGCAGTTGGTGTAAGTATTGAAAACGTTTTGTTTCACCCAACGTTAATATGTGAAGGCAATCTAACATGGCAAATTGTCGCTGTTGTGTGCGCATCGTGGTACCGGTAACTCGACGGCTAGGAATATAAGAATTCAGCACGGCGCTGTTTCCCAGTTCCATTACGATACTGGGAAACAGCACCTGTTAGAGCCCACTTTGGTTTTGACATGGTGTGTCGTGACTAAGATTTTCAATGTAGGCTAACACATTGGAAGAAGTAAATCTGATAACAACAATAAAGGCGAAATTATTTGACCGATTAGGCTAGCTATTAACCAGCTATAATGTTAATATAATTATATTGAAATTAGTTTTTTTTTACAACAGGCTACAGAATGGCCTAAAGTATAGGCCATTCATTTGCAGATTTTGAAATTAACATGATCTTATATCATATGTGTGATACACTCAAAAAAGATGTATTAAGACCTGGGTTAGTTGTCTGATTGATCTACTACAGTGTAATGATAGCTGTCTGTGTCGGCCCTTTCACTGATGAACGGCGTCCTTGTGAAAAAGGTCATTTTGAAGGACGCGTTGTTGTGTTTGGAATTGTGGCTAGATTAGTTGTCAAGGCTAGGGGCTGGTTTTGTATCACTCTCCGATTCGCCTCCTATATTTAATATCACAAGATGACTTAGAGGAAAACAATCTACTTTGATAATCTGAGCAGGACATTAAAACATGATTATCAGGGGCCCAATTTTGCTGCTTTTCCTAAAACAAAGTTTTATGTTAATTCTAATCTTTAGAGTCACGTATTTCCTAATATTGCGATTTCGTATCTCGCTAATGCTACAACAACCGTTGATGATAAACAGTTATGTTTTCCTATTTAGCCGGTTACCTTTTAATTCATTTTTAATCTATCAAACGCAGCTGTTTTCACAAGTACCGGTAGGCGAGCTCACGACTCACATGCTTCTAGACAGATTACCGTACCAGAACACCGCCCCTCCTCTTCGTTTCGAAGTTTTTTTCCCCCGAAAGAAAGCACATTTGCCGGTATATTTTTCCTGTTTGAAATCGAGCTTTGTGCCACATTTTAGCATTTTTCTAAGTCAGATGTTATACCAGGCTTAAATGCAACAATTCTTTGCAGAAAATACTATTTAGGCGCGCCCTTTTAGTTAAAGATTGTGATTGTTAAAAGTTGTTTTTTTGTTGTCATTTTCATTATGGTTGTGTAATAACAGAAAGTTTAGCCTATTCAGGGTGTGATTTTCTGTTATATTATACAATGTGCGTCATTCCATGCATATTTGCAAACTGTCGAGGAGTGAAGCCCACTAGACCATAGAAAGAACAGCGGTGTAGTGAAAGCATGAATTCTTGATGTCTCCCTTCGCAACATGCTTGAATACTCTGACTCTGTTGCTGTGGGGGAGGTGCAGTGCAGTTCATTCAAACAAAGATTGCCAGTCACTTACCTCAATAGACCAAATTATGTCTTATTTTAAATTAATGTTGCCTGGCATGCCGGGCAGACTATGCTAAAATAATGCATAAGCATAGCACTATGTTTTATTTAGATTTTTTATAAATTATTTCCTTTAGGGATTATAAAGTCAGTATGACCTGAGATAATCAGGCCCAGTAGGGTTGACATCTTGAGTCAACTCAAAACGCTATTTAGAAACCAAGGCCTTCACTTAAATTGCTTTGGAATGTAAGACATTGATTTGACATCAACTAACAACATTATTACATGTGCATAATGTAATTTTTCACTTTGGACATCAGAGTTTTTTTAACAAATACAATTTAGTCACTGTCAATTAATGCACTTCCAGGCAACAGAATAATTAAGGGGTCTTCTCTCAATGGGTGCCTTTAAATTAGTTTATCACCTCATAGATGAGGCCAAACCAAGATATTATCTAAAGCCTTATCTAAAATGTAGAAAAAACAAGGAACCAGGACATTTTCAAATAGATATAAACTATTAACAAAGCACTTAAGAAACATTCTCAGAAATGATATATTATGTACTTTATATTAAGTATTATAAAGTACAGATTAAAATGCTAATTGAGTTTCTGTTAACAAAATGGTGAGGGGGTGGTATTTAAGTGCTTTTATTCAGTTAGTAGGGAAAGGCAGTGTCTCTAATGCCAAACCTCTTATAGCTGCCAACAGTGGCGGAAGGTTAGACAGTAGCTTTCTTCAACCCAAGTTCTTTGTGTTGTTTAGTAACATTAAAATGACCTGAAAACATTACAGGTTACTTTGATTAAAGTCGAGCTCAAAGTTATGGCCAGTATAAAGATCTTTAGGATTGTCTTTCACAATGGCTCATTGTTGAACAAAAGCTAATTTTAATAAACCTGAGGTATGCATTTCCATAAAGCCTAATATACTGTATTGCACTATACTAAGGATTAAACAGGCTTTAATAATTCAAACGTTATGTAGTTTTCAACTATAACCAGGATTCAATCTAAAGTGTTCTTTTAATCATTATTTAGGCTTTACTCTAAGGTTTGATTTCTTTCAATCCTCTTGTTCCAAAATATTTCTCCAATTCACACTTTGATCAATGCTTTACTTTTAGCTGGTGGTTTACAATTTTAAAATGGCTGCACTTTTGAGCTGAAGAGACAAGATGAAAGACTTCCACTTCCACATAAAACGATAAAATGCAAGTGCAACCCAACTGAGTTAGATTAATACATAGAATTCTTTTATAGGCCTAGCCAAACTGTTCACTTACTTACACTTACTTTCACCAGCACTCTGAAGTGACTTCAAACATGGTAATGATGCAAATGCCTCCCACAAACCTATGCCTACATTTCTAAATGCGCCTTGTTAGTTTAGCTACACAGCTAATACTGCATTGTGGAATATTTTATACTATGGAATTTGTAAATGATTTGCTCTCTGTTTTCCCACAGTTAAAATCCTCTTGTTCTATGTAATCTTCTATGGATGCTTAGCTGGAATTTTTATTGGGACCATTCAGGCACTGCTGATGACATTAAGTAACTACAAACCGACCTATCAGGACAGAGTTGCCCCCCCAGGTAAATATGGACTTGGTTGTAGTATTTCAGTGTTCTTGTCCTTCAGTAACATACTACATGTTTGTTCTTTGATTGTTAAATCTAAATGAGGTACAATCCACCATTTACATTTAGATTCCGTATAACTTTTGTGGCCATTTTGTTTTGTGATGCTACTGTATTCATTTGGCAACATTACTGTTCCAAATTCTGGCAAAATGTATTTGACTGGTAAATTATTATACATCTACATTGTCTATACAAGCGCACAGAGCAGCAGAGAGTGGAGGTAGCTCTTTGCAACACAGGAGGCGATGGGGCTCATGGGAAATGCATGCTTTTCTCTTTGTGGCAGCTAATGTCACTGAAAATCCAGGACAACCTTTAACCCTGCAATAATTGATTTCTAAGCAGTAGAGAACAAAAAAAGTTGGTGTAAAATGACATAGAAAACACTCACCGCATCCTCTAAAAATGAAACCACGCTGACTTTATTGTATAAATTCAGCCAACCTATCTGCTGGGGGAATATTGCATAAGCGGAACAGAGACAGTCTGGGTTTAACGACACAGGAGTAGAAAAGATGTAATAACAACACATTGGCTGCAGGTGGTGCAGGGTTGCTCAGAATGGTTCAGTAACAGTGGCCATAAGATTTGAAGATGTGAAAGACATTGGTTTATGCTGCTTTAAAAATAGGCAAATAGGCACACTTAGGCATATGTCCCCCTCTGCTTCGTCAACAATTAACATTTTTATTCAGGAATGAATATCTCATAATATATATAATATTTACAATGGCAATATTCATCAATAAACTAATGGCTAGGGCATTTCTTTTTTGTTATGTGTGAGAGAGCATGTCTTTGAGCAACCCCTGCCGTTTTAGAAGTCTATCTGACCTTAAAGTGATTCAACCATTTTGTCCTTCACTCTCATTCTGTCAGTGGAGGAATTGTCGTACAGCAAGCTTTCTGTTCACATCTTTAAGTCTATATTACATATTTTCATTTAAAACAATAGTTAATGTTTCCCGTGAATGCATCACAGGACATTTCACAGTACTACTACTACACGACATCTACTAGTGAGCTGAAGTAAATTCTTTGTGTAATTTGAACAGATCAAACCTTGCGTTACCAAACCGGTTAGGTCATTTTTGTTTATGTTCCAGACAGTGTTGTTTCCAGTGCCACGCCATTTTTCAAAAGCCTTCCCTTGTTGTGCCAGCACTTGTATATGCACAGCACATGGCGTCACCTTGGGGGTATTTTTAGCAGCAATTGTAAATGACTGGCTTCATGCACATTGCCTGCGTTTTGCCTGTCGGCCATTTCCTCTCAACTGTTGACTATCAAAAAGCCCAACAAAGCAACATGAGTAGGTGTGGAGTGTTTTGAGTTGAAGTGAGTTTCCATTGGAGGCCTGATAAAGGAAGGAGAAGGCAGTTTGACTTTTAGAGCACAAATCCCGCCTCTTACTCCAAGGCTAAAAGTTTCCATTGTGAGAGACAAACATGTGAGGCTGAGAGTGGGTGGGGCTAGGGGGACTGGTAAACTCTCACAAGCTCATATAAATTAAAACTATAAAGCTCTCATTCCTTACACAACATGCAGTGCTGGAGTTTAAACTGGAAAAAGAGCATTACATGTGAGGTCAAGTCTCTCATATAATATTCTGCCACACCTCCCCTTGTATGCAAGGTCTATGGAAAATTACAGCTATATAGCAGACAAAGCCCATCTGAGGATGTCCCCAGGACCCTAGATAGTTGATTGTCTCTACATACTTTTCCCTAGATCTTTTATATAAGTGCCAGCCAATGTAATTTTGTTAACATTTATATTCAACTCTGATGGTATTTATGCCACTATTGTTTTCATTTTGACTTTCATATTTTGAGTAGACTATTTAAAGAGTAACTGCGCAAAATGTGCTTATTGAGCTCTAAAATAAACAACAGGACCAATCTGTAATGATACACATAAATGATCTCAGCCCCTCCCCACCCCTGCCTCAGCTCTGACCAATTGTTAGCATTTTTACAAAATTGTGCAGTGGATGGAGTCACGTTCAAAGCTGGCGATAAAGGTACACTTTAAT
This sequence comes from Speoplatyrhinus poulsoni, assembly GCA_025447795.1. Classification (NCBI taxonomy): domain Eukaryota; kingdom Metazoa; phylum Chordata; class Actinopteri; order Percopsiformes; family Amblyopsidae; genus Speoplatyrhinus; species Speoplatyrhinus poulsoni. The sequence continues at coordinate 2,994,956 of JAOEGT010000019.1, forward strand.
GTTGTGTATGATTTATTTGTAAAATTATGTTTTGTTCCCCAGGCTTATCGCACACCCCCCGCTCAGAAAAATCTGAGATTTCTTTCACTAAGGATGAAGAGCAAACATATTTGAAGTACACCGAAAGCTTGATCAAGTTCCTAGAAAGTTACAATGATGACAAACAGATTGACGAATCGAAATATGAAGACTGTGGAGGCAAGTCAAGTTATATAAATGATTGTCATGGTTTAAAATACTGTTCTAAGTGAATTGGGGCATATTGGTTCTGTAATGACTTAAGTTTTACCGTGATATCTTGCGCAATCCATAGATGTCCCTGGATCATACAAGGACCGTGGCGAGTTGGAAGGTCGTGAAGGAATGAGGAGAGCTTGTCGTTTCAATAGGTCTTGGCTTGGTAGCTGCTCAGGGTTAACTGATAATACTTTCGGCTTCAAGGAAGGAAAGCCATGCCTTATTGTCAAGCTTAACAGGATTGTCAATTTCAGACCAAGGGTGAGTCTCTTTCATACATCCTTAATATCCTCATAGTCTGATAGAACAAAAGTGCAATTATAAACGTATGAAAACGGGATAACAACACATATTACACCACTAAATTGGCCTCCCCCCCACACCCCCACCAACTCCTCCAGCACAAGAAAAAGAGTGGCTTATTAAAAAGAAATAAGTTACTGCCAGTGAGATCCTTTCCAGGACTTCTGGATATAGAATAGAATAGAATAGAATACTTTATTGTCATTGTCACATGTACAACGAAATGTCAAAAGTGCTGACCAACCAGCGCATTCCTACAATATAACTTAAAATGGTAATAAATAGTATCTAAAAACAGCAGGCATTCATATACATATTCATATAC
>JAOEGT010000019.1:2995920-3041947 GCA_025447795.1 Speoplatyrhinus poulsoni
TATTGTATATTCTATTGCATGATGTTCATTCTTATCTTATTTTATAATGTTGTGAATTTTAAGGGGGAGAGAGCCAAGGCATTACAAATTTCATTGCGCTCTACTGTATTCTACTGTGGGAGCATATGACAATAAAATTGAACTTGAATATAAGTCTATCTGTAATTGATTTATAAACAGATGTGTTTGTTCGTTTAAAACAGACTGGGCTGAAAAATAAGACCCACATAAAGCAGATTTACAAAAAAAAATTTTTTTTAAGATTAATATGTTGACAGTTTTGGATTCAATAAAGACGAAACAGCAACAAAGGCTAAAATAGAATGGAGAAGGAAATACATATATGAGCAGAAAGCATGCAAATTTGTCTTTGTGGTTCACATCTTGAAAATATACACAAACTACAGATTGATAGATTCTTCATGATTAGTTATCCAGCTCTATTTTTCTAAAGGTGTAGATCATCTAATACCACTAAAAGCACGTCAGATGTTGTCACAAATACATGACTGATAACATTGTACTGTGGTACACACTGTATATCAGTTAATTAAAACTATGATTATTTATCAGAAATCTTTAAAACAGATTTTAATATTTATAGAACATTCCAGTAACTAATGTACTGTATAACATAGTATACACCTAAATATTATAGTAGATATTTGTGATATATCTAATCAAATTGAGGGGGGAAAAGTAGTGGTAACAAGAACACCTCATCCCCTTACTTTGATTTATTCAATAAACATAGCCACCAGCAACAAGCAATAGACTCAGTCTGTGATATCTTCTCCAATGTCACTCTCAGGGGAGCTCCTGTCTCTGTACTCTGTGGTGTTGGACAGGCGTTTCCACGCTGTGTCTTTCTGGCTTCCTGTGCTGTGTGAACGTCCCAAATGGGCCAGCCTCTTGGCCGAGGCCTCCGCACCCTCGACTCGGCTTCCATGGAAGCGCTCGGTGCCCGAGTGATGGATGTCAGGGCGCATGATCTCCAGATTCAGAGCCCAGGGACCAAGCTTCTGCCAATTTACCCGCTGGAATGCCATGATGCAATGAAGGTTGCCACCCACCTGTAATGAAAATGACAATGCCATCCCTGAAAGGTTTCACACAAATATTGCCAATTGACTTAACTTAAAATGAATGACTGGGCAACCTTTTTGGTTTTGCGGCACTGAATTCCCCTTTCTGTGTGACGGATGTCCAGGTATTCTGGATTTTGTGTGTTGAGGTCGGTCACTATGTCCAGCCATCTGAGAACATAGGTTTCATCAAAGACGGCTCAGGATCGATGCAAGCCTAAATGCTGTGCTGATTTGTTAGAAACAACTTACTTTTTGCAATGAATAGCTGGGTGTTTCCTACTAGGTTCACCAATAAGAATCCAATGTTCTATCTCATTTACTGGAAGTGGCCCTCTGCTTGCAAAAAAAAAACAAAAACATAACAAAACAATGCTTCATTAGTTCATAGACCTGGAAGTAGACTAAAATGTGTCTATTTGCAAATGAGATTCAAGTGGGACAAACTCAAACACAGTATAAATGAATACCAGCAAGAACAATATACCTATATGCTTTAGCTGCTTTGAGTGGCGTGGCTTCAAATCCCACTGGGCAGAAGTAGTGATTCTGGCAGTGATAAATATAGGCCATAGAGTCATCCTTCAGTCCTTGCGTCAACTTCTGTAATGCTCCTTCAGCTAAAAGGTGTTTTGAGAAGTTAACAGACATCTTCAGAGGGCATTACAAATGAGATGACTAATGAACTCACCCGTTTCTCCTGCTGTCTTGTGTTTCCCGTGCGGCTTGTACAGAATGTACGAACAACCTCGAACTCTGAAATTCTCATTGATTTGTCTGAACCATCTACAAGGGAAAATACATCATTGGTTCAACATTGTGGCATACAGTACATGCATTAACATTACTGCAATAGACAGGATTTAACACTTTAACCAAAGCAACTTAACAATTAGTACATTTATCAATAACTGAGCATTCTATTAGAATAACAGCAACATGTCATCACAGCTACAATTCTATATATTTCATCCTGACAATTATCATATAATTTATCCTCAAAATAACTAATGCTAATTGCATACATAGCAGCAAAGCCCTATGTTTTCTAAGGGCTGGTCTAACTGAGTGGGAATTAAAAGAAACCAAACACTGAAGCAATGACCGGTGTAAATAGCAATAGTAAATATAATGTACCGCATAAGGGTGGCATTGCCAGTGAAAGGGCCGAACTTGATCTCCTCAAAAGGTGGCTGGAACCCCAGAATATGCAGTGCCTCCTCCTGGGATATGGGTGGGAGGCTAGACATGCAAACAGACACTTATTAAACAATGTGCACATCCCAGTGCAGGGCACATACTGTATATTGCTACACCCAATCTTCACTTTTATGTGGCAAAATAATGTGACAATGTGTCAGCACATTGCATACAAAACTGCAGACCTTCCTGCTCCTACAGTGCTGTACAAGAAGTTCCAGCAGGATACCAAAGAAGAAATTCCACAAGACGTCTTGTACTGGGGCCGACTAACGCAATACCTAAAGCACAAATCATTTTAAGTTTTAAGACCGACATGACCATGACGAGAATACCACTTGAATGTCTTATACACTACTGTACATGTCTGCCGTTACTGAAAATGTGATCTTCCTGTAAAACAGTGGTTATGAAGCCTTAATGAAACCTCACCATCTTCGCAGATCTAAGACTTTCCTCTGTTTGATCTCCTCCAGTGAAGCCTGGGAAGGAAGGTCGTGGAGGTTCCTGCTAAGTCTGTCTGAGGACTTCATTTTCTTGGAACTGATATTTTTAGTATTGCCTAAGACAAATATCATGCATATAATATCAGTGCAGGCGTTTACATTGAGGTCATTCAAAATATTGAAAGCACAGTTAAATGCAGCAGGAGCTACAATAATTTAGAATTTTAAAAGCCTGCTTTTCTTCAAGAAAAGCCTTGGAACTATTAATGTATTATTTATCCAACATATGAAGCTGTGGCTCTCAACCTTTTTGAATAAAGGAAAAGACACATTCATATATAAGCATTTTTCTTATAATTTCTCACCCTTGATGACCCGAGCGGCATCAAACAGTGGACTGGGACCCCCCCCCTTCCACACACACACACAAACACACGTACCAAGGCATCACACCACAGGAATCCTGACCCCCATATTATTACAAACCATATTGCACACCAGGCCTGCACCAAACATCTACAGTGTATGGAAGAAAACATCAATTTGTCTGACTTACTCGTTTTAATTTTCCTAGTAAGCACAGCATCAAAATCTGTAGTATCAATTTCCCAAGCCAAAATATGTTTGGCTTTGCTGGAGACCACCTCCTCCATATCAAAATCCCCATCTGAAGCTCCGTCAGTGGCCTGACCATGGGAGAAATCAGTGTCTGTTTTGTGCTTCACAAAAGCGGCGCCATCAGCATGCTTGTTAGAGACCACATCCCTGGGTACGTTAGTGGGGCAGTAAACAGACTCAGCCTGGTTGAGAAGAGCATAATCGGAACAGACCGTGTAGAACTTCTCTCTGGAGTGAGTGACGGGACAGGTCCACGGAACATGAAGTTCAGCACTTGAGGCATGCCTTCCTCTTTGGGTGTCCCTGGGATGGGAGCTCAACTGACTGCTTTCATCGAGCCTTTGTGGCATTGCCTGGTCAGACGGCCCAGACAGGTACGCTTCTTGACCTTCTGACGTATTAGGCATTGAACAGCCACTTGGGTGGTGGATGAGAGAAACAGTTGCTGCTGAGGATGCAGAAGGGATTGTTGTTCATACTCGGGATTAAAGTGAAAGCAAAATATAATTTATCAAAACGATACAATTCAAGACTCAAGAAGTAGAAGAAGAAATATCATGACCGTTTCAGACAAGCAAAGTAACAATAGCCTACTTCTTTCTATCCAATAACCCATCATCGTGTGCCTGTATAGAACAGTGTCACAAAATTGAACGTCATGACCATTGCATTATTAGATATGTAACGTTCTGATAACTAACGCTACCTTTTGACTATCACAATTACTTATCTGCAGGACATTCTCAAATGCCTGCCGAAGGTGCTGGGAGGTGTTGCAGCACTGTGGTACCGTACTAGCTATTAAGCAGAAGATAACATATAAACTCAATGGACGCGGAGGCACTTACACGATTAATTGCACAACTGTACGTTTTGACCATATCCTGTGTGCTGTTACATAAAAGTACATAGAATTAACTCAACCATGTGAAAATCTAGAAGTGTTTTTTTGTTCTCACTCAATAGACGCTATTCGTACAGCCGACTGGCCTGGCTAGGCTTCTTCCGCCTTGCAATCACGGACTGTACCAGTTTCTCAATCCGGGGGTTTATTTTGCTCCGTTTAAAATGATTGTTGAAGTTATGTTTAAGAACAAAAGCAAAACGCATCACAAAATTATGTCATTATTTACAGATACGTTTTTGTTTGTATTGATATTTAAACCATCTTTAACCCGGTATACATATTATATGTTTTCCGCACTTCTGACCTATGTTTTTAATTCATAAAGATGTCGCCAGAGGTCCAACCAATCATTTGGACTGAAACATAGAAAGGTTGAATAAACTACATTAACCGATCGGCGTGATAGTGACCATCGCCACCGTACCTGCGGCTAAGTCACGTCACGTGAACTCAATTTTGGCAAGGAATTCAGGTAAACATAGCCTATACTATACTGCTCATAAGTTTCAAGCTTTCAATCTTAATGTAATTAAGTTGGCATATTGTTCGAAAATGATTTGTGAAGCTTACATTTCAGGGGTCATGTTATTACATAATATAACATTGTTGTTTCAATATGCAATGAGTTTTGTTAAGGTTAAAAGGTTAAACATTTGAAAGAGTTTAGAAATAGGGATACAAGCGTTGAAAATCCAATAAGTAGCCTATTAGGTCATCATATCATTGAACTATTCGTGAATGTTCAAAGTCCAGTGTGGTTAAACATTAAATACAGGATATTTAAAAGGTTTACCTTTTCTGTGTTCAGATATCATTTTTAGTGTTTTAACCTTGAGAACAATGTCAAGGAAGGTGATCATTGACACAGACTGTGGAATAGACGATGCCCAGGCCATAATGATGGCATTGGCAGCACCTGACATCCACATTCTGGGTATCACCTGTTGTTTTGGCAATGCAAGTGTGGAAAATGTGTGTCAAAACGTTTTGAAGGTGCTCTCAGTTTGTGAACGTAGACAGGTAAGTCTTTAACTGTCTCAGTTGTGGGTGAATTTACGTGTTTTACTGCAATGTAAGAAGTCTCAACTCATGTACACATTGTCCAAGATACCAGTGTTTAAAGGCTCTGCTGGGCCTCTTGTCGGTGCCAGTAATCCATCTAGTGATCACTTTGGAACTGATGGACTAGGAGATGTGATTGAAGACAGGGATCCACAATGGAAGGAGAAAATCAAGAGAGAGCATGCCGTTAATGCAATTATCAGACTGGTATCTAAACACCCAAACCAGGTAAATCATTCATGTATTTTTAATACAAATCCCTGTTAAGGACTGAACAGGGCTAATTTATTACATTCTTTACTTATAGGTCTCCCTGGTAGCTCTAGGCCCTCTCACAAATCTGGCACTGGCTGTTAAACTGGATCCAAGTTTTCCTCTAAAGCTCAAAGACCTTTTCATAATGGGTGGAAACATGGAAGGTAGCTAATACTGAATGTGTGTATTTTTGTATTTTGTCTGAGAATTTGTGTCTTTAAAACAGCTTTTCTTTGTAGGAATAGGCAATATAACATTAGGTGGAGAGTTTAACTTCTTCCTGGATCCAGAATCAGCTTATATTGTTCTGGAAGAATTCCTCTGCCCAACACAGATTGCAACATGGGAATATGCTTGCAGAAATAAACTGACATTGGTAAGAGGTTTAACCAAGTGCCTTATTCAAAAACCTGCACAATGTTCCTACTTTCAACAGTGGCATTTGTTTGATATTGATTCTGTAGGAGTTCTTTGAAGAGTTGATCAATCAGGACACACCTGCAGCTCGGTTCATGAATATGATAACCTCTAAATGTCGGGCCTATTCTAAGGAACCTATGGTGAACCGGAGGGATGTTTACTTTGGCCCTGGTTTTGTCTCGTATGACTCCTATGCAATGGCAGCTTTCATCGATAATACTATTGTAACAGAGGCAATTGAATGTGCCGTCCACATAGAGCTCCAGGGCACCATCTGCAGAGGAATGATGGCACTAGATCAACAAAACCTTCTGAAGAAAAAACACCATGTATTTGTAATGAAAATGTGTGATATGACAAAACTTAGTCAGTTGCTCACGGAGTCCCTTAGACAACCATGCAGTGCCAGTTCATAAAAGTAAAAATTATTACAAAGTATAAGCTGTAAAATATCAGTTCTAGTTAAGTTCCCAGATATCCTTTTATCTAAATGAAATCAGCTTTCACCTTTTGTGTAAAAAGGGAATCAAAAGAGAGATCAAAATCAAGAGAGAAATCAAGATCTTAAATGTTTTACTTTTATAGTCTTTTATTTTAAATGTACTGCCAAATTGAGCCAATATACAATACAACCTCAATCTTGGTGTTTTAATTTAAAATGTTGCCAAACACAAAAGTTTTATTTAGGGGAAACCTAAATTTAAAAATAGTACCAATTATTTTTCTTTTGGTCATGTGCATGTCGAAAATGGGCAATCATTCATGTGGTGTAATGCATTATAAAAGCAATGTTCATTACAGAGAAAAATGAAAATAAATTTGTTCGACAATAATACTGAACTTTTGAAAGAACTTAACTTTCAGAAATTAAATGCAGCATTACCAAATGCATGGACTCTCTAAACACACAAAAAAAAATGCATTTGCACTGCCGAAATATCTCAGAAAATCCAAGACCTTTATTTAATTTATTGGCAGCTGATAAAACAAAATAAAGTTTGTATTTCCCCACTGAGTAAATAAGGGCTGGGGTTGGTAACTTAAAACCCCGAACTACAAACATGTTATACTTTAATATAACATATTTCAGTTAGGATTCGCTGATAAAATTATTTGCTTCAGTATTTGTTAAAGCCATGGCCCAAGTGTTCTTTAGCTGCCATCGTCTGAGGGGTTATTGGGCCATGGCTCAGAGCTGCGCCTACTAAATGTTGGGCGCCACATACTCCAGGGGTTGTAGGTCCGACTCATCTCAGTGGGGGCTGGTGTGGGTGTGTGAGAGGCTGGACTGTGGACTAGATCAGTAAGAGTTGTTGAGCTGGGAGCTGGAACGAAAGAGTGCAAGGCTGAGTCTGCACTTGTAGACCAGATGGAGCTCCCAAAAGGCGTGGTTGAGGACCATGGGTTCCGGCTGTTTCCCAAGATTGTCTATGCACAAATGGAAAAACTAAGTTAGTGGGTTGACGATATCAGCCATGGTAACTTAAATCAAACAATGTATTTATTAAGCACGTTTAAAAAAATGGCAAGTAAAGTATAACTAAGTTAAAAAAAATAAAAGAATCCAAACAAAACATGAGATTAACTAACCATTGCTTAAACCCATTTGCAGATTCAAAAGCTAAGGAAAATAGGTATGTTTTAAGAAGAGATTAAAAAATGTTGCTGCTAGCAGAAGAGCTAATATACAATGGTAGCCTATTTCAAAACCTTGGTGCAGTGACAGAAAACAGTCCTTTTAGTTATACCGTGACCTTGGGGGGCATGCAATAACATTTGGTCGTAAGACCTAATGCTATTGCCCTCAATAAGGAGAAATATATTAGATACATTAAGGGCCATCTAGTATGGATGCCCCCTGGGCGCCTCCCTAAGGAGGTGTTCCAGGCACGTCCAGCGGGGAGGAGGCCTCGGGGAAGACCCAGGACTAGGTGGAGAGATTATCTCCACAATGGCCTGGGAAAACCTAGGGATCACCTAGTCAGAGCTGGTTAATGTGGCTCAGGAAAGAAGTTTTGGGTCCTCTGCTGTAGCTGCTGCCCCCGCAACCTGTCTACGGATAAGCCGGTGACGATGGATGGATACATTAACGGCAAATACGGAAGCTTACTGCTGTTGGGTCAGTTGGTGAACCAGGGCTACTGGCCCACGAGTGCAGAGTGTTGGTATTTGGGGCATCCCAGATCGAGGAGGATACAGTTTGGAAATCAGGCCATCTTTGCTGAGGCTCAGGCATCTTTGGGATATTTATTCCACTAAAAACTGAAACGAAACAAACCCATATGTGTTGCATCTTGTCCACCCTGACGTGAAAACTATATATTGTACAGATAGCATGCGTTCAAGAAGTTTACCTCCTGACAGGTTGAAAGAATTATTGGGTCCAAATGCAGAAAATGAGTTGGCAGAATTGAAGTGTGGACTGTTGACCGTCTCAATGGGACTCCATAATCCGGAGCTGTGGAGGAGTTGATAGAATGTTTAGAACATTTGTTCTGATAACTCAGGAAGACATTTGTTGTTCTGGGGCAGTAATGACCTGTCAGAGCTGTCGCTCTCCACTGACGTCATGTGCTTCAGTGTGGCGTCCTGGTTATCGGCTTTACTTTGGCCAGTGCCACCTGACAAGAACACAAAGCATTATACACGGCTTACATAAGCAGCGATATACACATGTACATTCCCTGAGACATACAATTCCAGCATTATCTACAGTATGTCTCAACTACCGTATCATCTGCATGGCAGCTGGTGTACACTCCAAATGATTTGGTTTGTTTATCGTACTACATATACATACACTGGCAAGTGTCCCTGTTCAAATCTCCCTAGCTGAGGATGGCACAGACATCTCAAATGTTTACATGACTGAGCTTAGCTCACCACTACCCACCTGGACTTTTGTCGTAACCTGCCGCCACGGCAGCAAATGTGGGATTCCCATTTTTACCCGGAAGAGAAGTGGCTATGGACAACTTGGTTCCGGGGGTCTTCTTTGAATTTCCCTCGCTACAAAAAAAAGTGTCAAACACACAAGCAGCTTGAAACAAATTATTGAACTCAATTGGTTTTTGTGGAAATATGTATGTGGTGCAAAGGTTGTGGTTTGTTGACAATCGTTAATGTAAGTAACAGTTATTAGAACGTCCGTAAAGTGGCGTGATATACATGCATATGATATTATCTCGATTTAAAGAATATTGCGATATTTTGCAATTTATTACTTTTTCCAACTTTAAATGATGTCCCCAAAACAAATCTATTGTGAACATCGGTTTGTTCATCTCACATAAATTGTATTGCTGCAAAATGTGATTGTCAAGCAGACTAACTGACATGAACAATACATAAATATTGGTTCAATTCTCATGGGCAATTTATATAATAAGAGAGAGAAAAGAAAATATATTGCGATACTTGGCGTCCGTGTATTGTTATAGTATTGCCATGGGAAATATTTCAATACTATGCTATCGCAATACTAAATATCGATGTATGCTTGTTGTCCAATCAAACTACTTGTTTGGAACTAATTGTTCTATAGGCCTACAGTAATGTGAGGTACAAACCCCCAACGTGGGAAGGGTGCTCATGTTACGCAGAAGTCACTAAGTAAGCAGCACCTGTTGGCATTGAGTACGCTACTGTAGGTGCCTCGGGATGCTAAGCTCGGGGACAATGGTGGAGGGGAGCATGTCCTGGGTGAAATGCCACTCTTCAGGAAGTAGTCTGCATTCATTGTCTGTATGGAGATCTGCTGGAGACTGTCCACTGCTGCATGTGGAAAGAGCCACAGAGACAAGCATTAAAAGTTAACGGTTAGATGTAGAACACTCTACAAACCTAAAATGGCCAGAATGTCTCTTTTCTTTTAATTTTATTTCATTTACAAATTGTGTTCAATATAGAATCAGTAAGGCAATACAGTTTGTTTACACTAGGGGTCACTAATGCAGCAGAAACTCGTGAGGTTTAGCAGAGCAACAGAAAACAGACCGGTGATCAGTTAAAGAAATGTGTGCCAATGTAAAGTACATAATCTAGCAATCAATGATACATGCTGCAACGATTGGCTTGTAGTATGGCACAACTGAACACATGACAAACACACAGGGCTGGTTTCACAAACATGGATTAAGCCTAGTAAGATCTTTGAAGGTTTTTTGATGTCTAGAACTACATGTCTGAGAAACCGGCCCATAGAACAACTGTCTGGGAATTACTTACAGTTGCTGTTGTTGAGAGGAATGTCCCATTCAGGAGGGGCAGAGTCCCTCTCACCCTCTGAGCTGCTACTATGGCCGATCTCTGGAACTGAACCGTTGCAGAGCAAATTGGCCATCACAGAGCCACGTCCATCCTCCTGCTTTCCAGCCACTGCGCAGATCAGCGTGTCAAAGGGTAAGGCATCGCAGCGTGACGGGGCAGTGAATACATTTTACAGGAAAGGAACTCACGTCTCGGCTTTTGCAATGTTCTGGGTTTAGTGGCACCGGTAAAGGGGTGAAGAGCTTTAGATGTGAATGTCTTGCGCTGTTTATTCTCCAGGGGTGTAACATACGGTAGCTCAAGGGAACTGACAAAATAAATTGTATAAAGATCATGAGTGGATAAATACAGTAGGAATAGAAAATTAACAGTCAAAAGCGAGAGGCATTATTAGTTCACAAACCTGGATTTATCTGCTGGAGACTCCGTTTTTGCAGTTCCTTGTTTTTTACTTTTGGGTTTGATTAGAAAACCAGAACTTTCCTCTTTCCCTTTTTCTGTGGCTACTGTTTTCCCTGTATTCTTTACTGGCTCCTAGCAGAAAAGAGAGGACAAAAACTCTAAATAATTAGAAACAGTACAGAAAGAATTAAAAAGTACCTTAATGTGAAACGATTACTGTACATGAACATTGAAAATACCTCCTTGATGCTGGCCTCCACATCTGGATTGGAAGTCTCTGTGGTCGTCGAGGAGCTGTCATCATTGTCAGCCAGAGTACCTTTCAGCTCATCTCCCTGAGTCTTTGGCTTGGCTTTCTTCTCCCGCTCTTCCTTCTTTTTCTGGGCTTTTGTTTTACACCGAAGTTTCCCTTTAGGCTCAAGTACTGCAGGATAAGGAAACAAACACACACACACACCTACCTACTTGTAACGTCGATAGCCTTATCAATTTGTTCCCCTTGCGCTAATATAAAGTTCCTTCGGTCCTTCACCAGTAATGTACATTTTGAAGCACACGCCCCTCCCTCACCCTCACACAGTACACTTAAGGTTCACACCCCTCTCTACCCCTCCTGCCTGCAAACACACCTGTGTTCCTGCACAGCTGTATTTTAAAAAAACCCAATAACGAGCTGGGTCACACACTTGAGGCGTCCCAAAAGCCTTCCGTTAAAAACAAACCATCCATGTGCACCAGCCACAGACGATGCACACGCATACCTTTGTGTTGCGTTGACTGGGTGCTCTGCTCCTGTAAAGTGTCCACAGGAGGCAATTCAGGACGATCAAGGTCGCTGTCCATTACACCCAGCAGGCTGGCGTATTCGGGGTCCTCGGGGCCGAGGGCCTGGCTAGACGATGACCCAGGTATGCTTCTGCTCTGGAGGTCGGCCAGGCCTACAGCTTGCTGCTGCTGCTGCTGCTGCTGCTGGTGCTGCTGCTTGGTGTTACGAGCCTTCCTATTGGTCAGCTGGCACTGAGCCTGAAGGATGTCTTGGCCGGAGCAGTTCCCTCCTTTAGACAGCTGGAAGGAGGCAGCAGCAGCAGCTTGCATAGCTGAGCGGCCGTAGCCTAACCTGGGCCTCCTGTCCTGGCTGTCGGGGTCCGATAAGGCTTGGCCGCTGCCTTGTCGGCCGCTGCCCCGGGAGGCTCCGCTGCCAGAACCATATAATCCTCTGGAGTTCTGGTGTGAGTCACTGTATTCATTTGAGCTGAAGGGTGTGGGGGAAAAAAGGCTCGATTAAATTGGGAGTAGTTTGACAATACAATTCAATCTGTGTTGGGCATCTGGCCTTTGCATGATTCATGAAAATTACTAAGAAATAATTACGGAACTTATTTAACTTATGAACCGTATGTTTCAGTAAAAAGAAAAGACAACCAACGGGAACCATTCAATTTTAGGAGCAGACGCATGTTCAGTCTTAACTGCATCTTAAATGTATAAAGCTGCTTGTTATATAATCAACAGAAATGTGTCAGCAGTCCCATTCTGCATTAGACCAAATCCACACTTACTTTGATTCACAGTGAATCTGGACTATTTCCCTGAGGTCGAATGGTCTCCCAGTCTCCAGAGTAGAGTTGGACTCCACAGAGAGGCGTCTTTTAAAAGGCTCCCAGATGCTTTGTGCTTCAAGGTATGAAGTAGCAATCACCAGAAGGAACATTAAACTAAAACACAGAGAGAGGAAAGAAATAAAAAAAACACAGTATGTATAATGAAAAGTTGTGTTGAAAAGATGACTAAATTCCTGAATACTCTTGTTGGAGTAGCACCAACCTCATGATGAGAGACACTATAACGTAGAGCTCCAGCTCCCAGCTGGGTCTGGGTAAGGTCTCAGCACACGTAGCTAGCATGTGGTAAGGCAGGGAGGCATTGAGGACAAACACAAACTCTGAGCCTCCGCTGGTCACCCACTTCAGCTCCCGGATCACTCTAGATGACGTGAAGTCAGGTGTAAACCTGGAGGGAAGTCAATATTAATGGTCTCACTAATTTGGACCTGAATTGGAGAACAATTCATTTATTAAAACAAATTAAAAGGAAGAAAATACGAAATAAAAAAATGCCTCCAGTCCATTGTACACTAACATCTTTAATTTCCCCACAGTTCTACTCTATAATTTCAATTAATGCTGGAATTTTCCTTGCAACAACTTAAATTCAAGACCACAGAAGTGGTGGAAGATTAAAAACAACATCAACTCTAGAGAGCTATTACTGTTGACCAACACATCAAGACTAGCTAGAATAGTATTAATAGAGACAATGACTACTGTGTACCGTGTGCGTTGTATACAGACGCAGACATCCCCTGGTGTGAACACCCAGCAACTAATAAAGTAATTCTTATGCCAAGTTAGACACTTATAGGCCTTGGATCTGTGTGGATTCAGACTCTAGAATAAAAAGATCTGTGTCAAAACTGCCAATATTGAAAATATCAAGTTAAATTAAGCTTGAGGGGCCGGGGTTTATAAGACTGGGTGTACTGACATAGTAGCATAGGTCTTACACAGAGAGACGTCCTCTCTCTCTTTCCCACTCCCTCTATACTGTACATTGGGCCCGAGAACATCTGGGTTTCTCAAATGAATGCTGACCCAGCCATAACACCAAAACATGTCTGCTATGCACTTGAACAGAAAGAGAAACAACAAGTTCCTCTCACTTACAGTATCACAAGGTCTTTCGACGCATTGGATTTAAGCGTAAATTCTTGGCAATTGAGAACTTTGAATCCATATCCTTCACAAACTTGTCCATTGATCTCTGCGGATCTGATGGTTATCGGGAGCAAGCCTGTGTTCTCCACCCTGAAGGTTCTTTTGAGAGTGAAGTTTGGCTCCTTAACTTTAGTCTCTGAAACAGGACACGACAGTGGTGCATTACATACTGAACTGAAAACATACTGAAAACAGGATTATAGATAAAGAGCTAGAATTTTATTTTGTGAATTTGGCAGATAACTATGGCAATGGTAATTATTCCTGTTAATGAATATCCAATGCTAAATACCTAATACCATCTGAAATTCTTAGACAACCAATATTCACATGATAGCATAGTTTCACCCACAATTACCAGATCTCAGTCTTCGGAGACAAATTACAGAAAACAAACGTGTGAAAGTGTGCAGTATTTTCTTTTTGCGTAGAAAAGACCCTTGCTGTTGAGCCATAAATATATATAAATACGTACTTTCTGTGCAGTCTTTGAGCAAGGCCTCGGTCATCTTAAACCTTAGTGAGTTTCCTTGTCCTGGATGCTTGCCTGCAACTTTCAGGCTCTCTGTTGTACCGCGGCCTTGTAGCACAATCGTGTCGATCACAGTCAGGTTATTCCTAAAGAGATTCCCAATGAAGCGAACCATTTTAAAATTAGGCTTTATGTAGGCAATCATTTTGATGGGATGCATTTTAGTTAATTAGGTTTATGTATTAAATGTATACAGCACGCTGAGATTTCTTTACTGATATTAAACACTTGATGTATAAAAAAAAAAGAAAAAAGTGCATTTGTCTTCGTAAAAAAAATACTCAAAAAACAGACAAATATTTTTGAGGCTGGTATACATTTTGAGTCTGGTATACATACGGGCACAACATACCTGACTATGAGCAAGGAGGAAACACTGTGGTTGCTGATGGGAGTAAACCTCACATTGAAGGACTTAACCTCTCCAGGAAGGAGGACAAGATTGTAGACAAAGGGTCTAGTTGTTTCCTCCACAAACCCTGTACTGCTCTTCATTAGGGTTGACTGCCAAACAAACACACAACCAGCTGTGTTCATGCCCACTCACATTTATTACAAATGCATTCTGGAGATTATTAATTGGAATTATTTATTTATTATCTTTTTATTTTTAAATCTCACTTCATTTCTTTGGACCTGGAACTCCAGTGTTTTTGTGTCAATGTTGATGTTGGACAAATTCCCTAAAGGTAGCCTGAAGGAAAAAAATAAAAAACGCAAGCCTGTTTTTCTTCAAGGCACACCAAGTAATTCAGAATTACACATTGCTGGAGTTGTAGAATGCACCAACCTGTCGGCTAGCTTCCCAGAAAACACAGATGGATTGGGAAAGAGAGCCAAGGGGAGCACCTGGACAAACACAGGGACATCCGTGGGATTCTCTAGCACTACCACCTTGTCCTAAGGAGAAACAAAGATATGATGCTCTATTTCAACCACAGCAGCTCACAGTCCTATGCTTAGGCATGCGTCTATAGCATTACATTTAAGAAATGAAAATCAGACTGTATTCCTCATACTCACAGAGGAACTGTTTGTGTTGGTCAGTGGAAACATAATTTGCCGAGAAGAGTTAACCAGTGATGGCCAAGTTAACCGCGCTGTCAATTTGGCTTGCACGTTTTTTTGAAGGTCTGTGTTTACTTCAAACATGGCTTCAACCCTTTTGTAAAAAGAGAAAATGTCATTAAACGTGTTAAAAAGTGCAAAAATCAAAGGAAAAATTACTCTAGCAAAAAACACAATTTACTCATGGCCGGAGCGCTCTTTCAGTTCTCTCCATCGTCTGAGGAGTTTCTGGTGCAGATCCACATCAGAATCCCAGATATCCTCCTGCATGGCCAGGCCATTTGGCTTGGCCTCCGCTGCAGAACAAAAGGCACGTTGGCTCTTTAAAAGCAGACTGCTGTGTGCTGATATGGATGGAGAAGGTTGCGGTGCCAAGTTTAACTTGAGAAAACAGACTGAGGGAAAACTCACATTTAAGGACAAATGGCAGTCCCACATAACAGTGTCCGGTACATTCCAAGCTGGCATCAAAATAAATATTTGCAACCTGCAAGAGATATGTAGATGTGGGGGGTCAATAATGCAAACAGTCAATTAATTACATACACACACACACTACATTGCATTAAGAAGTCAAGGAACTGTGTCAACGAGTGAAAAGGAGCATGAAATGACTCCTTTTAATCCATTTTGGATTAAGTGGAAAAAGCGAAGCGCTGTGAATACATTGCGGATGCACTGTGCTCTCAAAGTCCAGTCTCTCTATTTGACAAGCAGATTCATGTGCAAGCCTCAGACAATTAGTGACAAAAGAGAAGGCTGAGGCGTAAGCACACACACAAGCGCACACAGTCCTTCGTTCTTGTTTTTTTCTAGCTGTGTTGTATACAGTACATTCTTAGTGTCAAGGTTTGTTGGTTCACGTTGCCTCACAGAATGGCCCACCTTTGTTTTGCGTCTGGGCTCCAGTTCGTCCTTATTGTTACGAAGCCTTTTGTAATAGAAGCGCACATCGTCTGTCAGAGAGCGGATCTGCTGTAGCTTCACCCTCTGTGTGAAATAGCTATGTATGCTAAAGCTCTGGTGAACAATCTTCCCCTAAACATGGAGAAAACAGGTTAGTGAAAAAAGTTTAATTAAAATCTGCAGCTGCTTGGGATATTTTTGCACGGTCATGGTTAGGAAAATAAGTGGTTGTTTGTTATGACTCTATTAATCAGTATTCTCACAATGTTTGGCTAGTGTTTCATCAGCAGAGGCTACTTACGGGAAAAGAGGGCGGCAGGATGATGTGTTTGGGAGAACTGCTTAATGATCCCACTGCAACGACTGCCTTCACTGGGATGGTTAATATCTGAGAAGACAGATTTTTCCTTTAAATGCATGCCAGGCTGAAATGTTGTACCAAAAAAACTCCCTGAAAAACGACTCGACTGGCCACATACCTCATAATCTGTGGTGATATGTACGGCGCCGTCATAGGTTCCCTCCAGGGCCCTGGCTACAAGTGTCACTCTGAATGCTGCATAGTAGCCAGAGGCTAATATCACCTTGACAAAGAGACAAAAGGCTAATATCACTTTCACTGGGCGATATATGGCTTTTAGCCAGTACCGGTAATATGATTCACACATTACCAAGCTCTTACTGTTTTGTGATGTGAGGCTGAGGAGTTCTGCAGCTCTCTTATGCGGCTCACAGCCACTGTTTTGTTTCCTTTCTCTGTTTTCAGCAGCTCCATGGTCAGGCTGTCGCCTGTAACCAGCCAGGACTTGATCTCCAGCTAAAGAGAGTTAGACAACCTCAACAATAGCAAATACAAACCCATGGATGTAAGGATATAAATTCACTATGTATTGGTTTGGATTAGAAGAAAAATGTAAATGCTAATCTGCAGGTTGCACTATTCTTGATGGAATTGTTAACGCTGGTAAAACCCTGGACTGTATAGTTTCCACAAGGTGACATTAGGCATGCATTGTTTCCTTTGGTTTCCTTTTGATTTCCTTGTGATGCATCCAAACTAACAATTTGAGAAATTTTTAAATTTTATATAAATTCCCTACAAAATCTGACAAATCTATTCACGAGAATAATATTAACTCATCACTGCAAAACAGCAGATTGTTTTTGGACCAACTGAGTCCTAGTCAAAAACAGAGAAGGCCTCTTTGTCCCAAGGAGTGAAATGCAGTCTGTATCATTTTGTTCTTTAAATACTGTGGTACAGAAGCTAAGATGAGAAACATTTTAAAGATACTGTAAAACCTTTCACAAGGGGCAATCTGTATGCCTGCACAACTGACCACTAAATTGCCTGTGCCGGTCACATTGCATGATACACTATATATTCTCACCTCTATGGGATTACTGTTGACTACCACAAGAGTGATGGTGCTGGTATCAGTGGCACTTCTGACCCCAAAGTCCAGGAGCTTCTCTCTTAGACTGGGCGACAGGACCACAGGCTGTTCAGAAAAAAATATAAGAAGCCCCATTGCATGAATGCTTAATTAATACTATACAGAGAACATTATCATCAAGTCCTAATTCTATGTAACCTGCAGCACCAAGGCCATGTTCTGGCTGTTACCTATATATACTATATATATGAATGCGTTCTGGATCTCACCTCTAAGAATCCTGTGTAAGCCCTCACAGGTAGATGGAACTTGGAGGCATTTGTGATGAGTAATATATTGCTGTCGATGTGGATAGAGGCTCGAACCGGCCGGAAAAGAAGGGAGAAGATGTAACGTGATTCATGTGGGGGTATAACGATAGGTACACTGAAGTTCTGCACCTGACGGGGAAATTATTATTATTTTATTAAATAAACTGCCAATTTGCTCTAAGAATTTATGTTTATACTGTATACAGTATATTGCAAAAGGTAATGGAATTGTCCACACTCACATTAAACATGGTTTTAGCGTCATTTGAGAGCGACACATTGTGTATTCGGACAGCAAAGTTGAAGGTGTTGGTGAGGAATATGGGTCTGTCCACTTGGTCCACGGGACTGTCTCTGATGTGGAACAAGGTCGCTGTGTGGTCAAAACCAAGATAACTGCACAAGAAGAGAAACAAAGTCATCCAGTTTAATCATTTTTGCTTCCGAACTATGAAATCAACCCTCCAATATTTGTTTCTATACAAATGTTTATCAAGAAGTGACTTACCCTTCTAAGACCTCTGCTTGGTATGGGATTTCAAGTTTTGAGTAACTTTTTTCTTTTGCCTTTACTATTATTTTACCAAAAAACTGATATTGTCTTCTCGCCTTTGAAGCTGTAAAATAAACAATATCACAAGACTAAACCTGAATATGTTTGCAGGATTTCTCATCCTCGCTTTGAAATAATTTTCTGCATCATGCATCACTTTTTCATTGTACCACTTTGTAGTCTATTACATTGTTTGGCTATTGTAATTTGCTTTAAATGCCACCGACAGTAATAGTTTGACAAATTAGTTAGAAATGTCCTAAAGTTGAAAGAAAAACAGGTCACAAGCAGCAAATTACATTGCCAGATTTTCAGAAAAAGCAAGTCCAAAACTTACCATCAAAACTAATACTTGCAACTTTGGTATATCTACTCTCTCCAGCTTTTAGCGTAATTGCTTTAAAATCTATCGTGATCGCTTCGTTAGATGGTGTGGTTCGTACGCTCTGTGTGCAGAGATACATATTTAGTTAAACAAGATTTTAAGATCTCTCCATGTTTAAAAAAAAAAAAAAAAACATTATACTACTTACTGTAATTGGAACATCTTTTGTTCCAGAATTTAAAAGATGCAGATTCAACTGTTTGGGACGATCTGCAATACAATGGACAAATTGTGTAAAAAAAAAAAAAGAAGGTTTTGCTAAGTACACTTTAATCAATGTTTTCCTAAGCCCTGAAGGCCACCATACCTTGTGAACGTAGTGTACCAAAATCAAGCATTTCTGTAGAGGAGTATATGCCAGGTGCTGCACAGATTGAGCAAATAATCACAAATTATGTTAACAAAAAAGCACAAACATGATGTACTACATACAGTAAATGTATAAAGCAGTGTTAACAAAACAAATAGGTTGTACACTCAGGACTGACCTGATGTCACCTCAACCTCAACAGGGAGGACGATAAACTGATCCTCACTAGGAGAGTTCGTTTTGATTCTGATAAAAGCAGTGTGGTTGTCTACATCTCTTGATGAGAAACTGGCTCTCATCACCCCTTTTGTCTCAAAGGGGGGAATCTCCTACAGAAATGAAGAAATGAAAAACAAGTTGATGTGACCATTAGAACATTCTTGTTACCAACAACAACAGCTGATAAAATAAAGATAAAACAAACCCATAGTTTTCCAGCGCCTCCTTGTTGACCTGTTGGAAGCTCCAGATGTAAATCCCCACCACTGGAGTACATCTCCACAACCTGGGGGAAAACACATAATCAGCATTTTTTAAACAAACTAACCACCAAGGATAAAAAGGAAGGTCTGACGGTTCTTGACCAGTGCTCATCAAACTGGAGTTCTGCAGATCATTAGTGGTTCACTGTCTGGGAACTGTGGGCCAAAAGGTTTGTGCATGGCTTAAATGTGCATGGTTTAAGTGCTTTTATTACCTGCAGCGGTTCACTGTAAGGGTTGTGGATGTTAATTAGAGGTGAGAAACTGCTGTTCACTGGGACTCTTGCCCCTATGAATGGCCGTAACCTATAGGGGTTTGGGATTCCAACCCCAAAAACCTTACACAGCAAGAGAGAAACAAGGCTGGGCGATTAGTCAACTTTCCACCAAATCTGAATTATCTACATATATTTGAGGAGTTTAGGTTTTTATTTGGCCATTTACCTGGTATGTAAACATGCCATGGTGTGATGTATTAATAAATAAAGTATTTTCTACATTTCCCACTACGCGGGCAAGAAACACAACATCGAACGAAGTATTTCCCCCTGGAGGTATTATCTGTTGAAAGAAGAACACGAGAAAAAAATGTTAGTGGCTAAAATGTAGATTAAATAAATAATTCCAGGAGCTGCAAGGTAGCCTAAAGTTAATTCCCAGATCTTAGATTCATATGCAACACTGTTATTGACATTTTTAATAGTAAAAGACTGAGTGCCCTGCAAGAGCCTAGTTTCGCTTAATGCTCAAAGCAATACTGAAATTCAGTTTCTTTAATCAGTCCCTGATCATTTGGTGTGAAATAATCCTGTAAAATGAACATACCACAGTGAAGGTATTGCTAAAGCACACACTTGTATTATTGTAGCAACAGAAATGTTGCTGCTTTTTGGAAAATTAAGAACAGGAGACAATTTGGCAATTTTCAATATACAGGCAGTGGGGTCCAAAAGTCACAGTCCATTACCAAAGAACAGTTAGTTTCATCATTCATCAAATATAAACATAAAAGCATTACTCTAATGGTAGACAGCACCTGAACACAGGTATTTTGTTAATATTAACCAAATGTTATCCAACGACTAACTCCAGTTGGAATGCCAGTGCTTATGTATTTATACAATATTGTAACCTACAATATGTAAAAGGAAAAGTATACAAATATATATGATGGATATTGGATTTTTTGATATAATTTGGATAAAAGAGTGCTATAATTGTGAGAAGATAAATTGCATGCAAACAAAATATTTGAAATTCAAAATTAATTAATTTTCATTCAATAAAATAAATAAATCTCAGTGGACTCTTGGACCTGAATGTGTGTGTATTTTGTGTCCTCTAATATAAATGCAACATATAAGGGACCTATAATTGACAAAATCTTTATCATCAATATTTACAGATACTGCATGTCAACAAGGTTTTACACGTGGAGGCAATGACATAAGAGATAAGCCTTATCATGAGTGCAATACACTAAACAAACATTCAAACAGTTTGAGAACCTTATGAAAGTGGGAGGTCGCAGTCTGTAAAGTCTCTTACAAGATATCAGAGGATCACTTTGAGGTAATGTCAGGGACAGGTGTTGCAAGTGTGATTTACAGCAGTCACGAGTGCAACTCAACACTTATTAGTAGTCAAGTAAGTTGCCTTCTTAAGAACTGGTCTTAGCTCTGATGGCTGAAGTCATTCAATGTTTACAAAGGAATATTTATTTGATGGCTACTTACCCTATTTTGGAAAAATGATGCATGAAAATGTGCTGTTGTTGCTGATATTGATATCAAAGTAATTTCTTCTGAGCTAGGATTATGTAAATAAACTTTCTCCATTTTTGGCATTCCAACAGGTCTATGGGCAAATAAAGAAAAGCATAACACATACTTAATGACCAGTTACAATATTCAGATGCATTTCGTTAAGTAGGTGTATAAAATAAACTATTGTCAATTTTGGTTAGAGTGAATGCAAGGATTAAACCGCATACATTTGCCCTGCACTGAGAGCGACACAGTGGAGAAACAAGAAAAGGTTGTTCAAGGCAGGAGCACTCCATTGCAGCCTGCAAGCTACCAACCTGTTTCTGACCAGGAAACTGCACAGTGCGGTGGGGGGACGGAAGGGTAGAGAAGAGTGCCTGCACAATGTTTTCCCTTATGCTTCTAGTTGAAACCGCTAGTCATTCTAGGAAACGGATTGTACACTGTCCCTATGAAGTCAGACTTTGTCAAGGTTTTTGATTGTGCCATTATGTGTTTTTGATCAAGCAAGGCAGCAGAGCTTACACAGGCTGAAGTAAGGTGGGGTCCGTGCAACCTACTGTAAACGCTCTTACTATGACTCCACTTGTATTCAGGTGACACAACGTGGTCATGGGTGATGCACTCATTGTCAATGTGAAATGTGAGCTCATGAATCTGGAATTAAATCTGGGTGTTGTCTTTTAAGATATACCATTCCTTTCATTCTATCTGTTTATCTGCAGAACAAACTAACTTGAAGCGAGAACATTGCATACTGTACTGTATTGAAAGTGTTTTGTTATGTTTTGGAATACTTTGAAGTTTGGTTCACAAACCTGAATTGTAAATTTAAAGCTAGTTTAAACAGAGGTTTTAAATAGCATCATTTTTATTTTAACAAATAAATATTGAAACAGGCAATGGAGGTGTAATATGTCAGTTGTGAGAGTCATGCTGTTTGGAAAGGGTGAGAAACAAATCAGCTTGATATTGCTTTTTATTTTGGTTACAACTTCAAGTGTGAGAGGTTGGTGAGATATGGTTGCCAGGACCGGTATAACCAAATTAATTTATAAGACACCGATGAATAAACCGAAACCTACAACCTGAATGTCAACTGATTGTTTTTTCTTAGGCCACTGCTTTAGCTACACAGAAAACATATATAAATAGCTTTCATTCAAAGTAATCACTAACCATTGTGTCAGTGATGAACTTCAACAAGATAAAACTTGTCTATTAATCTTAACACAGATTTAGCCTCAAACAAATTCAACAACCTCTATATTTAAATTACTTATTAAAATGAATGGCTAACATGAGCAAACACTTACTGTTCATGGAAGTCCAACATTGGAGGTTCAAAGCGTATCGGTCTACAGTTCCCTCTGTGCGGGGAAGTGCTGTGAGAGAAAGAAAGCCACGACAGCAACGAGAACAACAGGCTCAGAAAGACAGTCTCCATGCTCGTGTGCGTCTCAAAACAAATGAAAAGCTAAACACAGAATCAGGACATAGGCCATGTGTGCCCAGCAAATATGAAAGATCTGTGTAACGGCTTTGTAAACACTGATCCCAGGAAATGTCTTCCATATAGAAATGCTTGGTAAATATCCATATGGGAAAAACTGTTCAAATTATGATAGCTTCCTCTCCTCTCATGGCAAATAAGAGAAGCCTTGAAGCCCGTATTCACTTCTTTCACCAGTGTAATCTTAGTGAACATGGGAAGGGTTAAAAAATCACGCCACTAAGCAACAGGTGAATGGTAACAATAGGTCAGCACCTCCTTAGAGGGAGGAGAATCATATTTTACACTGAATAGTGTGGATCATAAAATTAAAAGTTCCAATGGTAATTTCATGGAAATATAAGAATTATAACAGAGAATTCAACATTTTGTCCCTCTGAGCATATACCGTCAAACAGATCTTTGCAACAGCAGGGCTATGATATCGGTAAACCTTGTTTTATCTATACACTGAAGAGTTTAGATCAAAATATATACAGTACATGTATCAAACTTTATTTCTTAATTCTGGTATTTCTCTCTGGGTGTTATATAAAACTTGGCACATTCTATTTTTTTATCAGACCACCCACATTTTTATTTGAGCAAAATGATTGGAACAGTATTTAAGTAAATTACATTCATATTTGATCACATATCCCTTACGCGAATTAACTGCATCCATCAAGCCTCACGTCAGAAGCAGCCACCCAAGGTCAAGCCACAACACTTCCTCCAATGTGAGAAGCTTGTATGTTTTGGATCATCATAACCTCTCAAACCCTCATCAACACTTTGCTAGAGGTTAACCCTGGTCTCGTCGGTCCATAATACTATTTCAGAACTTGTGTGACTCCTCTTACTCACTACCGATGAGTGGTGTGCATCTCGTGAGATCTATATTGCTGTTCTCTTAAGTCTTCTTAAAATGGTTGATTGAGACACCTTCACCTCTTGTACAGTGGTGCTCAGCTCAGGGGGCGTTCGTCACAGCTTTCACATTTGGGTCATACATTTCAGTTGCTTTCCTTGGGCGATCCATACTGTTCCAATACAACTGCTCACCTACAAATTGGTTGGTCTGATAGAAGGTGCTATGTTCTAAGTTGTTTAACATATCTACTGTAGATGAAAAAACCAGGATGTAAAATATTGTTAACCCCCCCCCCCCCCCCCCTCTTCCTTTCAGTATGAAAAGTGTGTGGGCGGGATTGGAGCGTGGTAAATGCAAACTCTGGGGCCACAGTCATGGTGAGGGGAGGGGTTGGTCACGTTCTCATGTTTGAAACCAAGAAAGTGTTGTTTCTCTAAAGGTCGCAAAATAATCTCCAGTTGCCCCTGTAAGAGTGATGCAGCAAATGTGTTTTAATATAAAGAGATCACAAAGCACAAATATGCTATAGATGTTATATAGCAGGAACAGTTGATATATTGTTTAGAGCTTTTCCAATATAACTTGTAAAGTGACTTATATGGGATTTCACCAACATTACCCTTGAGACTGACCCTACCAAAGATTAATTTCACCCATTTTACAGTCCAGTCAATGTGCAGAGAAGGAGACAATGGTATATTAATACCAGGCCCCTGCAAAATCTGAGCCAGTTTTAGACAGGGGATTTTTATTCCCTGGGGTACATGCGTAGTAATAAATCAACACATGGTCTTCTTTGTTATCTACTGATAAAATTAAAGTACATTTATTTCATTATATATCATCGACAAGTCACGTGTGTGATTAAAGAGTTAAGAGTGCTGTACTGGCATCAAATTCCGTGTGACCTTTGCCAAGCTGAGTTGTTCAGAACGAATGCAATGGGTATCAACAACTGCAGCAATATGTGGATGGCTATTATCAGAGTTACCGTAGCTTCTAAACCACAACAAACCAGCAAAGAAATGTAATCATACAGTGGGACTGGGATACAATGGGTTAGGTTTAGGGCGCTGTAAGCGCTGAACTCCATAGGGTTGTATTAATAGTAGGCATTCTCAGAGCTCAAAACGCATATGGTGGACACAGTCCGTTACAATGTGGAAAAGCACAAAAAATAATCTTACAATGTTGTGGGTGCAGTCATGTTATAAACGTGCAAGCTTACTTGCAAATATAATTGTGCAAGGCGCACATGGATGTCTAACATTTATGGCCCTACCTATTTGGAAGTAGTGAATACAAATCTACTTGGTGGACAAATTTCAGCGCTTAAAGGGAAATGAGGGGGAGTTGTATAAGAGCAACTTGCAAAAGCTGTAGTAGAACAGCTGCTTGACTGAATATATAGTTTATATATTTACACACACACACAGTATATATATATATATATATATATATAATATTTACTTGAAAGATGTGGATGTATTCAAATAGACTTACCTTTGTTGATGATATAAACTAAAATCAATGTCAGACTCTGCCTGCAAATGTAGAAAAAGCACATGAGGCACAGTGCAACTACAGACCAGACTATTAACAGTCTATAGGTGATGTGTAGTTAATACAGTCATTTATAGTGTGTGTGTTTGCTCCTAATCATGTTGCTCACCTGTAATAGACTTCCCTCCCCAAAATGTAGAACTTCTAGAATTGTGTCTGACTGAATAAATGCTGTGAAAATAAGCAAAAAAAGTCGTTGTTGTTGATTATTATGATGAATAATAATAATTATTATTATTATTATTATTATTAATTATTTTGGGAAAATATAAACAATCACAAACCAAATGTAATAATGAGAACAGAAAATTGCAATGCACTGAATAGGCTGACATGGGCTACTGTTGACTATTGCCTCACAACAAAACGTGAATTAACACAAAAGGTGGTCGTAGCTTGAGTGTTGTTCACAACAAAGACAATCAGCAGCATGATAGGCTAAAACCAAAAGCTGCTGCTATGTGCAAAAATCAATACAGTTCAATCATTCATTAAATCACTCAAGAATACCACACAATAAATATCAAATTAGGCCTACCATATAATCTATAGCTCTGGGGAGGAAAAATATTGAACACTGCATCAGTTTCTCTGGTTTAACTCATATATTTTATTTTTTATTTTTGTTTTGCAGTAGTTTCTATATTTGTGTGCATCTTAAAATGTGCATCTTATATGTAGAGTGCACTGCAATTATCTATTCTACATACATCAAGTTAGTTTTCTTAACTAATTTTTTACAATTGAGATAGCTGCAAAGAAGCTTGGGCTTGTGTGGTCACACCTAACATCTCTACCGGTACACAAGTTGCAATAATTTGTTTAAAGCATTATGTTCTTTTGGAGCACATACTATGATACGCTCAGTGAGCAAGACAGCATAGCCAACTGTGTGTTCTGGATGTATTGCATTCAATCTGACATAAATAGTTACTGTGCAGCAACATTTTACCCAGGTTTGTCCACAAACAGATTAACCACAAGCCAGCCTGTAAGCCTACTATGAGCCTAGCTCTGCCAGTATACCAGTATGGAATTGAAATATGAAACCATTTCATTACTGCTTTAGTTAATGCATGAGCACCGTGTTGACAATTAGACAATATCACGTCACAGATGTACAGTACAGAAGTCTGTGGTAATGTTTATTGTTCTTATCACTAGACTAACTCTGGCAAGTTTCACTTAATATCAATAATTTAATGTCATATATTTTCCATATTAGCCCTACTCTGGCCAATTTAAACTATTCATTCATCTACTGTAAATGGTGATGAAAAAAGGAAATACATTACATACACAATATACACAACATTAGGCTAATGTATTAAAATAAATGTATGCAAATAGAAAATATGTGTATACATATTAATATTTCTACAATTAATGTAGATCACATAGGCCTATTTAGCAGAATATATAACCTTTTAGTTTGGGATTGTATCTTTAGCAAAATTTCTGTCCAAGTGAGAATCAATACAAAGATATCATTGAGAGTAGTTGAATAGTGTCTTTGTGTTAGGTTGCAGAGGAGCCATAGGACATGCAGAGAATATGTACTTTATGTATATGTGTATGTTAATCTGAGGTAAGAGCTAAATCACATTAAGTGACAGGCATACATACTTATGACTAGCAGCAAACCATGTCTAAATTAGCAAATATATTTATATTGGTGGTCCTTTGCATAATGGTGCAAACACAGTGTCAAACAATATGCAAGTAGCCATACTTGTACTACTTACTAAAAAAAACACCAACCTATTTTTCAATAAACCACAGTTTGCAAGACAACTTTTCCAACACCGGTACTGTATTTTGATGGGCAAAAGCCAGGTATTGCCTAAACTGGCAGTTTTATGGGTAGATTTATTTTAACATTTAACAACCGTCTCTATTAAATGAAACTGCACGGACAACCATATAACTTTATGGGACCAGGGACCAAAGCCTGCTGACTGTCTGACTGACTATGACTGACTTTTCAATATTGGCCCGTCAGGACAGCAAGGTGGACTTGTGAATCCCTGTCTTGGGTGCTGACTAGAACCATCTCTAAGATTATATCAGCAGCCACGTTTACAAATAAACCTAATCTTAAATTTTCTAAAAGTTAACTTCATATAGCTAACATCTAACTTTTCCAAGTAAATTATGAATTAACGTTAATGCCGTAAATCCTACATGCTGACCATTCAAAATCAAATACAGTAGTCTTGTCAGCAGTGTACGGTAACGGTACAATACTGTAATGCTAACTAGCTGTAATGATGTATTGACTGGCTCAGCAGCATACAAGTAGGCTATAGTGTTAACATTTACAGTAATATTTATGACAACCTAATTGGGAAAACACACGTTTACTGTCAGCCTTATTTCAAAGTCCAAAACGTGTATTTCTTTTTTATAACTTATATTGATTTAGGAGACTGTCAATTCCAGCACATGACTTGGCATTTAGCGACAAACAGAAAGAGGAAGGACAGGTACTACGGCAGCTAGCTTGCATGCTAGGTGACATAATTAGCATGATCCGGATAACCCCAACCTTCACTTTTGGTTGGAAACTTAATGTTGTTATCGCCAGTTAGTTATTGTGTATTTGGGTAGCCAAATACAAACCTTGTTTGTTTGCCCGCGACGTGTGAATGAAAGCAATAAATAACATCCTCAGGAATCCAAAACATGGTATTTTAGTTATTGTTAAAGATTGTTGGAACCGCTGCATCCTTTCTTGCGTCTCCATGCTGTATATCCTTGTGTTACAATAATAACTGTGCCAATCTACATACATTGCCAATAAACACCTATCCATGCCCTGACAAGCATAGCCTAGTAGAAACTCCAACTTGTTCAGAACAGGAGGGCAGGAGGGTGGCCTTCCTTACTTCTTCTATTTCATATTTAGCCATGACAATGATGTATACTGCTACCTACTGTACCGGAGTGTTATAGCCTAAAAATATTCCCAGTCATCCACCAATAGGTTTTATTGGTTATTGGTTTTTATTGGTTATTGGTTCATGTTTAATGTTATGATACATTCTAATAACTATATAATAATCAGATTAATTATTATTATTATTATATTATATTATATTCTTTATTAGTCTGACATACCACTAACCCCAATACATTAGCCAACCTAAAATAGCATTATGTAAAAAAACTATATTCAACACAAAATTACGTATATTTCTGCTGTATTTGGACAGTAAGGAATACTGTATTTTGATATCTGTGAGGCCTCGATGTGGCCCTATGTGTCTGACTGTAGTTCTACAACCCTCTGAGCCACTAATGCATATAGGCAGGTAAAGCGGACTTTCTTAAATCACAACATGTTGCTATTTTACGTGTGTATCACATGCTTTTCGTATATATTTCATGTTTTTGCCGCATGTCAAAGGATTTGCACTGAACACAGTGATGACAATCAGGGTTTCTGCTTGGTCTGTGTGAATTGGAGAGATGTAGATAATCATTTTCATCACATTCTCCTTGATGCTGCCATGGTAACCCGGGTTAATTCCCTAAGAACACAACAAGGACACGGCAGGAGAAATAATACGAAGCCTCTGGCGATCAGGGTAGATCTCATCAGGACAAGTGCACCTGCAGCCATGCCATGGCCACTTTACATTAAACTCAGTGTCAAGTCACATCTGAGCACTGGCTCTAGCTAACACAGCTTTTATTGATATGTTTTACATGTGATGTACAATTTTATGTGCATTACATATGCATAATTGTGTACCCCACATGTCACAATCATATTGTATAAAAAAACATACTGCAATATGGCTTAGTATGGCTATATTATAATGTATTATCTTATTGTATGTAAATGATGAGAAGCAATGTAATAATCATAATTCCCATTTTAATGTGTTGTATAAGGGTTAATATGTGACTGTCAAACATTGTCAACGATTAACAAAGATGAATATATTCTTCAAGTGTAATTGAAGAGCATGGAAACATCCCATTATGCCAATGCCTAACACAGTGTATGCAAATCAGGAATACAATAGCATGCTTGATGCACAGCTGTTGCTCATGCACCTTCTTCCACCAATATTATGTAAATACTTTGTTGGATCATCTAACATATAGTGTTTTTCACTTTTCCAATTTAGATTTGATGTGCATTTCACTGAAATTAGCAAACAGTCTACTTTGATGGGATAAAAGGAACACTTCTCTGTGTGGCAGGCATGGTGTACTCTGAGAAAGCTAGGATTTAGAATGCAGTAATTACCATGGGCCTTCTGCCTCATGTAAAGAGGCTTTCCATAGCTCTCAACCCCTTCTCTACCCCTTCCCCTCCAAACAAACACACACACACTAGGATTGGAAAATAAGAAAGAAGGGTGGTTAGCACAATGTCACAACATTTTTGTGTGTATAGCCTAGTTTATATAGAACTAGTTGTTCTGAAGAATAACCTTATGATATACCAAATATATATTGACAGCTATAAGGATGTTAGTTTATGTATATATACATATTTGGCTTTTTTTTATTTTTATTTTTTTATTTTTTTAGTATTTCAGTATTTTGTGTTCTTTATTGAAATATATTTTCCCTTCATCTGCTTGAAAAGTAGTCTAAAAGTAATTCTTGTAAAAAATGAAGTATATATTATTTCTAACATTTAAAAAAGGCATCTTTTGGAATCAAACATGATGCCGTTTTGTGCTTTTACATTGCCTTTTTTGTACTTCTGTTCAGTTACAAATAAAATAACATATTAGACAGAAAATCATTCTACAAATGAATTACCTAAACTTACTCTTGAAGACAATTCCATACAGTACTATTGCAGTTGCTTCTTTCCTGGTGTAACATTGTGGGGGGAAAAAAACTATTTAGGCACATAATTTAGCATTAGTACAGAGTAAACACTCATAATCATAATATGTACTTTAATATATTAGATTTAAGGCTTATTGTAAACCAAGTTCTCCAAATATTCCAAAATGAATGGTCTGTCAGTCCTTTAGTGATGAACAGTATTGCTTTGCAATATTGCTTTGATCGACTACAACCATGAGGTGGCATTACATGGCTTAAATAGGTTCTCAAATCTAAGACAGGATTAGTTGGGCGACTTTGCAGATTGCCAAGGGATTTCTCCCTTAACCTTAAGCTTTAAGATGGTGTGTATGGGATGATGGTGTGTGTGTGTGTGTGTGTGTGCGTGTGCGTGTGCGTGTGTGTGTGTGTGCGTGTGTGCGTGTGTGGGTGTTTGTGTAGGGTAAGCATGGTTGAATTGATGTATGTATATTAATTTGTGAATTATTATGATTTCCCAGTCTGTCCCAATATGGAGCAGGAAGCTACAAAATCAGCATTCACTCTAATCAAAAAACCAAATAGACCTAATCTGTGCAAAATTGCCACTCAACAACCAATTCAGTGAACTACAAAACAGACTGTCAATAGCTGTTTTTCAAAAGCTGTTTTCTTTTATAAAATATAAAAATGTAACAATACGCTACATCCCATAGAGTTTTGCTATGGAAATAATACAATTGTATACTTTTATGATTATATTTTTATTTAACTTTACTTAATCTTACCAGGTGTACCTATATTTTGTTTGTAAATGTGTTCAATTTCAGTGGGGTCCACTGTATTTTGTGGCCTGGTAATTGGCTTGAAACAAGCCTGAACACAAAATGAATTATTGCATATTTATTTCTTGTGTAAATATAAACTGTGAAGTGGCATCTTATTAAAATATCTACCTATAATCAGGGTTGGGAAGTAACTGATTACATGTAATCAGTTACATGTAACTAATTACAAAAAAACAGTAACTTTAATCCATTACAGTTACCAGTTAAAATAATGGAATCAGATTACATGTCATTTTTTTTTTATTAGATGATTACGTCTAGGACATTTTTCAAATTAAAAGGAAAGTTTGCAGTAGAAAAATGCATAAAGAAATCATATTTTCTAAACAAAAATAGGAAGATTTGGCACCGCCAATGCAGTAAATTACTTTGAATTGCATTTCAAAGAACAATTTTTAGGCGTGAAATAATCTAACATTAATGGAATGCAATCAGATTATATTACTAAATTTAGGCAATCAAAAAATATGTTACTGATTATAATTTATGTCTGGTAACTAGTAACTGTAACGCATCAAGCTACATATAAAAAGTAACCTACCCAACCCTGCATATAATCATAATGGAAATCACTGTGCTTGTGAAAATTTATTGATTGGGCCCCGCCCCCTCAGAGAGCGCGGATCCGTCATCAGGTAGCAACGCTGAATCAACGTGACGTGATAGGATAGCCGCTCGCCGCAAACAAATTATGGACTGTTTGTTGGCCCATATTTGGTAAAATTTTTTATTTTATTTTTTTCTAAAAAATATATTTCACAAACCTTTTCAATCTTATCTGAAAATGGACAATCGGATCACTTGTTCGCCAGGAGTGCCACAATCTGTGTGAAGACTAAATCCAGGTGGGCTAGCTATTGAGAAATGTAAATGCACATTTAAATGTAGTTCATGTTTGTATATTGCAGTTTTTTAGTATTTATAATTTTCATTGAAGACAATAGGCTATATTGTACTTAAATTATGTTTAAATTAATTCCAGTAGCCTACCCTATCCTTCCTTCAATGGCATTGTGCCTGCTAAAGTATGTCTGAATATCTTGATAATAGTCAAATAAAAATAATAAAATAAAACTGAATCTTAGAATTGTTTGGCCATGTTGTTCCTGTTATAGCATTAGACAGGGTCAGATATATATTATGAGTGTGTAGGCTACAGGTCAGAATTACCTGGACCTTTCAGAATAGGCTACACTATCTCGAGGTTGATTTAGCCTAGTCAGTCACAACCTACAGTATAGTTTTGTTCACACAACTGATTACAGTCTGCGTTCTTTATAAAGGAAATGAACATAATAGGTCATACTGTATGTATCACCTGTCTGAATTTACTTTTGTAGCAAAATGAAAGATGGCTACCTTTTCAATAAGTTATATCTACTTGCTATGCAGTAGGCTATAATGCTTTCTGAATATTTGTTTGACAAATATATCTTAAGTCACCTTATTTACAATCACATTTATGGTCCTTCAAACTCCCTTGTATTAACGCTAATCTAGTCTGTGCACACATGACTAAGAACATCAGATCCAGTGTTAGCTCATTAAGAAAACAAAGATGGGAAAATATAGCCTCGGCAATGTGCAGTATTTGCTATTATTTACTTCGGTCTATATTAATCTTGCAAGATTTTAATATACATTTCGATATTTTGTAGTATGATAATGTGCACCTACATAATGGACATTCATGAAATAAAATGTTACTCTTGCAGAGGCTACACCATTAATTAGTATGTATAAATATGTAAGCACAATATAACATTTTAATTTAATATTTCGTTTAATTTAATTTAATCTTATCTAATTTTATTTGACTAAATGTTTTTGCTGTTTTAATTTGTATGTTGTATGTTTGTCTTAGTTCAAGACAAACACATGTCATGTTTACCTGTCTTTTATTATGCCTAATTTTGACATGACTGCAGTCAGGCTACCTCCATATCTTATTTATTTTAACATCTCACAATGACAGGGCGCTGGTCTTGTTTAGTGTTAAGGACAGAATTAGAACATATTGTATAAATGTGCCTTAACCAACTTGTGCCAAGGTCAGATACAGTACTGTACACATTGCAGCATTTCTCAGTCGCTTTGGGACATTTCTCAGATCAAACATTCTCAAAAGTACTTGTTCAACCTCCACATCATCAAGTCACTTGTGCACATCATAAAAACAATTTGTCATTGTTTTTGAACAAATGGCAAATGCTTTGGCACATTCATGCAAATGGTTATGTACAATTGTCTGTTGATTCCTACATTACAAATTGCTTATAGCTTATTGTTTAAGTCATTACATGCGAAATTGTTGAATGAGCTATAATTCGTATATCACTGTATATAAGACTGCATGTACAATATGTGTATACATATGTATAAATATATATCAATCAATCAATGTTAGCCTATAGTTCACATTAGAAAATAATACACCCTTGTTATATATTTAGATGCATGCATGCATTTTGATATCTTGTTGGACGATAATGACACAAGCACATGTTCGACATACAAATTTGCTTTTGAGAGATAGACTAAGGAATTTTGTTTACTGTAGTGATGAACTTTTTCAGATACAGTACTGTAATACATTGTGTTATGTTTGGATAGTTTCAAGAAATGAACAAGCTGGTTTGCAAGTGTTACAGTACTGAAAAACTGAGTCGAACAATTTACCAAAGCGAATGAGAAAACTATCTTTCCTTTTGTGCTATGAAATAGTTTTGTGTGTTTTCTTTCTGAATCACAATGACACTATCATTTGTTGACAGACCAAAAGTACAGTACTGTAAAAGCATACATGTGAATCGTGTCTAATCTCACATTAAGCAATGTGTGACTTTGTACTGTTGAAATATAAAAATTCCATACAGAAATAGTGCAGCTTTGTGCCTTTTCAATATTGTAATTGTCATAAAAGATGTAGCCATAGTGTAGGCTACATCAGACAATACCAACAGAATGCAGTTTTATATAGCACGACTAAGCATTTTGACACAACTGAGCATTGTGTTTGTCAACAATGACACAAGAACTTGACATTCTGATGGCAATGACATGTTCACTGACTTAAAAATTATCTTTTGAGAGATAGACTAAGGATTTTGAGCAAGTTACGAGCTTTTGCCAGAAATACATTGTGTTTTGCTGTTTGTACGAATTCTTTTGAGAAATGTACAAGCTGGTTTGCAATTGTTCAGACTTAATGTAAAATTGTACAAAAGCGACTGAGAAATGCAGAGAAAGAGGCTGTCTACTCCTTCTAGTCTGATCAATTACAATTTTCTAACAGGTAAAAGCACAGTAGATGAATGGTAGTATTTCTTTATGATTACCTTTAAAAAAATATATCATAACATGTTTGACCAACAATGTCTCAATGTAAATATTGTGCAATGTTTTTACACCAGGAAGAGCCAGACAAGAGAAAATGGCAAAAATCTGCACAGGCCAGTCCTATTCAGCGAGGCAAAGGACATCCATCTGCACACCTGAAGATGATCTTGCTGTCATTGAAAATGGAGACAGCAGGTCTGTTAGATTCATAAACTATATGAAGTTATAAATTATATAATATATATAAAGTAGTACACAGACACAAAGATAGATAGATAGATAGATAGATAGATAGATAGATAGATAGATAGATAGATAGATAGATAGATAGATAGATGAAATTGTGTCTGGAATATAACCTTATTGTATGAATCCAGCATTACAAAATATTGTTGTTTTGTTTGAAACTCTGCCCTTCCTGCACCTCTAAGCCTTGCATTCCTCACTACAGCTCTCATAGGGTCCCACAAACCTCTACCCCTCCCCCTACAGCCACACACAATTGTTTTTTGAATATCAACAATAAGCTGGCTCAGAAATGTGGGAATCTGGGGTTGCTGTAACACAATCCAGGAGTGTAAATTTGAAGTTGTCAAGTGGGAAATGATTTATTGCCTAGTATATCAAAACAAATAAACCACATTAAGGTGCACAAATAAGATATGTATTTTCTTTATTTAGCCTTATGGTTAGTTTCCTTGCTGGATCGTGCCATTTGATAAAACCGTTGATCAGGTCAATAAGAGGACTTGTAATGTATCTGTCATTATTGCTTGTGACGTCCAGGGCTCATTCTTTGTGTGAAGAGATGGACACACAGAGAGAGGATGGCATGTCTTTATTTACCAGCAGACTTCCAGAGTCCCACAGAGATTCATTTGCAGGTTCCGGGGCAATGGCAAGGTACATATGCTCTAATAATAATGTAATAATAATCAATATTATTATTTACAAGGTTTTATTGAGGCAAAACTCAGTGGTGTGGGAAATTCTTGAAAACATTATTTTCTAAACAAGGTAAACACACATGCACATATACATAGGACGGAGCACACATACACATTCATTTTAATGTCGGTCAATCAAAAAGTAAAATGAAGACTGCTGTTGTGAAACCTTCACCAGGTTTTCAGATGTGAACGCAGCTGTTCCTATGTCATGCCTAATTAAATAGTTAAGACTCCATACACTAGTAGGTACCGTAACACTGTGTACGTTTTACCTCATGCTGACACTACAGGCTCTCTCACTTCCTGTTCATGCTGCGGACCTGGGCATCCCACAGGATGCATGGTGAGGTGGAGAGACCCGATTCTTTCCTGGAGCGTTTTCGAGGCCCTGATCTCAAAGACGTCTCCAGCCGGGAGAGCAATGCCCAATCCTTGGGGTACCACGAAGTGGTCCGTAAGAAAAAGTAAGTTTAGTGTGACCACGTGTTCTTTGAATATCTCTAGTCAGGGTCAGGTTGAGACTATCAAGATTAGTGTTAGCAGAAAAGTGATTTATCTAAATTAATTTAAGACAATTACAATCACCTCTACTGACTTGAAGACTAAAATGGAAGTATCAAGGAGTCAAGTATCAAGGAGTCAATTACAATCACCTCTACTGACTTGAAGACTAAAATGGAAGTATCAAGGAGTCATGTTGGATTATACTAAAGACAATTGCTAAATTTGTCCCCTATTAAAACTTCATAGACATTTTGAAATCATATCATAAAAATAAATTACAGTAAGTAATTTACAGTACAGCAGCTAGGAGTTAACATTTGACAATTTCATATAAAGTAAAAGAGTTAGTATGATGATGAAGACACATTTTGATAGTTTAGATTTCTTATTGATTGCCTTAGTAGTGCTAAAATAATTTTTTTTATTTCAAAGCAATGTCAGTAATTGGCCACTAGCTACTTACAATATGAACAACTGCAACAACACAGATGAGTATGTGATAAACATGTTTGTTATAGTTTATTTTATAATGTAGAAATTACTAGATGATACTGTGATTGCTTAGATTTTATTTACAATTGTATAGATGTACAGTACTGTAGGCATATGTGGTCTATAATGGTCTAAATAGAATATGTTACAGTGTAATAACTTTTAGTTAAAGTTTTTAGTTCAGTATGTCCATGATCCAAAAAGACCTGTGCCCTTCTGGTGACTAACATAATGCATAATATCTAAACCAATCCAGTCCCTGCTTCTTTGTGTTGCAAGTCGAAGTGCTGGTTGTAGCCTACTGACAAAAATATTAACATTAACTATCATTTATAAATATTTAAATAGTTGTGCCAATTCGTGTGTTATCAATGTGAACCTATATTATTATTTAACACATTTTTGAATAAGAAGCATTTAACCTAAGACTAGTTATTGATTGATAAATAGAAATACGCTGCCATCTGCTGGACAAATATAAGCCTGCACCATCACCTTCCAACATCCATCCCAACGGAGTCCCAAATAAATAACCCACATACCTCCCCAGTTAGTGGCTCTGATCTTGTGCTGTATTGTCATGTAGACCATAGACCCATAAAGACCCCTAGAGACAATATAGAATAAATGACACGTGATCTGTAGCAAAAAAGAGGACAAGGAGGGCGAAAGTAAGAAAGATGAGAAAAAAGAAGAGGAAAATAAGGAAGAGAAGAAAGAGGAGAAGAAGGATGAGAAGAAGGAAGAACAGAAGGAGAAGAAAGATACGAAGATCAATAACAAAGATGATCAAAAGAAGGAAGAGCCCCCGTAAGTATCCTGTTGCGAAGGCACCCCAATTTCCCTGAAGACTAGTTGAGACATTAGACATGGAAGTCATAGGTGGCTTCACTGCTGAAAATAAATGCACATGGTCTGCTTAATATTATAAAACAGTTTGGGGAATGTGGACATTCTTGGTAAAGTATATGAACTAACAATAATCTTCTTTTAGGAAAGAGATCTGGATTATGGATCCAGCAACAGACACATACTACCGATGGCTTACCATTATTGCTGGACCAGTATTTTACAACCTTATAATGATTGTGACAAG
Organism: Speoplatyrhinus poulsoni; assembly: GCA_025447795.1. Classification (NCBI taxonomy): domain Eukaryota; kingdom Metazoa; phylum Chordata; class Actinopteri; order Percopsiformes; family Amblyopsidae; genus Speoplatyrhinus; species Speoplatyrhinus poulsoni. Next base: position 3,033,024 of record JAOEGT010000019.1, read on the forward strand.
GTATTTACTAATTCAGAGTGCTAAAAACATTTTTCTGAAAGGTATGATCACAAAAATGAATGCGTGTTCCTGATTTCTTCGTAGGTCTTGTTTTAATGAACTCCAGGACACATACACATACCTTTGGATTGTCCTAGACTACACGTCAGATTGTATTTACTACATTGACACTTTTGTCAGGTCAAGAACAGGTCTCTTAATCAATTTGTACAAAATGTTATTACAGTCAATGTTATTGATTAAGTCTTGTCAAACATTTCTAAATAACTAAACTACAAACCTGTTATTGTTCAACAGGGTACCTGGAACAAGGCCTGATTGTGAAAGATGCCAAGAAACTGAAAGATAAATACAGAACAATTCCTCAGTTCAAATATGATATTATATCAATGATTCCTACAGATTTGTTATTTCTGAAATATGGCTATAATAACCCTGAGTTCAGGTTCAACCGTCTTTGTAAAATTACACGGTTGTTTGAGTTCTTTGAGCGCACGGAAACCAGAACCAGCTTTCCAAACATGTTCCGTATTGGCAACCTTGTGCTTTATATCCTTGTTATCATCCACTGGAATGCTTGCATTTTCTTTGCCATCTCAAAAACCATCGGTTTCGGCAGCGACACATGGGTATATCCTAACATTAGTCACCCAGAGCATGGCCGTTTGGCTAGGAAGTACATCTACTGCCTGTACTGGTCCACCCTGACCCTCACAACCATTGGAGAAACACCCGCCCCCGTCAAAGATGTGGAGTTCCTTTTTGTCATTGCCGACTTCCTTACTGGTGTGCTGATTTTTGCCAGTATTGTCGGTAACGTTGGCGCCATGATCTCCAATATGAACGCCTCTCGCGCAGATTTCCAGGCCAAGATTGACTCCATAAAGCAGTACATGCAATTTCGTAAGGTTTCTAAAGACTTGGAGGCAAGGGTCATCAAGTGGTTTGACTACTTGTGGACAGAGAAGAAAACCTGCGACGAGAAGGAGGTGTTGAAGAACCTGCCTGACAAACTCAGGGCCGAAGTTGCCATCAATGTCCATTTGGATACGCTGAAGAAAGTGCGCATTTTTCAGGACTGTGAAGCCGGTCTGCTGATTGAATTGGTGCTCAAGTTGCAGCCACAAGTTTTCATTCCCGGAGACTACATCTGTAAGAAGGGTGATATTGGCAGGGAGATGTATATAATCAAGGAAGGGAAGCTTGCTGTGGTGGCTGACGATGGAGTCACACAGTTTGTAGTGCTTAGTGATGGAGCGTACTTCGGAGAGATCAGTATCTTAGGCATCAAGGGTAGTAAGGCAGGGAATAGGAGAACAGCCAACATCAGAAGTGTTGGATATTCTGATCTCTTTGCCCTGTCTAAAGACGACCTGATGGAATCACTCACAGAGTATCCAGATGCCAAGAAGGCCCTGGAGGAGAAGGGAAAGGCCATCTTAATGAAAGATAACCTAATCGATGAAGCGGTGGCAAACGCCGGGGCCGACCCTAAAGACCTGGACGAGAAGATTCAGAGACTTCAGAACAATTTGGACCTGCTGCAGACAAAATTTGCCCAAATGATGGCCGAGTTTACCTCAACCCAGACCAAAATGAAACAGAGGGTAACTGAAATGGAGAGCAAAGTGAAGTCTATAAAACCAGAGGATCTCTCTGAAGTGATAGCCGACAAAGACAAAAAGGTCAAATGATTTTCAAGTGAAATGCTGCGAAAGTGTTGGGACTTTCCATTTACAATGGTAGATTGACACGTTTGAAAGGTTTATATTTTTTTTCAAAACCACTATGTTGTTATTATATCACCAAAGTCTTCAAAATGTGTCAAAAATGTGTGCAATGCAGTGCATATACTGTATTTTGTGGAAGCTATGGATTTCAGGATTCTTGAATGCTCTGTTTGTTCAGTGACACAGTAAGCAATAGAAAAATGCTAAAGGCATTCTGTTCCCTAATTTACAGCCTTAGTGTTATATACATTCATATAAAAAAAATATAAAAATGTAATATTCATTAATATACCTGCAAAAAGTTCCAGCATAAACCAGCATGAATTCCATGCTGGTCCAGGTTGGTTCATATTGGTTAGTGCTGGTCTAGTGCTGGTCCAGGCTTGTTCATACTGGTTAGTGCTGTGGTAGTTCTGGTCTAGCCGGTATACCAGCAAACCAGCAACCAGCATGGGATGCATTCCATGCTGGTTCCAGCATGCAAAACATACCTTATGCTGGTGACAAGCAATGCTGGATTTTTTAAACAGGGATGTATTATTTTGTGTCCGAAGTCGGGGCTTCTGAGTTCCAGATATGTTCGAATGCAGCATTTGTGTCCCGACGAAAACCAGCAGGTCCTGGGGTGATGATGTGTAGTTCTGTTTTCAACCCATATAATACCTATTTTTATACACCAGCATTGATGTGTTTATCACAGATCAATCCTATTACTTAATGTACAACTCAAAAAACACATTTTATAGGGTGCAGTTACACTTCAAGTTAATAAACGTAGAGTCAGCAAATGCTGCTGCTTATGTTTAGATTTAGTTTACAATTTCAGTTTAAATTAATTTAAAAAATATAGTCACAGAACAATTATGTTGTGGAGCTTCGTTTTAGTAACGTCATAAAGGTTAGGCTATAGTAGGCTCTATTACATTTATTTTAAGCTCTGTTTGCATGAACGTGTTCTACGTCATTTTATTGTTTGTACATACGCATTTTACCATTCAGATGTTTAAGTAACCTTTATTTTATTCAGGAGTTTACCAATCATGTGAATACCTGAGATATTATTTGTCCAAATAGAAAACAGTTTCACCAGTTTTGGCATACAGTAGCAAATTATGGGAGCACCGTATGGTATAGGTACCATAAGCACTAAGGCTTGAACTACAAATATAACAGAAATGCTCATCAAAAACTTGATTCGCAAAACTGAATGCTTCTGTTAAATAAAATCCATAGTTCTCTCTACTTAAAAAACAAACACTGCAAACAGGATTCCTTTAAAATAATAAATGAAGGACCATAAATGTGCTGGACTATTGACAATTATCGGTACCATCTTGCCCAGACTTAATAACTAGCAGTCACTTTCTGACTATGCTAGTACATGTGTGCTGTACCAGGGGGCAATAGATTGTTGCAAACATTAATAACTATTTATATGTATTCACTTAAATTGTCTTTAAGTGCACTTTCACAGTTTCACAAAATAAGTAGTAATAAGCACCTCAAATAGTAGCCTATATAAAGTAAAACAATACATTGTAAAAGATGTCAACATCATCAACTTGTACTGTCAAACTCTTTGGTTAAACCTTATAAAATTAGTTCCATTCACAGACACTGACATGTCAAGGCAAAGAACATTATAACTGGCAGTTCAACCATGGGATCAATTAAATATATTACTCTGTAATGGTGCATTGTTGTGGAAGTTGTGGTTATAAAAGAGCTACAGGTGTTATTTTGAGTTTGGAGCCTTATTTCTTTCACAGCATCCCAAATCCTTTGGCATAGGTAATGGCTTTGAGGAGTCTCTCTCTCAGTTTCTCCTTAGTGGAGTACTCTGGAAGCAGAAGTGCATTAAAACAGGTGTGTGAAGTTGGCAGCCTGGAGAAAAAAGAGGATATTACACACACACCATGATATGCATATAACAGCTAACAAAATATGAATTATTGAAAGAAAAAGAAAAAAACAGAATTACAAAAATGTGTCGATACCTGTCTGTGTCTGAGCCATTCTTGGCGATGATCATTTTTAATTTCCCCAGGCCACCAACTGGTGCTCTGTCGGTTCCTGTGGTAAACTGAAGAAACAACCTCTTCTGCTCCTCTCCAAAGGAGTGTATCGTCACCCAGAAATCTCTGCGGTCAAAAAAAGCAATGAGGAAAAGATATACAGAATATTTTATCACTATTTATAGGAAATTTAGGCTATGTTTTGTCCAAATGTTAAAGGTGAGCCAAGAAACAACATGAAACAATGGTTTTTGTGTAGATGTACTTCCATCTAGTTAGTGGCTGATGTGCAGATCCAATTTTAACTCTACTGCAGGGAACTACAGTATATCCCTCTATGTAGCTAAAAATAGCTCATTGTGTCCAGTACAAAGCAAGACTCAATCTCACTTAAATGTACCTGGCCAGAGTCCAGTGATTAGTTTAGTCAAATTCCACCTAAAAGATTGTGAGTTCGATCCAGAACAAGTCTGGCCTACCTGTAAAACGCCTAATCCACACATTCTACAGTGGATATAAAAAGTCTACACACCCGTTAAAATGCCAGGATTTTATTTTTAATTTTCCCCCTCGAAGATTTCAGTTTGTTTTTCAATTGAATTGTTCACATTATAGGTGGAAAAAGTTCTGACATTATTTATCTTTGTCTCATTCTTTTACATCACAAAAATTCTAAAAATTGTAAAGGACCTAGTCATCTAATTGCGATTGATCAACAAAAGCAGATAAGATATAATCTACCAAAACGTGATCCGAAACATACTATATTCATTTATGTATGTATACCATGTCTATTTTTGGCCTAAAACTTATTTGAGCAAACAATTTCCAGAGGAATGTATTAAGAAAATAATAAAAAATAATAAAACATGCTTACTTGATAACTTGAGAGTCTTTGCTATAACCTCCGTCATATTCTGTTGTCTTCTCAAGTGCTTCAAAGTCTAGATTCTTTTAAAATTAAAATAAAACATTTAATATTCTACTACATAACACTGTATGAAGAAAGCTATCTAAATGTAAAATATAAAATTTCTTACCCTACTTCCACAAATAAGGAGCTCAACTTCTTCAGGCCTGAACAAATATTTAAGTGGTGACTCATTTGTCACCATGAGAAAACCTTTTTTGAAGGCCTTGAACTGTCTCTCCACACTCTTATTCAAAATGTATTCTGCATAAAGTTCCACAAATTCCTGATTGACAAACACACAAACAAAGAGCTGTTAAAAGCAGAATTCAGAATTCAGCTGCTTCATATCAATTTTATGACTGTATATTTGCTTTTAATAGCAAAGCAAACCCACTGTAGATATTTCTTATTTTACATTTTCTCATCTTAAAAATTGCATCTCTAATCAAAGAAAAACAAAACAAGTCTGTTGGCTCAGATTGCATGCAACTACTAAACTATTGGGTGTACGTCTTTAAGATAACTACAATACATTTATTTTTGCATTAAATAATAATTACGACATTCAATTGTACAGTTAAATGGAATGTTTGCTCATTAGATATTATCCCAAGAAGACTTGCTTTAACCACGAACACATGACCAGCTACGCTTTCACATATTATAATAATTTCGCATTGGACATACTAACTGTACATATATGTCGCTCACCTGTTTATTTGTGTCATTAACAGGCATCTGGTCTCCCTCTTCCTTTAAGTCATATGTGATCGGGTTACCAAAAAGGTCTCTCTGTGATATTTGGAAGGTGAGCATCATGTCTTTCTCCACATTGCCTGTATACTCTAGCAGCTGCTTCAGACTCCGGTAAAGAACCTGCCCGTATCAGACACATCACAATATACTGTAGATTGTGTTTCCTGCTGCTTCTGAAAGGCACGCACAAAATTAAGTTAAAGACACTAAACAAATGTGTGGTTTTACTGAACTGACTATTTATACCACATACTTCTCAATGGACAGCAGATATCCTACTATCTCCAAATAGTCTGTAATTTCATATCGATGAAAAATGTTAATGTGAAATAGTATAAATGTTACTGTACTGGATGAGAATCTTCCAGATCCAAGTAGGTGCCTTTCTTGCCCATGAGTTTCCTATAGACAACCATTGGGAAATGCACATCCAGGATGCAGTTATTGTAGATTGCAAGCCCAAGGACAATCCCAATAAGGGTATACTGGGCTTCATTCTCCAGTGAGGAGGAATTAAACCAAAAAAGCCTTGTTTCGTCATCATACGTAAACATTCCTAAGGATAAAAGAAAACACACACAAAACAAATTAGGCATTTTAATGAATTAAATTTAAGATTACACAGTCTTAAACCCTGCAATGGGGAATTAAATATGGTTTCAGAACTTGCCAATATCAGGATTGAAAATTTCTTCCAAGACCAACATGAAGAACTCCTTTGAAACGCCTCCTTCATCGACACCTTGCTCTCCTTCAAACTCAACAAAAAGCTGCTTCTTCAAATCCGAGGGGTTCTCCATAGAAATCATCTCCAACTGAAGGAAAACGGCAATGGGATTTCAGACAAGTGACATTCATGCATCCTGAAATAATTCATTCAATGCATGCGAATGGGCTGCGTGCACTTCGACTGACTCTGACGAGGGCATCGTCGATGATGTGATCCCTGCGCACTTTGAGTTTGAGATAGGGGTTGGGCTGCTGTCCTTGAACCATGCTGTAGAGCGCCGTGATGCGCCGCTCACTGTACATCCTGATGCGGTTGTCGTAGTACAAGCCCTGGCTCTTGGTGACGGCGCTGAGGATGAACGGGCAGCTCTGGAAAGAGAACTTTATCTCGGTGTCCACTTTGAAGAAGGTGAAGTCCTTGTCCATCTCCACCACCTCGTTGACAGACTCGTTAACAAAGTCCTCGAAGGGGATGAGGGGGGTCCTACAGTCTAGGGTCCGCACGCCCAGTTCTTTCTCCAGGTGGTCTATCCGAGGCCCCTTCTTGTACAGCTGCTCCTCGCCGAGCAGCTCCTGCAAGGTCAGCTTGTCCGAGTCGACGTCCTCATCATCGTCCTCGTTATGGTCCGTGTCCAGGTCCCCGCCGAGGACGCTGGCGTAGAAGACCACCTTCAAGCACTTGGTGGCGGCCACCACGGTGGCGTCGTCGTTGACCAGGCGGTCGGCGTCGTACTCGTTGCTGAGGATGGTGAAGGTGAGGAGCTGCTGGAAGGTCTCCATCATGCGCCGCACCTGTGCCGCACTGTAGCGCGACCACAGGCGGGCCAGCTTGGCCAGAGCGGCCACCGGCAGCTTGCCCATGGCCTTGCAGAAGAGCGGCAGCGCCACCTCCAGGTACTCGGGGCTGTGCAGGTTGGTGTTCTCCATCACCACCACGAATATGTTCAAATAGTCGGGGTTGCTTTCGTACACGTTGAGGTATTCCAGGTCCAGGTCCAGATTGGGAGTTAGGTAAATGAGCGCGTTGACGAGCGCTGCACCGATCTGGTCGTCGGTCAGAAGCTGGTCATACACCCTCCTCACGGAGTCTATGTCAACGGTCACCTCATCAGGCCCACACCTCTGAGCAGGACCCCCGGGCTGGGGGGAAGCAGAAGCGCCCGCCGCACCCTCTGTCGGAGGAGATGTCTGTTCCTCTGTGTTTGTGGGAGGGCAGGGAACCTTCCTGAAGCTTTTCATTAGCCCCTCGGTGCTGGAGAAGACTCTGCCTATTAGCGGTACAAAAGCAGAGAAGTCTCCATCCTCCTCGCAGACTCTCCAGATTGTATATACCAGTTCCTCCGTAAGGTAATGAATTTCTGTAAGCAAAATCAAAGAACAGTAAGAGAAGGAAATACTACAACTGTCTAAAATAAAATAAAAAACACATAGAAAACAAAGGTTTTTCATTCTTTAATATACCTGTAAAGTCTTTGGACTGTAATAGATCCTCGTAGCTCATCTCCCTGGTCAAGTTGGGGCGGATGCCGTTGGGACTGCTGTCAGGGTGGACTGGATCCGGTTCTTTCTGGGAAGCGCGAGCGTCACAGAGTTTGGCATTGTTCTTATACAGCTCCAGCGCTTTGACCGCCGCCGCGTTGCTATCCACTGGTCGGAAATCCACGCATGATGCACAAAACTCATTTGTGCAGTCGCTATTTCCACAGCCTTCTGTTAACTGCCGAAAGTAGCGCTCAATTAGATGCTTTGCAGTCGCTTTCTTCCTGTACAGAAGAATATTTCAAACAAAATCCATGAATTCCATAATTATTTAACATAAATAGGATTTAAAATACAGTAATTGCTGCTGTAAAACTGAAAATGCTGCTGCTACCCCACCACCTCCCAAAAAAAAAAAACAAAAAAAAAAAAAACTAATATTAAACATCTATGAAGGGCTGATACTGTATATAGGCAGTTCATGTATAAACCGTGGCACTGTGATATCAAACAGTGCCACAGGAAATATAGCAGATTCAATGTCTAAACATACTTACATTCGGCAGGATTCTGATACTTATAGTAACTGTACTTGGCAGTCCTGTGAAATAAAAGTTACAGTTTTTCTCAGAATTCTCAGAACAGAATTTAAACTAAAGTACTTGTTCAACCTCCACATCATCAAGTCACATCATGATGTGCACATCATAAAAGCAATATATAATTGTTTTGAACAAATTACAAATGCTTTTGCACGTTCATAAAGTTAATTGTACAATTGTCTGCTGTTTCCTACATTATCAATTGTGTATAACATGTTGATCAAATGTATTATACTAGCGATGTGTTGAATAGTCTTACCCCTCAAATCATCTAGGCATTAGTTCACTGTAGAAGTAATTATGCAAAATGATTGAACAAGTTGTTATTATATTAGACCTTTATGTAAATATGTCCTGAATTGATTAGCTGTTCTCAGGTGAATACTGACTTTCACCTATAAAGGGAAATGTGTGAAGCGGTAGATAACCAATGAACAACCAGCTAGTTAGATATTTTAGAGAACTAAAATAGAAAAAATATCTAATCTTTAAATGGCAAGCATATAGACAGTGCTGTATAGTTCTGGGGTATATCCTTGTTTGTATTTTTTTCTTATGTGCTATGCAGTGCTGTAAAGCACTATTAATTTCTTTCCACAATGACAATGTGGTGTGTGTGTGGTGTGCCTACTCCAGGTGGGGAATGAGTCCTTACCCCAAGTGAAGGAGTTTAAGTACCTCGGGGTCTTGTTCGCGAGTG
>JAOEGT010000019.1:3042047-3056932 GCA_025447795.1 Speoplatyrhinus poulsoni
CCCTGCTGGAGCTGCTGCCCCCGCGACCCGACTCTGGATAAGCGGATGAAGATGGATGGAAGATGGATGGATGGATGGACAATGACAATGTCAACAAATTACAGTTCAAACAGTACATTAAGTGAAAATACAGTAAAAACTTAAATGTGAATTCCGTAAAATCTCTTGCACGCAATATTCCACGTATACAGTAACGTGTGACTGTGCTGTTGAAATACAGTAAAATAACTGTGAGGCTAGACTTTAAATATAAAGCAGCCATGTCCATTTTCAATCACTGTAATCAAAACATTAGCATATAGTTCACATAAGAAAATACATGTAGTTGAGACACACTGACACATTGAGAACATGGCTAAGCATATTAACTAGTCCGTTGGTTGACAATGACACAATGACTTGTCATTCTAATGGAACTGACAAGTTCAATGACCTACAGATTTGCTTTTGAGAGATAAACTAATGATTTTGAGCAAGTTACAGGCTTTTACAGGGAATATATTGTGTTATGCTGTTTGTACAAATTGTTTCATTACATTAACCAGTTGTTTTGAAAATGTTAAGACTGAGTCGAAACATTTAGCAAAGCGACTGAGAAAAACTGTAATACATAATAAACAAATCATATCCCAGCTCCTAGCTTGTTACATAGTTTATTTCTCATCTGTCAGTATTCCTATAAAAAATGGACTGCTCACAGCCTGAATGTTTGCAGGAACCATGTGGAATAACATTTTTAAATCAAATTACTTGTTGGGAGATGACTGGAAGCTATAGCATTTAGTAACAATGTAGTACTGTACTAGACAGAAGCAACTTTACACTGAAACCATCCTTGAAACATGCCATAGCATTTTGTTCACTGACCCAAGTGTGATACAATTTCCCCTTTATCCTGCCTATGTTGCTACCAATTCAGCATGACTGAGAATAGCCCTTGTACAGTAATTCTGCTTCAGTAATGTGCTATTATTTTTCATACTTCTGAATCTAGTCTATCATAACAGCATGCTAGTTTATTACAGATTACTGAAAGATTAAACAGATAATTTGTCTACAATAGACTAGCCTACACTCTGTTTATAAGGCAAGGAAACACTTTGAACAAGGGGGGCTATTTCAGAAAGACACCAATTAAGACCACTACGTTATTCGTTATAATGTCGTGTAGCTTTCTGACATAGGGAATTTTTAAAACAAAATAGCAAAGCGATTATGGCTGGACATAATTGGACAAAATGCTTCATACTGTACCAACCCTATGATTTTAGAAGTAGTCCTGGCTGGCTGTCCTGATGTGTGACTGTGCAAAATCACTTCCCCTCAGTCCAGATCAACGAGTAGATTCAACCAGTTTGAGCTAGATGTCGAAAATATGCATTTATTTCAATAAGAAACTAGGGGTAAAATGTAACGTTGATTTAGAAGACGAAACAATATTTGGTGAGTAAGTAAAATAATATCCACTGCCGTTCTTGTCAACAACCCAGCTATGTATCCCAGCATGCAGCGCGGGGTTGTCACGACCCCCCGCTGCCCACTTGCATTCGATCATGACATTGTTGAGCAGATTATTACTGTCCCAGCGGGGTGAAATCACGAAGACGGCTATTACAAATATTGAGAGTAAAACACCGCCAGACGCCACATGGGCAGATATGTTTCTTGCTATACAGGCAGGCCTTTCCAAGTTTACAGTGATCGTACTTTTAACACTGCATTGTTGTAGGTATATCTATCGTACTGAAACGTGTAACTCTATCACACACCGAACACTAGAGGTGCTAACTCTCAGGGTTGGTTTCACAGAAGTGGTTAAAGACTATACCGTAGTCCTAGACTAAGAATTCTTTCAATTGAGATATTTCTTTAAGTATAGGACTAGTCACTGTCATAATCCCTGTATGTACCATGATTCTCCCTTACCATAGCCTATCTCTGGTTTTAACTGTCAGGCCTACAAACTCATGACAAATAACATTTAAGGGGATACACAAAACATGTATGTTCCAATGGAAAGATAAAACACAAAGAAATATAATATTGGGATGTATACAAATACTGCAATATTATGTTCTCCACCATATCCGTAGCAGTCCATAATTGTATTCAAGCCCTCTTCTCGTGGAGTTCAGATCTTCATTATTTGGTCTCATCTTGGAGCTTGGAGGGTAGGCCTATTTAAATGGGACTTACATTTAGTTAATTGTAAGACACAACATCACAATGTATTACACCTATCTTGTTATGATGTGTGAGCCATTAGAACTGTATTTCAACAAATATGAAAAATCATTGCTACCATGACTGCATGAATTATCTCGTAATATATCTATAAACTACATTTTAAAAAGTAAACAGGGAATCTAAGCAAGTTCACTTTCTAAACCCAGACCAAACCTCAAAAGTAAAAAAAAAAACCGTAGCCTAATCTGATTGCACTATTTTAACTGTTAACAGTAATGGATTACAGTTAGTTTTTTTTTTTTTTTAATAAAAAAGAAGTAACTATTAGTTATTTCTCAAACCCGGCAATACAACAAATATAACATTATAAATGTTTTTTACATTTTCTTTATTAATTAATAAATAGGTATTTGATCATTTGAAAGTGGTATAAAATGCCATATTTTCCTCTCATGGTTGAGCGTAGGCAGCAGTTCCTGTTGTCAGGAATGGCATAAACCAATAAAAATGAAAGTGTCAAATTTGTCTTGCCAAACATGGCTGGGACACTGGACAATTTTAAGTATCAAAATAAAAATTCCCAAAAATTCAATTGATATATCATGAAATAACTGAATTTCTCTTACAGATGCAAAGCATACAGTATAGGCAACTATTTATAACACTTTTGCTAATGGTGGCGGAGACCAAGAGACCATACAGTCAGATTCATAACCATTAAATCATTTTTATAACCCATAGATCAATAGCACCTTCAGCAGGTAGTCAAACCTTTGCATCTCATTCTGAAAAGGAGACCTTGTAAATTATGCATCTAAAACCTGCAGGGTAGGGTGCTGGGGAACATTTGTTATTCTGTCAGCATACAAGCCTGGGATCGAGTTTTACATTTAAGGTGACATTTTTGTTTCTGCATTAGCCGTGTGTCACACTGCACTCAGAACAGTTCGGTGGTTGTATCTTACATCTTCACATGCCAGAGGTCTTTAATGAGCTAAGGCACATGAGTATTTAATGAAATTGTTTACAATTTGAATGACACATAACATAATCATACAGCTTAATCTCTGTGATATTTTTCTACTAAATTTAGACATGCAAATTAAATAATCATACAATGATGCCTTTACAATAGAGAAGAAAACCGTTAATAGTCTTTGGCACAAATTAATTTTTGCCAAAATGTCAAGTCTTTAATGATTTATCCCTTTAAAATCTTAATATTTCTGATGATAATAGTCGATTGTGAAATAAACACAGAATTATTCTACAGTACATTGATGCTGTATGATTATGTGTCTCATTGAGAGTCAAACTATAGGTATATTGAACGTTTTTGACCCTGTCCATGAGAAAATGTAAAACACATACCTGAATACAGTGCAGATAATCTATACACAAACAGAACTTTGCCAATTAAACCAAACTTCTATCAATTGTGGTTGAATATATTAATGGTGGAGGTTGGAGAGAGGAGGTTCTAACCACTGCCATTATCCAGATCTGTCAGTCCGTTGTCTGACCTTGTCTGACCTTATCTGGCCTGGTAAAGACTACAAACAAAGACAAATAATGCCCCACTGTGCCTTGCTTGCCAGCATTCCCAGGAAAGGTGTTGTTTGGCCCAGCTTTGTATTAGCAGCAAGCTAAGGCTAACACACATCTTGTGTCCACTGTGCCTCTGTCCCATAGGGGGCGTACACACACAGCCACAGAGTAGATGGGATGTCTGACTTCACCCTGCCTGGTACAGAGCTGTGCCCAAGAACATTGCTTGGCCCTACATGGTTTAAGTTACCAGGGTAACAACCTGGTAAACATGCACCAGAAGTTAAGCGGAGGTCGGATGTAAACAGACTCAGAACAGCACAAGTGACAGGGAGCCAAGTAGTCCTGCCTGGCTTCTGCCATGATGCTATCAGCCCCCACAGCCCCGACAGACCGTCAGTCTCATCTTGAGATGCTTGAAGCTGGTTTGGAACTAGTTGTTCCTTCTCAGCCCAGAGCTGAGATACTTGATTAGAGCGAGTTGGCCGTTTGCTCCTGTTAAGAGTAAATTATTTGTAGTCTGCTATATTCTTTTTCTTGACAGACAAAAAGAGTAACCATTAGGCAATATTTATTTCTGCTGTCTGTCTAACCCTCCCCCAACCACCACTTTATTTTCTACAGAGGCCTGTGGCCATGGGGTTGTATACACTGAACGACTACAAGCAATTATCCACAAGGACACTAGGAGTCTCTGCATTCACAGGAAATAAATCAATAAAAAAGAATGCATTAGAATACTTCAAACGCCTTCACGTTTTTTATCTTGGTGTATTGCAAATAGATATTGCTTATAGCTCAAAAAACACATTTTAGGGTGCAGTTGCTCTATCAATAATAAGTCAGATGTTTGTAAAACCACCTATTATCCAGAAGATTAACGTCAACAGAAGATTATAAATTAATCATGTCATCATATGGCCTACAATTGTTTTTCTTAATCCATCATTGTTATTCAGTGTTAGGTAACAAACACCCTTTGCTGGTTATACCTGTATTGCCAGCAGTATTATATTACGTGCTGGTTATAGTTATTAGCCTTCCTGCTTAAGGCCACTGGTCCATCATTTTGTAAGTCTACAGGACAGGAACCTCTTAATGTTTGTTAATGTTCAGGTTCTTCCATCAGTATCATGTTGAGCTACTAGTTTGGTTATGTATATACTGTAAACATAATAAAGGCCATTAATAAACAAACTATATAGAATAATTATGTAAAGTAAAAGCTCTTTAATATTGTTATGATCTGCCTGAAATAGCCTACATAGCAACTCAAGGCACTTGCAGCATATGCTGCATGCTGTACCTGTGGTTAACGTCCTAAATACATATTTTACCTTGATAACTGCCATATGCCGCTTCAGCTATAAACAAATGAACTTGCTGTAAATCACTTTGTATATTACACTTTTACTGTGATGTACTTTGTGACCCATGTCTGTGAAAAGTGCTTTACAGTACAAATACTATTTACTTACTAATATTGCTTAAGTATGCCCCTGCACACCTGCACCTAATATAATGTATTAATGGTGGTATACCTTTACTGGCCACTGTTGTGCTAACAGCTAGCTTACAATATAAAAACCCCACCTTAAGTACTGTGTCACCATTATTACAAAAAGACAGAAGTTCTTACTTTTCAAACATTTTGCCTTACAAATAATACAACTGTACTTTGATAAAATGTCTTCACAGCATCTTTGGTAACAGAAGCGCTTTTATGGCTGCTAATAGATAGATAGTGTCACTATGAATGACTGGGAACAGATGTACAAACACACCTCCTCAAGTTACATGTTTAAATAATGACAAGTTAGAAATTAAACCATCTTAGATTTGAATAAAGAGTGCAGCCTACAGTTATAAACCCCATTAACGCCAAGTGTTATGATAATCATAGTAGGGTACTACCATATTTAAATTCTGGAAAATATTTACTGCTGTGTATAGGGTTAATGAATGCAAGTATAGCAGGATTACTACTGAAGGTCAACAGGGACGTATAAGATGAAGGGCTGTTGTCACGTGATTCCTGGAAATGCAAATCAGAGACAGAAAGACAGAGAGGAAGGGGGGGGACATACTGTAAAGTAGTAAGACTCAGACAGGGCGATTGAGACAGTTAAATAAAGTGGATCTTCTGTGAACATGGCGAATGCACTGTTTCACAAACTGTAATACACAAAGTACAATGAAGAATGATGGCAATGCAGGACTTATGGCAAACACATCATACAGGCCTGTGTTCTAATTCAGAATCCTAGATTGTTGACTGGAAGTTCAGAAACACACTAAGGTAGTTCATTCCATTAAATGACTAAATATATTAAATGTTTCAAATGTATCAGCATTTAAAAAGGTTTGCTACATATACCCCGAACACGTGAGATTTGTGTATTTCATAAATGCAAAACCATTAGGCTATAGAACATTTTTTTGTAACCACACAGCCTATCTTTTCTGAATTTAAGATGTAGGCCCTATCCACGTTTTAACAACACATTTGTACGAATAAACACAAACCAGCTAATTCATAATACACACTAAACAGAATAATATGTATCGTAATGCATTTCTCCACTACTGTATTAATTACATTCTCAGCAGAGCAAAGACTGTAACGGGTTTCAAAAACCGCATAAACAATCTGCCCTCTTGACAGATGCATAAAACCAGACTATTTATTAGGCAGCTTTGGAAATTGGACAATTTTGTTCTTGTCGTCGAAGTCTGTTAAAACGATGGGTTGTGAATGGGTCAGGGAAACTTTAATAATCAGTTAACGAGGGCCTTATGACAAAATGCAAATGCACTTCCTGAACCATAAAGTAGATTCCCACATCTTCAATTGCAAGGGGAAAAAATAAATAAGAAACCGGGTGAATTTGAAAAGAAACCCGCTGAATTCATCTTCACGGAGGCTTTTCAACGCAGTCACATTATTCATGTTTTTCACACCCTCACAAAACAGAAGATTCATGTGTATGAAAAATAATTCAACTCCCCTTAGTGCTCATGTAATGCCATCGAAAGCAGATTTACCACGTACATTTGTTGCAGAGGGAATAATAGTTATACACATGGTATGCAGGAAAAACAGCTGATCAATCTGGCTGGTGCACATAAGGGCTTTGAAAGAGATGAAGAGAGCATCCCCACAATGGAGGAGTCATCATTATCGCTGTGTTCATATGAAAAACGGTCAGTAATTTGACAGTCCCACTGCAGCAACATCAGCAGTGGTCTCTGCAATTGTTCTCCTAATCATACTTTAAAAAGGGAATATTAATAACATTTTCCCTCCTGGCAGGGGACCCACGATGCCACATGCACACCAGGCAACGACAAACAGCTCAACAGCCAGGTCAAATATTCATTTTCTACAGCGATGGTTTTCAGATCATTTGAGGCACCATACAAGTGGTTAATAGTTTGCTTTGAATGACTCCATTTTTATTAGCATAACCTATAGCATAAGGTATACTATAAATATAAAGCAATCAATAATTCATTGGAAACAATTGTATATGGAAATGTTGTACAAACATTTTGATATCAACCCACAGCCCTGGTCCCTAAACCAATATTTTGAAATCCATTGTAATAGGCCTCTTATCTGTTGATATATATAGTGTAAGCTACTGTAATGTGCAAGGAAAAAATATATCCCACGAATAGTGATGCTATTATTAATTGACCTACAACTCTGAAAATAAATGATCAAAATAAGATGGGTCAAAACATTAGTGTTCCAGTATGATGTAATGATATAAAGTAAGCTTTGGGGAGGTTTTGACACACATGAGGTGCCAACTAAGTAACAGCTCAGGAGACAGAAGTAAAGAACATGGTATACAGTACAACGGAATTAACAAATGAGAAAATGCATATTGAAAATGTACAGGAGATAATTATAAATCTCAACATACCATCTATAAACACAAAATAAACTCACTGAGAAATGGGGGAAAACAGACACTACATAAATCAATTAAAAAATATCCTTGGGAAAACTGTTTGTGACGCTCTGTAATTAGAGTACTTCTCCAGTGTTAAGGCACATTATATTATTCTTAATTAATACACATTTACTTGGTAAATGGCATACTGTAAAAAGATTGTACTGGAAGAAGAGAAAAACATGGGTGCAACTGACAAACAATATATTCAAGCTGCAGATCCAAATTCTTTGGAAAATATATGGAAAAACTACATATTTCCCCCCAAATAGTATTTGTTACATCAGAAGTCAGAATGTGTCAGCACCAACACATTCATATTCAGTCATAGTTCAGAAATATACATTAAATTGTGCAAACTTAAACATTAAAGCCGAATCCTTTGTATATGAAAATTACTTACATTTAACAGCTATTTATTAAATATCAATAGGGGTAGTATTTAAAAACACAAAACAAACTAAAAATAGTTTCCTGAAAATAAGATGTGGATGTAGCATGAAATTTCAAGTAAAACCTGGTGCTAGGAAAAAGCTATTTAGGAACGCACACTGAAACATTAAATACTGAATCAATGTTTCTGCAGGGAAATGCTAAATTCTTCTAAAGGCAAAAGTACATCCAAACTACACTAACAACTGACACAGGCAAAACAGATTTGCATGATATCCAAAAGAATGTGAAAATAAAATAAACAACTCAAATTAAATGCTTTAAATAAAAATCCTGCTGATGTGCAGACATGCATTTTGCAAAAATAATTTCAGAAAAGAGACCTTTCAGTTTTTAAACTCCCTTCTCAAAATGCCTTTCCTTGTAGCTAAAATATAATGGTACGTACCTTATATCTTTATAAAATCTTGAAAAATACAATAAAATTTAATAAAATCTATCGTGCAAATTTGAGGAATATAATTACAAGTATCAGGTGTTTTGGAACAGCTGTTCTTCTGTCCTCTGTGGGGAATGAATGGTTTGGTCAGGCCCACGTTTCACCTCTGAGGTCCTAGTGTATGTGACATGCTGGGCGCCCCCAGTAGGGGGCATATTCAGCTGAACACTGTCTTTTGGCATCTGCAAAGGTGTGGATGTGATCCAGCTAGACATACAAAGGTTGGATGGTTCTAAGTTCTTATCAAGGTCTTCAAGACAGGTAGATGTTTCGCTGTCGGGCGACTGGGTCGCCTCTGGTGGTCGAGAACCTTCTTTGGTGTAAGGAAGGTTGCCTACATCTAAAGAAACTAAAGTGTATTTTTCGGAAAGGCACTTTTTAGTTTTGGTGTGCCCTGTTGGGCTGCTCTGACCCGTTTCATGAGACTTTTCAGTGTTCTCCGGTTGGAAAGCTTTGGTCCCAGAAAAGCTCTGCTGCCTTTTGGGACTGTAATATTTAGGGAAAGGCTTGGCAAAGGACAGAAATGGCGGTTTGACTCCGAGCTGAGACCCCACCTTGGCCCTGCTCAGACTAAGGATGTTCCTCCGAATTTCGCTGGGTAGTTTATCCAACTGCCTTCCAACTTGAACAGGGCTGGGGAACAGCGTGCCTTGACATGCCCTGTAAAAGTATCTAGAAGAAAAAGAAGACGAATATAAATAATAAAATAGACATCAAGACACAGACGCAGTAAGCTTCGTGCCAATTATACATTCTCAAAGATGCTTGGGAGGAAAGCGAAAGGCGTTCTGACAGACAGAAGACAACATAACTCATGTCAAAGCGCTGGCGTGCTTTGCGGTCTGTGGCGTACCTTGGCAGCAGTGCAGTTACTGGGGCGACGACACAGAGCAGGTAAAAGAGGGGGTCTTGAAGCAGCGTTTGCATGGTCCAGTAGGGGTTGGAGGGGGAGTAGCAGGTGGGGCAGGTGAAATTGTACCACAGAGCCACAGTGAAGAACAGGGCGATGCTGAAGGCAATAGACATCCAGTTCATCCATGTCTGGAATGGGATTAATTAATGACAATTTGTTTGCCAAACATAAACAAGTGTGTCGCTCGCAAGTGGAAGCATGTGCAATGAATAGCAGACACTGCACAAATGGAAAATTGTCTTTATATAAAAAAGGTGGAATCACGGATCACGGAGAAAGTGATTTGAATTTGATAAAAACTAAATTGCGTCTCTCTTCAATGCCATAGCGTGCTCCCTCAAAAGCTCCCCCCCCCCCACACACACACACTGTACACGCATTACCAAGGCTAGGGCGATGTTGTGTGGTGCGTTCTGCGCTGACTTGAACAAAAAGTGTATTCGCTTACAATCATTGACTGCACATTTAATGCTCAACATTAAATCTTATTTTACTTGTTTCAAGACAAAACAAGCAAAGACATACATTTTTGGCGGAGTTTCAGGACATTTTCTTTACCTACATCCAGAAATAACATTTTTTGAAAAGGTGTTAATGTTAAACAAACCACAAATACTAAACAATTATTTGTTAATTTGTTCCACATACAATACAGCACTTTTGGACAAAAAAAAAAAAAAAATAATACTTAATTACAGTGTTAAAATTATGTGACAATAACTGGTATGTTCTCACCTTGAATTGACAACCATTATTTTACCAGATTTTCTATGCAGCTGTGGAATGAAGTACCTGCCGGCTGAGCAACCGGGAAATGTTAACTTTGAGTCAAAGCTGTTCACCGTGAATACAGGCATTACTCCAGGAGAGGCCGTCCAGGATGGTGCTTAGTGAGAACGACATTTTTCACGTACAAAGCTTGTCAAGATCAAATTTACAGCCTCAGCATAATGGAAACTGTTTTGATCCACTGCAGGGCAATGAATCTAAAAATGTCTCATGACGGTCATGCCATTTACCAGAAGCACACACACAGATAACCTGAGAATTAAACTACTCTCCCAAATGCGAAAAACAAAAACAAGAAAGAAAGACATGACTGTTTGGCGCCTGCATGTGAGTGGTTTGTAGAACGCCTGGGCCGAGGCAGAATAACTGTCAAGCTGATATATCATGCCTGATGCAGCAGTGGCTTCTGGTTCAATCCAATCAGCAAGAGTTAATGCATAAGTATCTATGGGCCTGTCAGCCCTCATTCAGACGGGCACAGCCCAATGCTCATGTCAGTGGGTAGGGGGGGATGGGGAATATAGCACCAATTCTGCGTACGGCTGAATTGAGGGGAACCATATTAGTGCCATATAATTGAAATATTACTGCCAGATAAAAAGCATATTAAGAACTGATCACTATTACTTTTATTAGAAATAACTTATCTCAGTATGAATCTGTGGTTTTGAGTTTCGGATAAGTCCATGTTCGAAACAATAAAAAGTTAAAACAGCATCCTAACACGCTAGGCAAGAATCCATTGAGATGGATTTATTAAATGCTCAGACTCTATTAATTCAAGTTTTATTAGGACAGATTTTTTTAAAGGATTATCTGCTACAATGAAGACATTACTGAAATTCTGTGAGCGTCACCCCGAGATGGTTTCAGAATGTATGATTCTCTGGCATATTAGACGACCAATCAAATGTGAGGGGCGGCTCTAGAGGAGGTGGAGGACAAAAACAAGACATTCACATCCACCGTCGGTCATTCAAGGAGAGTTCCCTACCATAGTTGCTGATACAACATGTTCACATGGCCTACTGCAAAATTAATTAGCCTGGTAAACCCAGTAAGATTTAGCTAAAAGCTCCATGGTCCGTTCCAATGTGCATATCAATCTCTCCAATTTGCTTTACATAACCGTTTTGACTGTGAGCCAAACGGCACCAAAGTAAACTTTTTTCCCCTCAAATATCTTGTCGCAGTCCGCCATCTTACAGTTCTTTGTGCATGCGGAGGAAAAAAAAAGAATCTGATACTTGTACACAGCCCTGGCTTCGTAAAAAAAAAAAAAAAAAACACCAACAAGGTCAAAGTAACAACCACAGCTCACAACAACAATGCCTTAGCCTTCACAATGCATTTCCAATGTGTGGGGCGAAGAATCTGAGGGAGCACCCTATGACATTGAAGAAAGAGACGTTTTTGTTTTGAGTTAGCAACCTTTAAGTCAAGTAAATTTATATAGTATCCCTTAATCACATTATGGTCTCAAAAGGCTGTACAGGCCCAAAATTCACATGTAAACAACAACACCACCTTAACCTGCAATTGGACCACCTTCAACTAATCAAACAAATATAGTGATATTCAAACACTGGTGCGAGAAGACAAGTAGGCTTTTCCCACACAAATCGATAAGTCTTAACCCTAACCCTAATGCGGGGTAAACATTAAACCCTTCCTGTCTAAATTAATTGTTGAATCCCTAATTGTTGAATCCCTCTGTCCACACAGGTGTTTTGAGTTCATGTGAAACATTTGAGCAAAGACAAAAGTGTTGAATTTATATTCGTTCATATAAATCTGTCCAGCGAATCAGAGCTGTCAAAATCAGCGTTGTTTTCATTAATGTCACTGTATGGGTTTTAATAACATTATAAGAAATACATCTGTTAAATCAACACAATTTCTTTGATTAAAAATGTGTTCTCGTCAAAGCAGCTTACCCAGGTTTTGGTCTCGATACCCAGGTGCAACAGGATTGTGAACAAGGCTAGGGTGGTGATTGGGGTACCCCATGTAAACATATCCACATCCGAGTCAGAGTATGCCTGGATGGTGAAGAAGACACACCAAGCCATAATGCAAATTTATAACCCCAGAAGCGTTTACAGTATGCTAATAAAAGTGTATAAAATACAAGAGCAGAGATGGAAGGAGATAAAAACACACTCACAAAGTAAGGAATGAAGAAACAGGCAAGGCTTTGGTAGATGGCATCAATCATGTTCATCCAGAACATATAGGGCTTGTATTCCTGCCAGACATGCCCAACATGAGTCATTCCCACACACATCAACAAAGATATATTGTAATATCCTATATAAATGTGGCGCAGTGGGAGTTTCCTGGCTATTTTAACTGCGTAAACTGCTAGGGACCTGTATTTATACTGCGCACCACACAAACAAGCTGAAGAATAACACATTTGAATTTGGAGGAGTACAGCAGACCTCAGAGTTCTGCCCATTGGCGTAGAGCTGAGGTAGTTGTTGGAGAGTTTCTGCCGACGCGTCCTTGTCCAGCGTGCCTGTGACGAGTTGTGGGAAGGCGGAGAACATCAGGTTGAAGGAGATAAGATACCACTGGTCAATCATGGCTGAGCCTGAGAAGCCACAGTAGAACTGATACCAGAAGATGAGCGCCACAAACATCTGTGGGAACAGAAGCACAACAACATCCCTGTGAGGACATAGTCACAGGATGAGAACACAAGAACTCGGCCCCCAATCAGCAGGAATAACGGAGTCTAAGCTTATTTGTAGATTGCTGGCAATACAATTCTAAACATCTGCTTTGTTTCAGCACCACTGTAGCTTAAAAAAAAAAAAGACTAGACCAGCAGTTTCCAAGGTGACAGGGTTCAACAACACAACAAGATTTGGGGGCAGGATCATTTTAGTTAAGTAGCAATGACCCAATTAAAAATGCCCACCCTACCTTTAAACGTGTTTAACCCCCACCTTGCTATCCTGAATGTGTGTTAAGTAAGTGTACACGTTCGCTAATCAAACAATATCTTTAACTTGTACCATTTCTTAAAAGTGTGTAGTATTTTTTAATTTTGATTATGTTATCGCTCATCTAGTATATATTTGTCTAGGGGAATCATAAGCGACACATCACCCCATTACACTAATGTTGTCAATGACAGAGGGCACCACACAAACTGACACCTAGTCTTGTATTGAAGAGCAAAGCCCAGTAGACCAGTCAGCCAGCTGGGATGAAAATGTGGGCCAATAATAGTGTCTGTGCAACACAAGGTAGTGGAGTATTTGGGAAGTATTCATAATGTAGCCATTATCATTCGTGCTACACTTATCAAAGTGAGAAATGTGAGTGAGTGTTTTTACTCCCACGGTCAGGCAGGCAAATGAATAAAGAAATATAGCTTACAGCATTCTTGTAGAAGAAGTACAGGATCATATTAGCCAGTCGGGAGTAGCACCAGTGGCCATGTACAAGCAGAAGCTTCTGGAGATACTGGAAGCGGGGAAGAGCAAAGTCACTTGCCATCACTGCCTGCGGAGGAGCACAAGGACACGATTATAATCAATCTTTCACACATGTGGACAGAAAGACACACACACACACACACACACACACACACACACACACACACACACACACACACACCCCAATGTCCCACCATTGCCAAAGAGTACCAATTACCGGTAGAATTGTACTAATTACTGGTTGGAGGTGTACTATTTAGTGAAATAAACATATTCTTGACAGCACAATTGTGTCTCTGCGTTTAATGAATCTTCAGTGAGCATAATCTCTCCAAAGCAATCAGCCTTCATTGATTTGCCAACCTTTTGGGATTTACAGTTAGAACAGCCCGTTCTCCTTTGTCTCTTGGGGCCGGTGACAAAAAAAAAAAAAAACTCAATCAACTTCATAATTCACAATGCTAATGACCATTCAACAAAACACATCAGCTGTCAACAAGAAAAACAACAGCGTGTGCCTCATTGTGGAGCACGTTACTTTCTGCTGTGCTCTAATAATGGCACTTAAATGACTACACGGAGAGCTCTCCCCTAATAGAAGAAGGGTCTGTTAATCATAATACAGGCTGGGCAAGTGGCCGCGGTGCAGAAATGTGCATCTCAGCACACGGTGGGTTCCCGAGGAGTGACTGCCGTCTCATTAAGACCACGTTTTATTAACAATGATTAATCTAGCCGCCCTGCTGAGGGCGGGATATTGAGTCCTTAACAGATGTGCTAGGGGGGGACAGCCCGCCTGGAAAGCGCTGCCTTCTAGTTAATTGGAAGGCTCCATCATTGCTATGCACGATCAACTTTCTGGAACATGGTGATGCTAGGGAGAGGTGTGAGTGGGGGAGGGTCAGCATACAGTAGCTCCCCACACCAGGATGCTGGGAGGTGACCTCAGAGCAGGGATGCCGGAGAAACAGTACTTTGGCTCTTCAGCCCTAGAACTAGAAAGACCCAACTATATAATATGATGTAGTATATTATATATTATATAGTTGGGGAGGAGCAGTATATGGGTTTGTTGTTTGTTTCCGTGTGAACTTTTGGCTTGTAAAAGCCCTTTGAGACTGTGATGTGATTAAGGCCTATTTCAA
>JAOEGT010000019.1:3065695-3077406 GCA_025447795.1 Speoplatyrhinus poulsoni
GCTACATCACTACTTGATCGATTAGTAGCTTCGCTACTGAAAAGCTATGTGATTCAGAAAACAGCGCCGCTACCGCCACGCTACTCATAATTGTAGTTTAACTAGTAGCGTCACTTGTAGCGACGCTACTGCCCAGCACTGCTAATACGACATGATGAGCTCATCATCGCCACTTCATTTACACATACTTTACAAACTGAGCGGCGTATGCGTGCAGATAAGGTAAAAAATATGGTAAAAAATACAAAATGCTTACTTTAAAAACAAAAGTGATAAAACCTGATCTCCACGCTCATGTTAAACAAGGACCTAACCTCCTGTTTCCATGGCCCAGCTTGCCGTCCTCGGCCTCCCCCCAGGAGTACAGCTCCCCCTCAGAGGACAGGGCCAGGCAGTGCTTCCCTCCGGAGTTCACCGCCACCTTCCTGATGAACACGTGCTGGATGGACTCCAGCAGGGTGGGCGTCGACACCGACTCTGTGCCCCCGACTCCCAGCCTGCCGCCGGCGCCGTATCCCGTGGCGTACAGCTGAAAGAGGAGGCCGTGTCACTTGTGTCACCCTTTAATCCTGCATTCACGTGGTGTCGGAATAGTCGGGAGAAACGCCTCTGCAAGTCTGAAATGTTTGGGACGCGGCTTGTCGAGTTGACGCATTCTCACATGCGGAAACGGTGTAACATGGTCGATGGAATGAAACCTTTGAATAATGGTGCCAGCTCGCGTATTACACATCACGTTTTCTTATAACATGTAATTAGTATATATAGTAGGTTGTAGCGGTGAGTCGCTGCCCATGTAAAGGTCTCCTAAACACAACTTGTGACTAAAAAGCACACGTCGGGAAATCCAACCACACGAGGAGCACACTTAAATTGATATTGTCAATATGTGGGCAGAGTGGTCTGGCTGTTTAAGTGCCAGCCAGAAGGCAATGGGTTTAAGTTGGCCTACCTATAAGCAATGCCTAAGCCTTATCTGCACCATATTGCAATCAGCTGTACTCATTTAGAGTTAAATGGAAAATATAATAAAAATAATATCGATATTGCTAATATTGTTATAACTAGAATCTAGTTAGGAGACAGGCTTTCAATTCTAACCTGGCAAGTCAGATGGTTTGTTACACAGATCCATCTGAGAAGTCACCCTTGACGACGATTTGGAAGAGTGAAAGCACCTGGGAGGTAATTGGATGAACCATCTGTCTAACACGGACTAACGTCATGCCAAAAACACACACCCGTAGCTGCCAGCAGCTCCTCGGATACTGACTGGCCCAAGGCACTGGCGCTGTAGCCACAGATGGCCTCTCACCTTCCCGTCTGCTGTGACGGCGAAGAGAGTCTGCTCTCCTCCGATGAGCTGGATGGGCCTCAGCGTGGCCAGGGCCTCTGTGGGAGTGGGCACCTTGACCTTGGCCCCCTCGATGCCTCCTAGCTGCCCCCGGTGGTTGTGGCCCCAGCCGTAGATGGTGCCGCTGCCCCCGGCCGACAGGGTCCAGTCGTCCGGCCGCCGGTTCATCCACTGCACCAGCTGCTCGTCGTGCTCGCGCTTGAACAGCTCGTGGCTCTCATGGAGGCCGCTCATGCTCTCGTGGTCGGCCATGAGCTCGCAGACCTTCTTGGTGACCTTCACGAAGAGGGGGTCAGGGGAGGGTCAGCGACAGGCCCGAGTGAAAATGTGGAAAAAAAGAAAATAAAGAAAGAAAGACAGGCCCCACCTCGTCCAGGAAGGGTTTGGGCAGGGGAGTTCTCTTATCCAGGGACACCGCCACTCTGGAGGCCGTGCAGTACCTGCGGAACCACGCCCACTTGTGGGTCTCCGCACAGCAGGGCAAGGTGTCCAGCTCCAGGTCACAGGCAAGAGCCACCAGAACCTATAGTGAATAATAAGTGTTATTCAATAACCTAGGGGTAATGATGCCACACGTAACATGGTTATCCATAACCTGGGGGTATTTATGCTACACCTAACATGGTTATCAATAAAATAAGGGTATTTATGCTACACGCAACATGTTTATCCATAACCTAGGGGTATTTATGCTACGCGAAACATGTTTATCCATAACCTAGGGGTATTTATGCTACATGTAACATGTTTATCCATAACCTAGAAGTATTTATGCTACATGTAACATGTTTATCCATAACCTAGGGGTATTTTATGTTACATGTAACATAGCACTAAGTCGACTGCATCAACGTACTTTGAAAAAAGGGCTGTGTAACAGCTGCTTTCCTCCCCTCACAATGGGGTCCTCATATTCATACTGCCTCTGGAGAGCTTCCGGAAGGCCCTTCACCAAGGCGGCCAGAGCGCTGCCGGTGAAACTCTGAAATAGAACACAAACCATTTTAATAGCAAATTGTGAACAGTTCAACTTCAACTTAGGTAGGCACTCTACTTTACATGTCTCCATTAACTCAAGAATTCCCCTTTGGCGTTAACGGTGCCCACCATAGAGCGAGTGTCTCCTTCGCTGTCACCCAGCAGCCTGTTGATGTTGATGGACTGGCCGTACTCCGTGGTTAGCAGCTTGCGGAGTCTCTGTAGAGCCCACATCCTGTGTCCAGCAGCTGCAGAGAGGCAATCAAGAAATGTCTGTTAGAAGGAAATTAGCATATTTCTATCAATCTGAGTGTGATAACGCACTGCAAATATTCTAATATTCTTGTCTTCTTTAAAAGGCTTATCTTGCTTGTATCAAGATACTTTAGCACAAATGTCAAGTAAAAGTACTTGCAATTAGATAATTTAACAGAAATTTTTGATCCGAAAGCCACTTATAGCTAGTTTTTGGAAGTTGGTGTATTTAGGATTTGTGAGCTGCAACTAGAGCTAGCTAAAAAAAAAAAGAACAATGTACAATTTCAACAACCCAAAAACATCATCGGCTCCATCTAGAGCAGGGCTGGGCAGTTATTTTCACTTGGGGGCCACATAGAAAATGTAAGAGAATTTCGTGGGCCACATCACTTCGTTAACAAAACATGCTAAAACATTTTAAAATAAAAAACTAAACCTAACCTAAAACTAACCTTGTTAACTTGCATATGTAGGCTATTCCTACACAACACCATTTTCATAATCAAACGTAACAGTTCACTTCAACCATGTTAATTTTTTACGCAGCAGTAAATAAAGTAACATTCTGCAGAGCTTGTCAAGTAATTTTATGTTGTATTATTAAAATGTTTGATGTACCGGGCGGGCCGGGTAGAATGTCTCAAAGAGCCACATCCGGCCCCCGGGCCTGACTTTGCCCAGGCCTGCTCTAGAGCCTGTTGGTATACCACCCAATCCATTGACAAACATGTGCACGCATTCGCGTGATTGACAAGCAAGTCACTGGAAGAGGGAAAAGAGGCCCTGATTGGCCAGAATTATTTTGGGAGCAATCAAAACTAAATCCACTCATTTAGAGGCAGGGTCTATCAACCAGAGGAAAGATCTTTTCATAGATCATTTCACTCACTAATAACTGACATTTCTATGAAGTCAGACTAAAACGTTTAGCTCTAAAATCGTACATACTCCTTTAAATGTTTTCCAGAATAAAGTTTTTCCTTTTCTTTTTAGTGTTGGAAAGGGAAATGCAACAACAATACTAGAGATGCACCGATTGACCGGACACCAATCGGAATCGGCCGGTTTCGCCCCAAAACCCGCGATCGGCAACCGGCCGTTTTTTCAAAACATTTGTGTTCCGGTAGCCTAACACATTTCTTGGTGTGGAAATTAAAATGTGTGTCCAAAATAGGTTTCAAGTCGTAGGTAAGCATCTCAGTAAATTTATTTTTATACAGAGAATACACACTTTGAGTGTCAATATCTAGCAAGTAAAACAGAGCAAAACCATTTGCATAGTAGCCTATTGTTATAGAAAAAAAAATAAGTTACGCGTCTTATTTTTCAGTTAGCATACTTAACAGCCAGTCTTTACCGTACCGTGACAGTCATGTCTCTGTTTGGATGACTCGCAGGTGACGACGCAAGGTGTAGATTATCCTACTGGTGGCGACAGTTCGATTACACATGGTTCGAAGATTAAAAGATTTGGGCAGTTAAGTTAACTATTTATTTCCGTGTCTCCTGGCTGCTCCATGCACCATCCTGTTACACGGACGCTGCCTTATAAAAATTTAAACACATGACAAAGTAGTGTTGGCGATTAAGGGGCCGTCAAATTCCTATGACGCTGAGCGCTGGCTTAAAACGTGAGTACATTTAAAATCTGCATCTAAATGACCGAGCTGTACAATAAAAAAAAAAAAAAAAATTTAAATCGGTGAAAACCAGCCGGTCAGGCTTGACAAAAACCGGTATCAGAATCGGTCAGGAAAAAATGTAACGGGTGCATCCCTAAACAATACTGTTACTAAATGAATAGAGTTGGCCTTTGTGTCAGAGCCAGTCCATCGCATTACATTATATGGCGAGTGCGTCCACTCATACCCAGAGCGCTAAGCTGGGCACAAGCAGCCAGCGATGCAGCAAGGCGTGGCACGATGCCCCTGTTGGAGGCAAAGCTGAGCCTGAAGTCCAGCAGGCACGTGACCAGGTCCATGGAGGGGCAGGAGAGGATGCAACGATCCGACAGCAAGTCCTTGGGACCTGGGTTAAAGAGACCGGACATCATATTGGACTTTGTCATTAACACCCAGCGGTGGCATTCCTTGATGGGAAGGTGTTAGGAGGCTCACCAGCAGCAGGCATGATGGGGTAGACAGTGAGACGCCAGCCCCAGCCATTCACCGAACCGTCACTGGTGAACTTCCACTTCAGCTCATCCCCAGGGATCCTCAGCTCACTGGACCAGTCAGACCACTCCCGCCCTGGGAGACACAAGGGTTTTTTTTTAATTGAACAACCTCAGGATTTTGTTTTTAATTCTGGTTATGCTAACGGCTGACACTCTTAATGCTGATCTGTCTCCACCTGATCGAACAGAAACAATCCTATTGGCTCCGTCCATGATGGTCAGAGGATCGTGTCGTCTCTCGGTGGAACACTGCCGGTCAAACTCTACCCTCAGACCCTCGGCACCTACGAAACAAGATGACAGCCTTTACCGTTGAGTGTGCACCTTCTAAACAAGATGACAGCCTTTACTGTTGAGTGTACACCTTCTAAACAAGATGACAGCCTGCCTTTACTGTTGAGTGTGCACCTTCTAAACAAGATGACAGCCTGCCTTTAACATTGAATGTGCACCTTCTAAACAAGATGACAGCCTGCCTTTAACGTTGAATGTGCACCTTCTAAACAAGATGACAGCCTGCCTTTACCGTTTAATGTGCACCTTCTAAACAAGATGG
The DNA here is from genome assembly GCA_025447795.1 of Speoplatyrhinus poulsoni. NCBI lineage: Eukaryota > Metazoa > Chordata > Actinopteri > Percopsiformes > Amblyopsidae > Speoplatyrhinus > Speoplatyrhinus poulsoni. The sequence goes on from JAOEGT010000019.1 coordinate 3,071,018, forward strand.
CAGCCTGCCTTTAACGTTGAATGTGCACCTTCTAAACAAGATGGCAGCCTGCCTTTAACGTTGAGTTTGCACCTTCTAAACAAGATGACAGCTTTTAATGTTGAGTGTGCCTGTGCCCCTCCAAAACAACAGTACAACAGAGCGTTAGCCTGGTTAAAACCATCCAACATCCTCTACAGTTTTCTTTGACAGACATCCATTGGCACAGTCTGGCTGACCAACTGTTGTCTTGTTGAGAGTTCTCAGACTGAAGCAAATAGTCAGGGTGGAGCACTGCAATAACCGGATAGCTTGAAGCAGGCTTTAACAGACATCGGGATATAACGTAAGGCACAGGTCACCTGGAATCTTGACAGTGCCGCTGGTGGAGGTGTCATCCGTGTAGGGGTGGCTGCTCTCCACCACCACGGGCTGGGAGGACAAGCGTCCGCTCTGGGAGTCTGTGGCCACGTCCTCCAGCTCCGTCACGCACAGCTCCAGGAGCATGTCAGCCACCTGTGACCGACGACATGAGCGTGTTGATGACACAGGTCCACCACACACAGAGATACACACAGCGTGAGGGGTCTGTACCGGAGGGTAGGCGGTGCCCATGCCGGACAGCACCGCTGACAGCACGTCCTTGCCCTTCTCCCCCGAGCGCAGACACACGGCCAGCTTCAGCAGGTCCACCATCACCCGGGTGTCGTCGGGCACCAGCAGGCTGGTGAACTCATCCAGGTACTGGGGCTCTGGGCCAACCACCTTGTTCTGACTCTCAGAGTCCTGACAGACAGGACAGGGACAGACAGACAGACAGACAGACAGACAGACATTGTTGAGAACAGACCTGGAGAAGTCCCAAGAGGCTTTCAGAAAACGGTCTCATAAATTATTTAAAAATTGATTAAATAGTACTGTAATTACCCACTGGGGTGTGTGTGCGTGGGGGGCTAACCTCTTTTGTTTTGGTCATGGTTTCAGCTATGATGCTGGCAGCCCCGGGGTCGTCTGTGACGGGGATGAAGGGTCGAGAGGACGCCCCCGAGGCAGACGGCGTCACGGCTGATGACGGGGTAATGGAGTCCTCGGAGGAGGGAACCTGCACAGGCAGACGACAGTTGACTTTAAGATTTTGTTTTAGAATAACTGAATTAATAAATAAATAACGAAAAGAAACGAGTCAATCCAGTCAATGACATTACCCACGCCAGCTATGGTGTGTCGTGTGTTACTGCCACCATGCCTTTCTGCCCGCCCTGTTTTGTGTTTGAAACAGAGGTTCTCCCTACCTCTGCCAATCTAAACGGCAGCGTTCTGAATGTACCGTCAATTGGACTGGTTGGAACCAATCCAACCACGGGGAGCAGTTAGGTGTTAGGGTCTTGCTCAGGGACAGCACTCAGCCAGGAGTTAACGCGATTCGACCCAGCGACTTCTCAATCACCTCCGTGCGTCTACTAAACAGACAACTGACCGATCCCAAGCCCCATCCCCCTTAGTTACTGAAACCAAATTTGACAAACATAGGCTACAACAGGAAAACAGACCGTTGACTACGTTTCTGCTGAGTTCCAAACTTGCTCAAATGTTATTGGAGACAGGGCGAAATGGGGCGGGGCTTGGGATCGGAGAATTGGGTCAGTGCACTACGAGCATGACGGTGAGCCTGGTGGGTAACCCCCTCACCTCCCCGTTGCGGTCCTGCCAGGGGCTGAGCCTGTCCTCCGCCTCTGGGGCCATGGGAGGGCCCTCCTCGTCACTCCCGCTGGACGAGCAGCAGGAGTCACACGGGGGCACAGGCGAGCTGGACGGACACTCCAGCGGCAGCATCATGCACGCCGGCATCAGGGCGCCCACCACCGCGTCCCTGTGGGGGGTGGGGGGGCGCAATACACATGCATGCGGTCACCATGACAGCAGAACTCGGAGCTTGCCGGCAGGGAGATTAGTCTGCCGTCTTTAACGGCACTACAAGTTTCGTTCAGACCGTTAACGATTACGTCGACATTGTACAGCATTTAGCAGAGGCTTTAATCTAAAGCGACGTGCAATTAGTACACATGTCGATAGACCAAGTACAGCAATCACAAGCAACGTTCTGCGACAGCATCATGTCACTACGGGGGCTGACACATACATGACCCACATGTCATTCCATCCTCACAGATCACTGCTAGCGGCTAGCTAAATGACGGAATGCGTTGCGTAGCTTCCACAGGTAATCCCAGATGGCGTGCACGTCGTACCTGGCATACATGATCTGCAGGGCGGACAGCACGTGGGACAGAGCCTGCTGCTTGGCCAGGTTGCCGTCCAGAGACAGGAGGATCTTGGCCAGCGAGGGCCTGTTGGTCTTCACACTGCTTTGTCCGTTCATCTTGTTGCTCGCCGAGGAGGAGTCACTGTCTGACTGAACGCCTGCGCACAGAAACGGAGGAGCAACCATTAAATGCTGTTGGTATCAAAGTTGGTCTTCCACAGCCCCAGCAACACCAAGAGACACCAATGGCACCAAAGAAGAGGAATGGAAGAGCTAAACTGCTATGGCAGACACTGCTATGTGCCACAGACTTGGCCCAAACAGCAAAAACAAACAAATATAAACATCTGCTTAAAATCAACATGACCAGGATTTCATAATATACAGAGCGCAGTTGCGCCTAATTGCCAGAGTGGCCGCCAATTCCCTAAAAGCATCTTAATCGGCTATCAGCAAGAGTTTACCCAAGTAGGAGGCCCCTAGCGAGTCTCTAGCAGTCTGAAACAGGACAGGCTCGTGAACCGAGGGCGTGGTCACGTCCACCGTCGTCCAGGAAACGCTGTGGGAGGAGCCGCAGGCCACGCGGGTGATCTTGTGGCCATCCAGGCCCTGCACCAGGGTGGGCTTCCTGTTGACGGTGGTGGTGCTGTTCCCCTGCTGCCCGTGGTCATTGTCGCCCCACGCGTACACCTGCATGACACAGGAGAAGCTCCGCGGTTGCTACGCTGTTGCCAGGCTACACGTAGAAGAACATTCAATATGGCATTCTATGTGTATTTACAGTGTAGTTACAGCCTATAATAATAGCTTATATTCTAGTTAGTCTTTATCTATAAATAATATTTTCCCCATGGTTATAGAACTATCACCACCGACAGTATAAAGGAACACTGTACTATATAAAAACACACAAAAGAAAGAACTAGATGTGAAGACACAAAAACGTTTTGCAGCGGTCAGATATTGAGTGGCTGGCAATTTGTCAAGATCATTAAATTACATTTCTCACAAGGTGAACGGAGCCATCTAAAATACGAGGCAGGCGGTCGGCAACAGAGCAGATACATCAGACCCCTCCCCCCTGGAGCGGAGCCATGACCGCAAAGGACGTCCGTCTGACGGGAGTGTTCTGGTTTATTACGCTCTGGTGGATCAGCCAGTACAGACCTGTCCTGTTTCTGTGACGGCCAGGCAGTGGAGCGCTCCGACGGCCACGTGAATGATCTTCTTCCCCCTCAACCCCTCCACCATCTGGGGCTTCCGCACGTGGACGTCCGTGCCGTGGCCCAGGCGGAAGTAGTCCCCCTTGCCCCTGTACGGAAGCACGACAACGGTGAGCTGTTGTGTCATGGGGTTGCGTTACGGGAGCATACAGCTGCACACTTCTCACCAGGTCCACACCACTCCCGACTTCGTGAGAGCCAAGGAGAACTGTGCGCCGCACTCTATTTGGCACACCCCCTGCCCGTTCAGCCGCTCTATGTTCTGGGGGATGTTGCAGCCTTCACTGCCCCCACGGCCCAGTTTACCAAAGTCCCCATCACCCCAGGAAAACACCAACCCTGGACGAAAACAAAAAAAAAAGATGAAACTGCAATCATAAAATAAATACATGATAAATAAATTAATCCATTAAAAATGATTCAAAACATTTTTTTTTTTACCTTCATCAGTGAGGGCTAGCGTTTGAGCGTCCCTGCTCCCACAAGCCACCTGGATAACACGGTGACCCAAAAGCACTTTTACCTGGAAAACAGGATAAATAAAAAGGAGGAGGAATTTTTAAAGTTTGAATCTCAGAGCGCATGCAGCCTTGGCCAAACGTACACGGAGAATGTATAACATTAACATAATAATTCAAAGAGGGATAACAGAGTTAAAACACTTCCTAGACACCACTGGAGACTTGGCCAGTTAGTGCACTTTGCAGCCAATTACCAGTCCTAAAAGTAGAATGCACGTACACCTAGTTAAATCATATGGATTGGTAGCAGTACAGAGCCAGCCAGGCAACACTCAACATAATGGGGGTTAAGTGTCTTTACTTGGGGGACACAGAGTGCTGAGAAGTGATACTAAAAGAAAGTTCACTCTCTGGGCCTCTGCCAGAGCGCTTCAGCAGCCAATCGGCAGCAAGAGCACACACTAAGTGCTTCTCCCGGTCTCCCCGATAAGGCTGGTTTATTACTGCACGCTCGGAGCCAACAGTCCCCAGGACAGGAGCCAGGTCTCTGCCCATTATACCTCTCCCAGTGTAAAGTAAAGCGAGGGGTACAGCCACAAGTAATACTGCAGGCGCACCAATTTAGGTCTGAGCTGAGTGGTGTTGTCCCCGTGTCCGAGGCGGCCGTACTCGCCCAGGCCCCAGCTGTACAGCTCCCCGCTGGAGGTGATGGCCGCGCTGTGGGAGCTGCCGCAGGCAATGTCTCGGATGCGCTTGGTCCTCAACGCCTCGATCAGGCGAGGCTTGTCGCAGTTCCTGCGCACACACACACAGGCTTACAGGATTACCCACAATCCAGTGAGCAGGTAAAAAGTCAAAATGTGAAGAAAATCTAATTCAAATAAATAATTATAATAACAATTAACATAAAAAAATTAATACAGCTCTGTAAAAAACATTACATGTAAATGAAGAAAATGTATCAGTAGTAAAATCAAAGAAATTGCTGCAGTGGACTCTCAAAGGCAGGGTTAGTTATTCAAGGATGCTTGCTAACTTTGAGCTCAAATCAAAACAATATCCTTCCGCAGTGCCGCCTCACACATTGAAATGCATGGGTGGTGTTCGCCACTTTGTTTATGTTCCTACATCAAGGAACTATGTCCTATGTCAAGGCTGTGTAGAAGTACTGGATCATGTTATTAGCACACACAGAACGGTGAGATAGCGAAATGTGAGGAGATGTCTGGTGATTTTGACAGTAAGTGTATTAGCCTACAACAGCTAACTACACCTTTAATTGTATGGATGGACAGACAGACAGACAGTAACATACATCCTGCTGAAGTGTCCCAGTTTGCCGTCGTCGCCCTCCCCCCAGGAGAACACCTTCCCGTCCACGGTCAAGGCCACGGCGTGGCGGCCCCCCGAGTGCACCGCCACCTTCTTCACCACGTAGTTGCTGAGAGCCGTGACCTGCCGGGGGATAGGGATGGTCCCGCTGGACAGACCCAGGCCCAGGCGGCCGTTTGTGGCCTCGCCGCACGCGTACACCTTCCCCTCCACCGTCACTGCAACACACCAGGCCACATCCGCCGTGTTGAACATCTATTCATCAACACTGGCTTGCTCGCTTTGCGTCTCCGCCACTGGTGACTCAAGAGGTCGGCAGACAAAAGGAAACCTGTCCCTATAAATCTGACTCATGCTACTCAGAGAACCGGGGGTCAGTCAAATAACATTTGCATGACATTTTACTGCTTTACTGGCTGAATACAAATATAAACACAGCCCATAGACACATTTGAACCTTCACTAAGTTGCATAACCGTTTTTCTTTTAGCATAACTTCTTATTCCAGCATAATATTTGTTTGGCACCCCTCCATGTAAGCTTTGCATTTTATTGTGACTCACAATGAAATGCATCAATCAATGTAGCATTGCGTTTTATTGTGACCCACAGTAAAATGCATGTAAACGACAGACAGACAGACCGACCGACAGACCCAAGGGGCTTAACGTAGCCTCACTCACCTGCAAATAGGCTCTTGGAGCCACCAGCCACTTGTACTACGTTGAGTGCAGAGAGGGTTTCTGAGAAGGAAGGCACCTTGATCTGTGGCAGACACAATCAGAAGATGAGCACAGTGTAGACCCGAGTAGGAGGAATGGTTGTGTGGTTGTCATGCAGCAGGGCGCACCTTAGAGCCCTTGAGCCCGCCCAGCTGGTCCTTGTCGTTCAGCCCCCACACAAACACTTTGGTCCTGATGCTGGCTGCAGATTCCAGCCCTGATGATCTCTTCCTAGCCAGACTGAGTGCAACAGAGACACTCAAAAGAAGGTATTTATAGGAGACCAATACATTTTCATGAGTTTCATTTACCTCTTTACCACTATTTATTTAGTTACCTCTCCGGGAACCATCACCTTATCGTGGTGGAGAGGTTTGGGTGCCCCTATGAACCTGAGGGCTGTGTTGTC
>JAOEGT010000019.1:3103454-3126244 GCA_025447795.1 Speoplatyrhinus poulsoni
TGGCAAGCGGGTTCCACAAACCCCACAACACCAATAGATAAAGTACTTACCAAGACACAATTGCATTTATGCATGTATGTATGATTTGTTTTATATTTTTGGGTGGGGAGGGGGTAGAAGGGTAGATCTACTGTAGCTAGCTAAGAGAAGAGAAAAAAAAATAATAATGATCAAAAACAAAAAAAAACTGTCTTTATCAATCTGCTGATAAATAGAATGAATGGGACTATTTCACAAATCTATAAGATGCGAATTTACTGTTAAAAAGAAAAAAAATAAATTTTTACCTGAAAACTTCCAGGGTCCTCCATCAAAAAAAAAAAAACAGAACACATAATTAGTACTATTTTATATGTTCATACATACAGTGCATCAAGAAAGTATTCACAGCACTTCACTTTTTCCACATGTTATGTTACAGTCTTATTCCTAAATGGATTAAAATACGTTGCATTTCATCCATTTAAGGATAAGGCTTGATTGAATAATAATAAAAATTGAATAAAGAGTTCTCTTAAGAACTTTCTAGATAAACAATCACAAAATATTACATATGTTGATGCTTATGATACACCATTTGCTATTCCACCTGTACTAGCAAAACAACAAACACTGAAGCATAGGAGTGTTGTAATATAATACAGCCAAGACAATCAACCCTTAATATTCTGTTATAAAGGAGTCATAAGGCAACCTTGTGTGAAGTGGGAGAGCTGCACTGTGGAGGGCTACACGGAGAAGCCAGGCGATCTAGGTGAGCCATGATCACCACGGCGGTCTGCCGCAGGTCAATGGCAAGGTCATTATCCTGCGGCAAGGTCAGGTAGCGCAAGAAGCTCTCGTTTGGACTCAGAGGGGCAGAGAGTATCTGCAATGCAACAACAACAACTGGGATTACTTAAGGAAGGGGCAATGGTTTTCTAAAGCTGGCTAAAAGGGTACATGCGTAACCCTTGACCCCTTTACATGATTGGAGAGAAGAGTTTTCTTTGTTGGATATGATTAGCAGAGGAAAACACAGCAGAGTAAAAATCTGTTTATTAGAACAAAACCTCTTAAAAATCAGGAGTCATGGGAAACTATATGGACCCAATGTTTCACTAATGTTTCTGCCGTGTTCGCGGGGGGGGGGGGGGGTGTTGCTACCTCCGTCTCCTCTTCAGAGGCTGGCTCCTCCTTGCAAGTGTGAATGTTCTGGAAGCGCTGCAGGAGCGGCAGCAGGGGGGCGCTGGTTCCCTGCGTGGACCGCTCGTTGTCCATCTCCCTGGTGCCGTTGTCCCACAGGCGCAGCAGCAACAGCACGGATGACAGCAGCTGGCTGCGGAGACCAGAATGAATGCTTCGGCACAGCGGCAGAACAGCATGTGTCTGTAGGGGCAGGCCAACGAACCTGAGCGTGCCCCTCTGCACCGCCAGCTCCAGCAGAATGGCCAAGGCCAGGTGTTGGTCCAGCAGGGGAATGTTGCCCTTGGTGCTGCCACATCCGTGTACCTCACTGTACCCACACACGGGACACCAACAAGCGAAAGACTACATCAGAACCAGATGTGCCATGAATGTTAAGGCCCCGACACGCGACAACGCAATATGCATTGTTCACATACTTGTCTGCGTACTTTTCATGTAGGGGGCAGATCGGGGTCGAATCGTCGCTGGCCAAAACAGGAATAGGTTCCTCGACTTACTCCGAATTTTCACAACAACGACAACCATGGTGACACTTGAGGAAGTTATGATTTTTTTAGTGAGTTTGAGATAACGGCAGCTACAGCTGCACCATCGTAGATGGTGCGTTAGGCCAGGTGTGTTGTTTTCCCCCCACGTTCATGTGCTGCAATGCATCCCGCGCACGCGTTGTGTTAGTTTCTGAGTGAGGACGCGCACAACCTACGCGCCAATGGAACGCAGGATAAGCGCCTGATGCGCGTGGTAGCCATCTTGCGTACGCACAGTTAAAAGACAAGTATATCGCGATGTTTACAGCAGGGTCGTTATAACGACGCCTTTCATTTGAATCAGCTGTGTTGGAGCAGGGAGACGTCTGAAACATGCAGGGCAGCGGCCCTCTAGGACTGGGATTGGGGACCACTTGTTTACAGCAACAATTCCAGCAACAGCGGCGGGCCTGTAGGGGGCGCACCTGAGGAACTTGGTAGCCCTCTCGACCACCTCCAGCCACACGGACGACACGGTGCCCTCGTCAAACAGGGTGGCCTCTGGTAGGGCACGCAGGGCGTCCAGAGACTCCTGGAGAAGCTCGCTGCACAGGTCTGCATCGTCTCCTGTACCGAAACACCCCCCACCCAAAAGTGTAAAGTGACTGACTGATGCATTTCATTCACTCACTTGTTGCCCTATCCTAACCGCTCAGGAAGGGTGGATTCCTCTCCCTCTGTTCCCTTTCCAGGTTTCCTTATTATCTTTATCTTTTTACACACATGGTTTTTAGTGAGGCGTTTCCCTTACCCAGGGGTGGAGCAGGTTAAGGGGGTGTTGTTTGTTTCCATGTGAAGTTGGGGCCTGTGCAGCCCGTTGAGACTGTAATGTGATTAAGTTCCATACAATGTGTAGATTCCCATTTGATATAAAGTAAAACATCTCTATAGTTCCTGCTAAATTAGAGCGTAGTTTGGGAACATTACATAGAGAATAAAGCAGTGCACAGTTCTAGGGCATAACGATATAATGTACCATGTTGAAATTATTACAATGGCTAGATTCACTGTACTCCCACATGACTGTATAACCTGCTTTCGGCCATGGCACACTTTGTCAGTTTCCTCATACAGATTTCCATGGGCATTCTTGTAATAAAGACCAACATTATATTCCAACTTAAAGAAGATTAGGTAAAAGAAAATCTGCCCTTTTTTTTCCCCCTCAAGGACAAGTTGGTCTGCATTTGTTACGAGTATATTTGTTACGTCCATGTTGTTCCTGGAATACATTAAAGCTATGCAGGCAGAGTAATAATGGAGCGCGCCTATGTGTGTGCGCGCGTGAGGCATGCTTCTCATGTTACAGATCAGACGGGCGCTTCGTTCCCACCCAGTCCCAATGGACCTACAGCACCAGCATCAATGGGAAACAGGGCATCTCTACTGGTTAAGAGGGAACAGATTCATACACTTCATTTATTGTGGTCACCCTTGAAATACAGTACACACAACAAATTCTGTAGATATTTCCTTTTAAAAAAATGTGACTATTCGATCTAAAGGAGCCTGATTTAACTGCCAATCTCACAATCAAATTGTCGCAAAATGTGGTTAAGAAACAAGGATCATTCCATTCACGCTATATTAAGTTAAGTTATGTTTTACTCTTGACAGTCTCTTTTTTTGCTTCACTGAGTTTTATTATCTTGCATATTCACATTTTGTTTGATACTGAGGAAGTTTTGTTTGACAATATTGACACAAATCTGATTCCATGCAACAGGTGTCTAGATGCAATTCTGAATGATAGTGGACACTGGAGAAATACCAGAGTAAGGTTGCTAATCTCCACATCAAATTGTTGTACTAAATTAAAACTGCAAACTGTTACAGTAGACTGTAACACCATCTCTGCAGCTCAGTAAGAAGACTCTGGCCGTGGTATACATTACAGGTTCAGACTCTTCGTCCACACTACAACAAGTAACGAAGTACATCCCACGGCAGACAACACGGAGCAAGTCAGAAGGGAACAGCATTGCTCAACGCGCTGCGTTGTTTACCACGCGTATATGGTGCAACACAGTGATGACAGTTGCCTGGCTACAGTGTCAGCAGCCGCCAATCCAGCCACAGCAGCATGCCAAGTGTCCTGCGGACTGATAGTATTATGGGATGGTATTACCTGACCTCCAGGCTCGACGCAGGAAAGCAAAGGCAAAGGACAGAGCCGCCCTGGAGCCAACTCTGGCTAAGCCTTCTACGCCTTTACTGGCTGGACGCGGGCTGAAGAGGGCAAAATACAGGGATGAACTAGCATCACATGCAACTACGTGGTGGCTAAGAGCAACACTCAAAGACCGTTAACTCTGTTAACTCCGTCACTGTACCTCTTATTGTCGACGGTGGGCAGCGGCGGGCTCGGGGGGCTCTTCCAGCGAACTTTGTACTTCTCCTCCATGATGTTGTGGCTGAGGGAGATGAGGTAGCGCTCCAGGATGACCAGGCGCTGCCGGAGGCGCTGGGCAGACAGGGTGCTCTTGGCCATCTGAGATGAGAGCTTCTGCTGGTCGTCAACCAGGACCATCAGACAGTCCTTCAGCTCGTGTTCATCTAGGTGTACACAAGCGCGCAGCGGGGTAAAAAACAACAACAACACAAAAAAAACAGTGTTGACACACTTGCCTCATGATCTCCTATATTAGGCCTATGGTGGGATCAATAGTGTCATAGAAGAGGATCTGATATCAATCGCCTCTGGAATGTTCACATTTACGGCAAACTGCCATTCAATGTAAGGACAGATATTCTCAACCCAAATTAAATACACAGCATGAATATACATGCAAATGAAATATCCTGACAAATACATAGATAATTACGTCTTCAAGATATATTTTACAAGAAAACAGCCATGTACAAAGACATCTATTCCTGAACCTCTGTGGTTAAAAGGATCTCATTTCCAAAACATCCAGGAGGGCCATGTGTCATCTAAATATGTTAGACAAAGGCTGCTGAGAGAGCCATGTTATTAAAATAATCTGACCGCTGTATGGAGCAGGATGTACGCCTTGAAGAATCAATGACAGCATGTTTGTCACACGGCCCTACTCTTGAGACACACACGCACACACAACAGCAACTCAAGCATAGTTAGGACACTGATAACAACCGCAACAGCTCTCCCTCGGTAGGCCCCTCACACTGCTCATGTGCTTATCTCACACCAGGGCACAGTCACGCCCTGCCCGGACAGATTGCATTCACACACACCGGGACAGAGAACACAGCCAGCCAACAGTATGCAGTTACCGCTGGGTGGCCCGTAGTGGTCAAATTAACCCGAGAACCCCACGTTTAACCACACCTCGTGCTAACCCAGGGCAAAGCATCAGCAGAAGAGGTAGACACAAGAGTTATGGGTAAGAAGAACGGTGTGTGCTTTAACGAGCTCGGTATCAAAAGGTTATCTGAAGGGAAGGGGGGTATCTCACACAGAAGTAGGTAACTAAATCCCTGCACAGATGCCAGTAGAACACAGCAGAGCCATAATTTGGCCATGATCAATCGCTCTCCATTCATTCTCAGTGCAGACCTGGCTGGCGCCCCCAGTCCCAGGTCTCAATGATGGAGTGATGGACAGACACAGACGTGTCCTCTTCCTCTTTCTTCTCCTTGTCATTGGAGTCATCCTTCTTATGAGCTCCAAAGCAATCAGTGCAGTCTTCTGGAAAGTTCAAAGATGAATATGACTCTACATTCATTTCTTATTCATGCATGGAGACATTACACTAGTGATGGAGCTATAGCTCCAGTTCAAAGTAATGGAAGAAAAGCTTTCTAGGCTGTCAATAGAAAACTCAATTGAAGGTTTTCCATTGACAGCCTGCCATCTTAACAAAGATGCCCTACAGGAAGCAGACATTTGAGATCTTACCAGGGTTCTGCTTCCGTTTTACATCAGAACTCAATACAATGCGTGGCAGCCAATCCACATGTCAATAAATGATGGTGCTTTTAGGAATACCATAAACAAAATGGTGACCATGTGTCACAAACTCCTTAACAAAAGGATTGTCAGGATCTGTGTCGGACCTGTGTGAGCTGATTCCTCTCCGCTGAATGTTATCTCTTCATCCTTGACCATTTCATTCCACATCTCACTTAGTCCTTCTGGGGAGAACGCCCGCTAACGAGAGGAAAGAGGTTCAAGAGATGTCATGCACTACACTTAAAAAGGCAGGGTTAGTTATTCTCGAGAATGTTTGCCAACTTTGAGCACAGATCAAAAAAAAAAAAAAAATCCTTCTGCAGCGCCACCCAAACTGAATTGCATTGTGAAGCAAAGCGTAGTACTACAGCTTTGTTGACGTGAGCGGTGTTCGCCACTTTGTTTATGTTCCTATTCACGGTCAGGGCTGGGTAGAAGTATCAGATTAATTTTCAGCCCACACAGAACGTTACGATAGCGAAATGCGAAGAGATATTTGGTGAATTTGCCAAAAAGTGTATTAGCTTACAATTATCTTGCAATAGCTGACTATACCTTTAATTCATGTTTATTAATATATGATGAATTAATTTACACAATACATTTCTCTCATGTTTATAAGGACAAGTTAGTCTGGTGTAACCAGAAATTCACACAACCAAAATTCACTTCATGAACAAGGTCTGGACATGCTCCATTGGTGATTGTTTACAGTCTTTGAATTCAACTTGGCAAAGACCTCAGGTTAAATTTGAAAACTTTTGGAGCAACCATTAACCCAGTGTTTCCTAGTCCCGATCCTGCGGGACCCTTGCCCTGCATGTTCAGATGTCTCCCTGCTCCAACACTCCTGACTCAAATGACTGGGTCATTAGAAGCTTGATGACAACCAATTCACTTGAGTAAGGTTGCTTTAACCAATCGCAGTATCTACAACTGTTTGTGTCATTTCATCTTGACTTCAACATCATTGCACTCAGCTGCCCCCACTGGTCACCAACTGACCCAAAAGAATACAGGGTTTTCAGACTATAATCTCAAAGATTTAACTGAGAGAAATTAGCCAGGCAGAGCCAGACTAGGGAGATGTACCCAAATATTTGTATTAACTGTGTGATGACATTTAAAGTGATTTGCTACTGTAAAGACTCATCACCTGTTTTGCAAACTTAAGAAAAGCATTCAATGATGCAAACACCTCTCTTAGCCTATTGAGGAAGTTTGACCTAGTTTTACAGCAGCCCAACATAATCCATACAGGCTACTTACTATACAGCTGTCTGATTCCTTGTGCAATATTAGGTCAATTGTCAAACAGACTAATAACTTCCAAAAGAAATGTGGGATAAAAGAAAATTAAAAAAAATAAAAAGCAGATTTTTCATAAACGGCCCCAGTATCCTTAATAAGTATTAAGAAAAAACGCTGTTGTCATTGCTGTAATAGTGAATTGCATTCTGAAGACAAATTACACACATTACTGTAAATTATACTTTTCCTAATAAAACTATCAGCTTTAATATTAATTTAAAGCAATGCCAGTCAACTTACCTGCAAATCTATCTTCAGCCATTTATCGTGAAATCTTATTTGAGCATCTAAAGTAAAAGATGGAGAAGGCATCTTTCCCTCTCCACGCAGGCTGCAAACGCAGCCAAACTGCAAGGCATGAAACACACCGCTAAAATAGCTTTTCTAACACACTGCATCTTGAGCAGAAACATTTTATTTAGTCGTTAGTCTACAGTCATTTAATGTTTTAGTGCAAATTATATATTCACTGATTTGTTGGCATGAGCTTAGTTAGCATATCTTTTTCATCGCCTTTCTTTCGTAGGTTGTTAGTAACAACATGGATGTCATGACTCATATTATGTCATTTAAGATTTAGTTAAGTAACATGTGAAAACATAGTCCGCATACATTTCGCATAGGTTGCCATTCATTAATTAACTTACTGTACGGATATAGCACACGATGTTCAGCAGTACAATAGTCAGTAATGCTGCCGACTATCAGCTAGTTAGCAAGTCTCCGTCATCGATGTTGACCTGTTCACCGCTACGGTACTGTTAGCGACGAGTTTAAAATGCGGTTATGGGTTAACAGAATATACCTAGGACGGGCTCTTCATAGAGAAGACAACACACATCATCAAATGCTGAGATCACCAGTAACATTAACGTTAGCTCAGTGGCTAACTAGCTTGCTAATGTTAACCTAACATTAGCCTAACATTAGCCGCGACTGGACCAGAGCTCTCAGCATCCAGTTGTTGATGTACAAGACGCTGTAATATGATACATGATGGAACAAGATGTATCGATTTTCCACTTAAAGTAGGATGTTGATGTTTATGTGAAATGATTATCGTACCTGTGGTCTTTCCTGTGCTATTCTCGTCCCTTCAGCTGTTTTGGTGCATTAAGCCGTACATATTGCATTTGATTGACAGGCTATATATCGAGGCACGAGCATAGAAACAAATGACGTAACCACATCAGCGATTTAGTGCGTTTGGTTTTACTACCTATACGACAAGCATGGGTATTTTAATTTGAAGAGGCTATAGCTCCGCTCAGTCACATTAGCTTGTGTCTCAAACTGCACGCTCCTATTGGACCTGGGCGGGACAAAGAGGAGGCGGGGTCGGAATCATAGATATTCAATTTAAAGATAGTATGTGAGAGAAATGAGGAGAGAGAGTGGTGTGACTGAACCTGAACAATATGTTATATCATCGGCCGGCTATAATGTTATTATTATATGTTGTTAATATAATATGTTCATCGCATTTCTTTCATAGGTTGATGATAGTAACACCATATGGATTTCATGATTACGTGTCTGCATCTGCATACAGTAGGCATAGTCAGAATGGCTGGTGTATATGGGCAAGAAAACAAAAGTATAAATCCCGTTAATGATTATCTGACCTGAACACCAATTATTGTAATTTAAACAAACATATTGCTCATATACAGTATATGATTATAATATTAATAACAACTATTATAATGGTAATATATTCCATATTCATTCCACTGCAAGCATTTGCATCCTAGCAGTGTGTTGTTAATACTGTATACATTGTTTACAGACACTATACAGTTGACATTTTAATATTTAATGCAATTTGCATACTTTAGTGTTCATATCCTATACGATCTTGCTGGCGCATATTATCTTGTAATATGCTGTTAGGCCTATATTTTGTGTAAATACATTTATACTATTATTATAGTAGTAATAATTTCACGTGTTGATTGCTATTGGAGTGATGTTCCTTGGGAGATGGAGTCGCCGATTATGCTAAAAGTGTCTGAAACTATTTTATATCCTCACCTATGATCCATGTAGGCTAGATAGAAGCAAGAAACAGAAATTGTGTAAACTTCCTGGTTAAACTGCTTCGTACGAAATTCTTACACGCCAATTGGCTGTCTGACCTGTAGGCTACACGTGCTTCCCCTAGATACTGAGCGTGTTCAGATACATTTTACTGAACAAGACTTTTCATCGAAAACATTATTGAAATTAAACGTTTTTGAACTACATTCAATAGGTTTCATTATTTTATTGAGCGGGTGTTGCTTAATTGCGTTTTTTATGTAACAATTTGTTGTATTATTTTTGTGAGTTGGGCTTCGGTTCTGCTATCCTGGTGTTCATTCGTTTACGTTCTTAACGTTACACCGTCGTGAACGTAGCCCTTCTGGGACAAAGTCGGCAAATGGCTGAATGATTCAGTGCAAATGTCAATAATAGCCTAACAAGTCGCAAGACTCGCAACATTTCATTATGTTTTAGATAAATTCTATGCGGTAAGGGTCTGTAAACCGGTGCGAATATTGACACCGCCCGAGAAGTTAACTCTTGAGAATTCTGATTGAACATTCCCTATTTTATCAAATGTATTTTGATTTAATAAGCGCCAATGGAATTCCGCTGCCAGTTGCTGGACTAGTAATAGCAGTAACGTCAAGCTTCATCAATGGATCGACATTTGTGCTTCACAAAAAGGGGATCTTGCGTGCACGCCAGAGAGGTAGGCTGCAACGATTCACTGTTTGAAACATCAACAAAATATACTGTAGTTTTGGGGGTCGGGGAATAACGTAATTGTTGGAACTAAATCAACTTTGTTATGAGCAAAGTTTTAGTTACCTACCGGGTTTCGCATTTCTTACCGATGAAATACCGTACCGTAACCTAAACATCTAAGTTTGAACTGAATGATTTCATCAAGCAGTGATAGCTTTGTGCCTACTAATTTACATGGTAGCGTACGATACTACCGGTACTCAACTCATATAATATATGTTGTCAACAACAATGGTCTGAAGCGCTTTAACATGCTATATAATTTTACTTAGGTGGGTCCTATCTGAAAGACGTCGTATGGTGGAGTGGCACATTTTCAAGTAAGTATAGTGCCACCTGTCTACAAGGTTTGGATGTGCAAGGCCTGTGATGACAAATTAAAAACCTACAGGACATCCTATTTTAACATTTTGCTCAGTTTGTTTTAATGGCCCGTTTTACATAGGTTCTGTTCCATTATACCTGTTTTTGCAATTGTCTTTTAAGTGATTGTTGGCCAGGTTGGAAACTTCCTGGCATATAATACAGCCCCTGCAGTAATTGTTACACCCTTGGGTGCCCTTGGAGTTCTGTTTGGGTAAGTCTGAAAGTGAGCAGGATATTTTAATATTATTTAATTTGATATATAACTTGAAATTCATTTGTAATAATTAATATTATTGTACCCCACTGGCATTGTGTGTCTTGTTTTTTCTGTAGGGCTGTGCTGGCATCATGGATACTCAAAGAGCATTTGAATATTCTCGGGAAACTTGGTTGTGTTTTATGTTGCTGTGGGTCTGTTGTTCTTATTATTCATGCTCCAAAGGCAGAAACTGTGACCTCAAGACTGGAGCTTGAAGAGCGACTGACTGATCCAGGTTTGTTATTTTGTATAAGGCAATATTTTTTTTAGAAAATAATTGGTTATTGTCAGTATTGTTTACCCTATTTTGGTAATCTATAAATACAAATGTTCAAAATATACTAACATGTATTAAAAATAATGCTGATGGAATTGTGTTTTTTTTTTTTCCTTACATTTTTTTCTGTTTCTGCAGTGTTTATAGTATATGCCATGTTGGTGGTTCTGCTACTTGTATTGCTGATTGTATGGATTGCCCCATCTCATGGATCTGAAAACATTATGGTATATGTATCCATATGTTCCCTGTTGGGAAGCTTCACAGTTCCCAGCAGTAAAGGAATTGGACTTGTGGCACAAGATGCCTTTGGTGAAGGGCCATCAAGAAACAGAGCCTTGGTTCTCTTTGTCGGCTTGCTGGGAACACTGGTTATAAGCATTTTGACACAGTTCACATTCATCAATAAAGCCTTGGAGTGCTTTAGTGCCAACATGTTCGAAGCTGTATACTATGTAACGTTCACAACCACTGTGATTTTTGCATCTGCTGTTCTCTTTAAAGAATGGATTGAGCTAACGCTGATTGACAGCCTTGGCATGTTGTGTGGCCTAACAACAGTGTATGTTGGAGTTGTTTTACTTCGGATATCCCATGAAGCCTTGTTTGCATGGAAACAAGGAAACAAACACAGAAAGATTGATTGATTGATTGATTGATTGATTGATTTACCTAGTGTTTTCTAATAATATGCCATGCATTTGCTATTGCCACAGTACTTCACTTTATTGTCTCTAAGATGTACTTATAACTTGCATTAAACTAGCATTATACTAAACTAGCATGTTTCTGTAGAAAAAATGAACAATATCACCTCAACATGCAATTCTGTGATTATGTAATTAAATTAAGTGTGAAGAATTTATAACATTAATTTTAAGGCAAACTCCAATCACACAACTAATACTTTGAATTTGCAATAAATGCCTTAATGATGTGCAAAGGAAAGTGTTTACTGTTTGCATTGAGCACTGTGTTTTGCGCATGTTTCAGTTATTGGCCCAGCAAGATGCCAAAACAAAATATTTAACATAATTTAATTTTCATTTTAAATTGCTTTAAAATACTTCTCTGTTCTTAACACCAGTTGACCTGCATCATGGTCCCTTGAAATTACATTGAGATTGCAATCTCGCATGGAATTTCAAAAATTGTATGTACCATGTGACGTACATGATACTGTATGTGAAATGTGGCAATTCATGTTCTTTTTCTTTTATTCAAGACCTAACCTTGTAGGCTATGTTGACACAACACAGGCCATTATACATACATACAATTATACCATAATTACAAGTTACATTATTACATTGATGTTAAGTTTTTAAAAAATAAAAATAGTTAATTTAGACTTCTAAATTAAACTGAGTATTTTTCTTAATGACCGCAGTGGTTTATAGTTATCATAATAATTATGTAGCCTATTACTGTGTAAGTAGCTTAAATATCCAGTTTGCCTTTACTTCCATTGTGACCAGCAGTGGGCAATAGTCACAAACTGCTGTTCCTGCTCCCCACAGAAGAAGATTCTTGTTTCGTTGTTGCTTCTGGCATACAGCAGGGTGCATTGGGCAGCTTGAGTTGGCCAATGCAAATAGCACTGATAAAGTACAACCAATGGGGTAAAACAAAACAAGGCTAGGCTCATCACTGCATTGCTGTTGGACAACCCAATTACCGTTTTAAGGTATTAGTATTACACGTCTAAATCTTTATACGTTATACGGTGACTTTTAGCCGTTAAGTATGTTTTTTTTTTCCCGTCTGTCTGATCCAGCTAACCCGCTAGCTGTGGCGCTAATGTAAGCTAACATTTTCATGCTTTACTGAGGGATTGTGAATTGCTAGTTATTTTAGGTGTTAACATACCAGTAGCTATATATATTTGCTGCTGACCACCGCGACGTTTGGTAGGTTATTGCTCAGCCTACACTGTTAGCTAACCTTGAAGGCAACTTTAGCTTTGTGCTGCTTGGATAAATAGGATTGCTGGCGTGTTAAGTTCAGCCCTGTCACTTCCTGAATTTCTGAGCACGTTTTTGCAACACCCACTCAGCAATGTTTCTTAAATGCACCGCGGGTGTATCTCAGCGTTCTCATGGAACCGTTGTGTTAGGCCGGATAGCTTCAACATCATTATTTTGTTATTGTTATGGAGTCTATTAATGATTTAACTGAGTTTATAATGGTTTGTAATTTAACGTGTGGAAACGGTAAGTAATTTATGTAATCAATTGTTATATCATGTTTTCCATCAATGTCTTTATTTAAACTTTTTTTTTTTTCAGGCATTTGGGTTGGACAGACTTGTTTCTTTGATCCACAACTGCAGTGTTTGGGTGTAAATGTAAGAGCCTATAATAACATATCCAGCCTCACTATGGGACAGGACAGGGGAAAATATGATTTTTATATTGGCCTAGGATTAGCAGTAAGTTCCAGCATCTTCATAGGAGGCAGTTTTATCCTTAAGAAGAAGGGACTTCTTCGACTAGCAAGGAAGGGATCAACGCGAGCAGGTATTGTGAATAACTGCGTTATGTTCTGAATGTACCGTATTCAATTTACCAACATTTACCTGTCTCTTTTGCAATACAAATACTAAGCCAACACGTTAAACCTTGATTACGCAACTGGGACAATACAACAGTTAACACCCTACCCACATTGCTGGCTTGTCTGGTATTTGCACACATGTAACTGGTATTTCTTCACCTATGAGTTTGCTCCAACACTTACATTTGTATTCTGACTTTACCTATATCACATACACCGATCAGCCATAACATTACCTGTCTGATATTGTATAGGAACCCCTTTTGCCGCCAAAACAGCCCTGACCCGTCGAGACTCCTCTAGATCTCTGAAGGTATACTGTGGTATCTGGCACCAAGACTTTAGCAGAAGATCCTTTAAGACCTGTAAGTTGCGAGGTGGGGCCTCCAAGGACCGGACAAGTTTGTCCAGCACATCCCACAGATGCTACATTGGATTAAGATCTGGGGAATTTGGAGGCCAAGTCAACACCTTGAATTTACTGTTGTCTTCCTCAAACCATTCCTGAACAATTTTTGCTTAGTGGCAGGGTGCGTAATCATGCTGAAAGAGGCCAATGCCATCAGGGAATGACGTTTCCATGAAAGGGTGTACATGATCTGCAACAATGCTTAGGTAGGTGGGACGTGCCAAAGCAACATCAACATGAATGGCAGAATCCAAGGCTTCCCAGCAGAACATTGCCCAAAGCATCACACTGCCTCCGCCGGCTTGCCTTCTTCCCACTGTTGGATCGGACCACACAGGCCAGCCTTCGCTCCCCATGTGCATCAATGAGCCTTGGCCGGCCATTACCCTGTCGCTGGTTTACCACTTTTCCTTCCTTGGACCAGTTTAGTGACGTACCAGATAGGTACGTCACCACTGCAGACTGGGAACACCCCACAAGAGCTGCAGTTTTGGAGATGCTCTGACCCAGTTGTCCAGCCATCACAATTGGTCCCTCGTCAAAGTTGCTCAGATCCTTACCCTTGCCCATTCTTCCTGCTTCTAACACATCGCCTTTGAGGACAAAACAATTGGGCAACACGGTGGCCCAGTGGATAGCGCTGTGGCCTCCCGGGTTCAAACCACGATCACCCCAACCTTTCTGTGTGGAGTTTGCATGTTCTCCCCGTGTCTGCGTGGGCTTCCTCCGGTTTCTCCCACTATCAAAAACATGTTAGGTTAACTCTCCAGTCAGTACCATTTGACCAGTGACATTGGTTTAGTTTAGTTTTTGATTAGTTGGCCCCCAGCCGCTGCACAGCGGCTGCTCCCTGGAGGGATGGATTAAATGCAAAGGATAAATTTCACCACATGTATATGTGACAATAAAAGCACCTTTACCATTTTAAAATGTTAACTTGCTACCTAATATATCCCACCCACTGACAGGTGCCATGATAACAAGATTATCAGTGTTCTAATGTCGGTCATAATGTTATGGCTTATCGGTGTATTCAGTGTAAGTCCAGTGGAAATGCTTTGTAGTTTCAAAATGATATTGGTCACATACTCTTTGCCTTTTGATAGTAATCAAATATATGTTTAACTTGTTTCAGGTCAGGGCGGTCATGCATATTTGAAAGAGTGGCTATGGTGGGCTGGCTTACTGTCAAGTAAGTAAGAATGCTAGAAGGCATACTGTAACATTGGCACACATGTATGTATATAGCAGACATCCCAACCTGCTAGAATTAATTTCCAGGAGTCATCGCAGCTCCATCGACCCCCAATTAACACGGGAGTCTCCTGGAACTTGCGGGAGAGTATGGATGTCTGATGTAGGATTGGGATGTCATTAGCTTTTTAACCTTGTCTTAACAAAGTAAACTGCACATTAAGTGAATCTGTCATCTCTCCTATTTGTTTGTAGACCGACAGCATTGAAATTGTATAAAGTACCCTTTTTGAAAGCCATGTGTATTAGTTCTCCCCGATGATATAGCAACATGCTTACCAGAGAATGTAATAAAAAAATGTGTTTTACAGTGGGAGCTGGTGAGGCAGCAAACTTTGCAGCATATGCCTTTGCACCCGCTACTCTGGTCACCCCTCTGGGAGCTCTCAGTGTACTCGTCAGGTAGGTCTTAGGTGACTTCTCACCTAGATGCCTTGTTTGTTTGTTTGGTTCAAGATGCAAATCAGGTGGGGCCATCAGCGATAGCAATTACCACACCTCATGTTTAGGCAGAAGGTGTTGATCGTAGTGTGTTGAGTGCCACGCTACGAGAGACAGCACAATGCATTTGACAGTGTTTGGCATGTGGAGTGCAATAGATCTAGCCTCGTGATCTCACAAGCTACAGGTCAAGTATCAGTCTCTGGAACTCCTCAATTCAAAAGCATTAGTTATAAAGGCAGTGCCAATATGTTTCAGTCGAACACATAAGATGTCCTACCTTCTTCTCTCACCTAATCAGAATGTTAAATCCATTTTCAGAGGTTCTGTGCCTCTTTGAGCTTATCTCAATGCTTTTGTGATTTCTGTGGAATTGACTGTGATTAACAGTATTTGTTGTTGCAGTGCGGTGCTGTCTTCGTACTTCCTGACAGAACGGTTGAACCTGCATGGGAAACTTGGCTGCCTGCTCAGCATCCTGGGCTCTACCACGATGGTCATTCATGCTCCACAAGAAGAGGAGATCAGCAGCCTCCAACACATGGCTAGGAAACTTGTGGACCCAGGTGCGAACGGTTAAAAATGACAAATTCTACATAAAAGGGTTCCAGTACCTCCCCCGGGCACTATTAATCCTTTTTTGCTTTTCTTTCTAGGTTTTCTCATCTTCGCCACTGTAGTTATCATCATTGCCCTCATCTTCATATTCGTGGTGGGTCCCCGACACGGGCAGACCAACATCCTCGTGTACATCACAATCTGCTCCGTAATCGGGGCGCTCTCCGTGTCCTGCGTGAAGGGCCTGGGCATCGCCATCAAGGAAGCCATCGCCGGAGAATACGTGTTGGGGAATCCCCTGGCGTGGGTGCTTCTGCTGGGCCTGGTAGCCTGCGTGAGCACGCAGATAAATTACCTGAACAAGGCCCTGGACATCTTCAACACCTCGCTGGTCACGCCCATCTACTACGTGTTCTTCACAACGTCGGTGCTCACGTGCTCGGCCATCCTCTTCAAGGAGTGGGAGCACATGGGCACAGGCGATGGGATCGGCACCATCAGTGGCTTCCTCACCATCATCGTTGGCATTTTCCTGCTGCACGCGTTCAAAGACGTGAACGTCAGCTTGGCCACTCTGGCCGTGTCCATGAGGAAGGATGAGAAGGCCTTTCCTGTGGCCAACGGTGTGGCTTCACACAGTAATTACGAACTGCTGCATAACTCCTTCACTGTAGACAGTGAGGATAGAGAAATGGGTATGGCGTTCGAGAGTATTTCCAGAAGGAATGGTGCAATGAGTGCGTCATAAGATCGTTAAGGAATGTGTGGCCCACTGACTTAACCAAGGTGTGGTGTGGACATATTTGAAAACCTTAAGACAATCAGCTTTTAAGGAAAATATGTCTTGATGGACCAATAGATTGTATTCATTTTAATTTGCCTTATTTTCTCAGACTGACATAATATATAGTGGGAGATTTATTTAATTCCAGTGTAGCCCTGTAAATAGAGTTCTTAAAAATAAAATCATTTTGTTACATGTACAATTACCTGCATTTATGCTTTCTATTAATGGTTTGGATTTTTCTCAGATCCTTCTGAATATGGGTTTATCTAAGCGACAGTCAAATGTCCTACTTGACAGTAACATTAGTTGGAAGTTAACTTGTTTACATAAATATGTTCGAAGAACACACGTAACATTTACAGTTAACATTTATTTTATTAAAATTATTACATTTGAATTGCCAGGCACAGTGAATAAATGCTTATGAGTAAACTTGGCTATTAAATTTACTTTGAAACGTATTTAGCATGCACGTCTAGACAGCATAGAAATTATCCTACATAGTGCTAACCACTTAAAATATATTGCCTTTTACCATTTTAAAATCACCACTGCAAATGTTTAAATATGACATCTCCCATTCATGATCTATAGCTTCCCTACGTATTAACAAAATATAAAAAGTAAATACTCATTTTGATAAGGCACATGTGAATACAAAAAACTCATTCCAACAAATTGTAGTCCTTTATCATGGTCCATTTCTACTTGCACCATAAAGTGAAAAAGAGGAATATGACTGGTTTGATAAAGGTTAATGATAATGTTTGGAACTTATTGCTGGTCCGTGACTAAGCAGTGGAAGTAGAATCTCAGTTGCTGGCGAGTGACTGGTGTATTGGTGGCTGGAAGCACCGGACATGTTCCACTGGCAGATTTTCACCATCTCCAGACTTCAGATACTTATTCAGGATGGCGAAAATCTCATCATTAATGACTTGGAATTTACGGATTCTTTCCACCATCTTCTTCAAAGGCTGAAACAAAGCCAAAAAAGGTAATTTAGTTAGGATGAATGTAAATTTATAGTGAAGAACAAGTCAGCCAGTCATAATGTGGCCCCTTGTCCCACTAACTCACCACACTCTTGATGATCTCATCCTTGCCATCGTGTTTCTGCACTTTGAGAAGGTGATAGCTAAAATCCAGAATGTCAAAGCGCCTCTGTTGTCCCAGCAGGGCAATTATCATGCATCCTGCCCAGTGAAGGCCATCTCCGAAGCACTGCCTGAAAAACCATAATAGGGCCAGTTTTAAGGATTACGTGGCCAGTGCTGGTATGAAAACAAGACCGGTGAAAGGACTGGGTGGCCTATATGAATCATCTGTAAGAAGACCTGCTCTGACTGTACTCTATGACCAACCTCTGTTTTAGTTTCACATGCTTCTCTGATCAAAGACCTAAAACACATCCTTTGTCCAATTAACTTCAAATGCAATGCGTAGTACAATGCATCTATTCTGCATTTATTTTGTACTTGATGCCTTTTTTTATCATCTTAGTTTTGTTGCACTAACAACTCCTGCATCTTGCAGTATGCAGCCAGCAGTTCAGATGCACAGACAACACATGGTATCTCAACCCCACTGCACTCACTCCACAGTGAACTCGTGGGCTCCAACAGGGATGCAGTACACAAACTGCATGGCGCTCCAGAGCCGGTGGAACTCCACGCACTCGTCCACATGCATCACGCCATTGCTGGGCAGCGGGCCGCGCCATATGGCGTCGTCCAGGAAGCCCCGCACGCGCGTCAGGATGACCTCAAACATGGACAGGCCGCAGCACAGCCTCTCTTTGGTCAGCAGGTCGCCCTCGCGAGCTATGGCGATTTGCTGAAAGAAACAGGGTTGGTAGAAGCTAGTAAGATACATAGCAATGACCAAACAGAACCATTCACACGATGACAAAGGAGGCTGACGTGATGTAGTCACACTACCTGTGGGGTGCCAAGGCGCTCGATCAGTGGAACCAAATGCAGTGCTGTGTATTTGGCCTCCAAGCGCTTCATCTTGGCATCCAGACGCTCCCCCTCTGCAGAGCACAGGATGATGTATGCATAAGAACAAACTTGCAGGGCACTAAATGATACCCCTTTCCTGCCTCATTTATTCCAGATACATTCACTTTTATTTACCTTTGACGTGCACTCTTGGAAGAATATTCTGGAATGGTGCCGCATGCAGCAAATCACAAACCTCTTCCTGAGACTTAAAGGGAAAAAGTAAAGTTATGATATATGGTTAAATGGTGACGCTTGACAGTATTTTGCCTCACATTCACACACCGATGGTAATTGCTGCCATGCAAGGTGCAACCAACCACCGGGAGCGGTTGGGAGAGTTAGGCATCTTGCTCAAGGATGCTTACAGGTAGGTCAACACCGGGGTTCAAACCCATAACCTTCCGGCTGGGAGTCCAAAACCCAGACCACTAGACCATCCTGCCCCCCTAAGACAGTTAAGACAGCAGATCTGCACTGCACCCACGTATTCTCCCTAGCAGCATCTGTCAGTTTATTTAACTGGAAGCCTGAAATAGTAGCATCGTTGTGATATCAAACATGAACTGAAGATGGCACTGATATACTAGTATACTAATAACCCATACCAAACTCTGTTCACTCAGCAAACAGAAGAGCATGGCGTTGCCCACTTCCCTCAGGTTTTGGAAGCACACAGTCTTGAGCTCAGCATACTCCACAATGTCCTTTAACTGGTGATGAAAGAACTCCAGGATGCCTAGATAGAAAACAGTCACTTAACTTGGGTCCGCCTTATATTTCCACCACAATAACAAATAGTCTGAACTCATCCAGGAATAACTCCTTTCATGTTCAGACATGCCCTATGCAGCGATACAGCTCGCGTTGCCCCGCCTCTGTGGCGTTTCAGAGTGAAGACGACCTCCATAGGCCTCTCAGCCACACGGTGAGGCTTCGTGATGCGCTGGTGCCACTGACAACCACATCAAACACGCACGTTCCCCACACATTATTAATTACGTATTATTAAAGTGACTCTACATGACAAGAATTTCTTTAGCCCATACCACCATATTGGACCAGTTTACAGGACACATTGTGGTAAGATAAAAAGTACAATACGGTTATATACATTACAACCATAGAACTATATGGTTAGAACGGCTAAATGATCAGTTGTATGCATACATAAATAAAATAAAAATATTCAGTACATTACTAAAAGATAGATGAATTTTGTGCATAATAGCCCACTTATAAAAATATATATATAAACGTCATTAACATTTCCTTTGCGTAATGGATGCACAAACCTGGGGAGCCATACTCGTGGCGCGGAAGCCTGCATATCTTGGGCATTACCTCCATCAGAGTCTTCACATACTGCATGATGGTGCCCTGAAGCTGTGGAGGGGAATCACAGCACAGGTCAACAATTGTTTTACAGCAGTTTGTTTTTGCTCAAACGTGAGTGTTATGCTCATGAATGCATAACATGGTATAGCAATGTCATCTTCTAATGCCAACCTCCTGGCTAAGGGTGCAATGGGAGAAATCCATTTTAGCATCCCAGGCGTTTTGCCTGTCGACCGTTCTTACCAAGCTTTTGACGACCTTCAGAAGCTCCTCCATCACCACAGCGATTCCCTGATAGCCCAGAAGCCTGCACATTGCCTTGATGTGTGGGGGACCCAGGAAGTTTCTGTAGAAGCCATATATGCTGGTGTACGCCATGTTCAGGGCCTAGATTGAAGGAAGTGCACACAAACAAAACCAGTAGAAGATTAAACCTGCCGTCTCACAAACTAGGTTGCCCAGCCAATACACAAACAATGTGTGCTTGAGGAATGGAGATGAACACGGTGATGACAATCACTGTGTTCCCTGTTATTTTGAAAAATGTACATTCCCACTGCAAGAGATCACAGGAGCCCTCCTTTGCTACCCAGCCCCCTCCTGTGCAGATGGGAGAGAGGCTGCTGCTATTGCGTGGCCACGTCCCCTCTAGTGTAGCAGCAGTAGCATACGAGAAGAAGAATACAGAAAAGCAAAGTAGCCTCTGCTTCAGTTCCCTGTGTTTAACGCCACCCGTCGTTGTTGGAGCACTTTAATACTTTGGAATAGCATGGCCGATGTCCGCAGAGCAGGAGGAGACTCTGAACACTGACGGCATCGTCACAGTTGACAGGCTTTTTTTAACCCCTTCCCCGGTAAGTCCTCTACTTTTATCCCTACGAATGTTTGAATGTTTAGACAGACAGATACCTTGTTGCTATGGGATACAACTGCCGTGACACAAGAGATGCGTCCGATTCTCCCCATTACCATACGGACATGTAGTACAAAAGCTAGCGTTAACCTTATTTGCGTGGAGACAAACACGTTTATGTTTAAACCATTCAGTATGGACCATATTTGAAGGAGATGAGGTAGAAAGAAATGTTTACATATTCAACATATTTTGTACTGGTTAAAATGCTCCATTGAGCGTATTATGGCAGTAACACGAAAGAAGTTTAAACTTTATATAATGTATTAAATTATACACTGAACACAAATGTTCCACAAAAGAAAGATAAAATCAAATATATTTTATGGAGATGTTTTATGTTTCTAACAGGCCTAGGTTAAAATGTCACAGTATCAGATAATCCTCCACACAATGCTGATTATTTACAAATACATATTGGCCCTACCTCATGTTTAACTCTGTACTGAGGAGGTGTACAATATTGTATTTCCTTAGTGATCCATCAGCCTTGCAGGCATATTTCATATTTGGGTAACAGAATATAATATTTGTAGGAATAATCGTTTGAAAGTTCATGGCAACCAATGCATGCTACTGTGGTCTACTGTGAAACTGCTTCATTGATTCAGCCACCCACTCCCCCTCTAATAATGGAAAATAAAAAGGTTAAAGATGCAGCCAATTAATGTAATAAGCAATTATCTGTAGAACATTTTTCATTCAATTAATCTACAGAAGAAATGAATAGCCGAAATTTTTAGCATTAGGTATTACATGGCATTACATGCTCATGAAGCAGTTATAGCAGAAATAAGGCATATTATAGTTTTTTTTATTTGCCCCTTTTTGTTTCATAACACCAAACAAAGCCAGGCATTCACATCTTAGACATAACTTGTGTCTTAAAATGTAATTGGACTGATTCTGTCACATGGCTGTTTAAAAACAAACTCCACTATTAACCGACAGGTTTCACACACTTATTTTCAACAACCACCAAAGAAGAAAATCCCCATCCGGCCAAGACAAGTGAAGGCAGCACCCGGGACAGAAGAACATGGTCGTCACCGTCTACAACATCTCGGCCACCTCAGCGCGGGTGAGCTGGCCGTCCGCCCTGGGCTGCCTGGACACCTTCTACAGCGTCATGTACGACCCCAACTGGAACAGCCTGCTCATGGGTTTCAAGCGCAAGAGCTTCACGCACGAAGACCGCATGCCCGTTAGCCAGACGGGTGCCTACCTGGGCGGCCTGCTCCCGCAGACCACCTACTTCCTGTGCGTGACGTGCCAGGCCGCCAACCCCTCCCGAGACCAGTGCCAGGTGTTCACCACGCCTGGCGAGAGCGGCAAGGCCCGCGACACGGGCCACCAGCTGGCCCTGGGTGTCTGGATGGCCAGCAGCCTCTCGTTGGTGCTCATCGCTGCCTTCCTGCTGTGGGGCTGCCTGCACGGCATCTGCCCCTTCCCCAGCCGGACCCCCGAGAGCTACCCCATGTCGGGCCTCCGGGACGGCCCCGGGGAGGACAAGCAGGCCGCCGCTGTCATACAGAACCCCCTCTTCAGCACACAGCCCAGCGGCCGTGTAATTAGCCAGGAGCAGGAGCGCAGGACGCTCGCTAAGATGACGGACACTGATTCAGTATGAGCCCGCTGGATTAAGGTCAGCCCCCGCATTGTTCTGCCCGGGCACTATCACCACTGTCCATAGTGCATCGCAAATAGGCTGTTTGTGTTTCAGAGCAATAAGGAGACATTGGCCCAAAAAAAGAATGACAACATTTTTTTATTATTTGCAAAAACGTATTATCTAGTCCATCCATCTTCTCCCGCTTATCCGGAGTCGGGTCGCGGGGGCAGCAGCTTCAGCAAGGGACCCCAAACTTCCCTT
>JAOEGT010000019.1:3129275-3152613 GCA_025447795.1 Speoplatyrhinus poulsoni
ACATTCAATATTTTGGCATTAAAATTATGCAGGAGTACATCAACTGACTCAACTGAATCAACACTTATTGTTGGAAGTCTATGGCTTCCATAAACTGTGAATTGGTGCTCACGAATTGGTGACACAGATATGGTCAGACAATGCCAAATCTTTAACCATGACAGAGGAAATATTGAGGCCTTTAGAGATAACCAGAAAAGAATGTATTTCTTTTGTACACACACACACACACACACACACCGGTGCACACAAATAACACATATATGCAGTGCAAACATGCGTCTTCACAAGCGCCTAAATTAAAACCATAAGGTGTTTACATCAGTGCAGCTGCAAGATGCATTAAAGTCCTTGTTATAGTTGTAATTTGGCTAACCTTTTGGGAGATGATGCAATTATCAAATTGTATGTTATGTTACAGTAATGATCTGCTTAAACCCGATGTTTCAAGAGAGAGAGTTGGTCCTCTTTAGAAAGCAATTACAGTGAATCTTTGCCTTTACTTAGTATGTGCACCTGTGTTCAATTTGCATGCATGTCCTTGATCAGACACAATTCTACAAACAATCTTCTGTTTCTCAATCACATACAGTACAATGTTAGTCTGGTGCACCTTTGTGTGTACGCAGCCATTCATGCAAATACACACACATACACACATACATACATATGCTTCTTTTAGAATGTGTATTAGCAAGACATTGGCTGTAATAAAGACAATATTCACAGCTAATTTATTATTCTCACCCCACTTTTGGAAGGAAATCTCAGGGTTTAGTCCTTATCCTAGCTGCTTAGAGTTGGGTCTCTGTGGTGTTTGTGGATTCCTGCTGAACATGCTTTGTCTTTTATAGTGCCTTTAGTCTGGGTCAACATCTGTGCCTGAAAGCCTCAGCTGTTGGGTTGCTGACAGCCAGGCTTGTGTAATTCTAACAGCAGCCTCTCTGGAATCACTCCATCTCTCCCTCCTTCCACATTTTTTGACTCAAACTTCCCAAAGCAAAGCAGCTATAATGCACGCAAGGGAAGTCAGTTCAAAATACACTGATGGGGCTTACACAATCTATATAGATGCAGACATGTGAGTATGCTGCTTCAGTGGATAAATAACATTAACTTCCATTTGAGGGGCCTGGTTATCTTGAGTTGTGAATGATTATCTGAATTAGAACATATTTGTGTGTCCTATTATGTGTGACCCATTAGTGTGAATATTTAGGTTGCAGTAATGGACAAGAGCCCCTAGATGGGGCCAAATACCACTAATGCGTGGTAGTGTCAAAAGGTGCTACTAGAGAACGCACACTTAAAAATGTTAAAGACAAGAGCCATTGATTAGCGCTGCTTAAAAGTTGACTATAGTTGAAGCCTCAATGTGAAATCTCAAGTCATTGATTCCTTTTTTTAATGTACAAGCAAACACTGTCTTATAGCCTATTGAAGTATTCTATAGGTGATTAGATATCAATACTGTCTTATCGTATTTACCACTCTACAGTATATTGTCATGCTTAACTCATGTAAAATACAAATTTTGTCTCGTCAGTTGACACCCAGCGTGTAAAAAGCTAATTACTTTCATTGAAACTGTGAAAACACATCAATAATTTTGTGTCCAAACAGAATGGGTCTTTATTCAGGACATGAAAGGAAAAAAGGATTGTAATCAACACCCCATATAAATACAAAACCAACAAAAATAAAAATCAACGTGATATTCACTTTGCATATCAAAGAACAATTCAGTAATAATTACAATCCAAACACCTCATAAATCATTTTGTGAATCTATACATTAGAAATTTGTTACTTTAACAATATTACAAATATTTAGCTTGAAAAATAATTCAACTCAAAATTATATATTAGCAATTAGCATTTTAAAATTATATATACTGTATTTTCACGTAAAAATACAAAATAATACCAATGACATTTAATATGAAAAATTATTACAAGAGTTCTGCTCAAGTGAAATAAAAATACCAGATAAAACAATATTAAATTAAATAGAAATATGCATGAAAAAGTCTCTCCTTTTGTTAGCAAAACACTATCCAAAATAACTACAATCATTTACAATCAGTACAAAGATATTTGGATTTAAAAATAGTTGCAATGAAAAAAAGGGGTTTCTTTTCTGACAGTAAAAAATGACACTGGATCAGAAATCTGCAAAATATGCAATGAAAAAAATAAATCTGCATTAAAAAGGTTTACACTGTAATTCTTAATTTTTTTATACAAACATTAGAAACAGTATTGCACGTCACAACACAGATTCGAGGTTAGTCAGCCTTTCAAAATGTGTTATATTCAAGTTTCATACCATCTATGAAGACAGGCAACCGGGGCCTTGATGCAATGGGGGGAGAACCTCAAGTGTCTTCCATGAATATACAGAACCTTCAATGTGTCCTTCCTAAAAATTAAATGTAATGTGTTCATGGGGAATCCTTTAACCAAATTGCATACCAAAAATTATTAAATAATGGAAATAGAGAGCTTTTCATCTTCGAACAGAACCTGATTAACATTAGGGGACATGAAACATAGTCTTATTAAATATAAAAATACAATCAAAAAACGAAATAGTTATTTGTCTACAAAAATAGTGAAATAAATATGATTTATACAAAAGCAAAGACACGCATACAGTACAAAGTAAAAGTGTTCAACGTAGAAAATAGAACACAATTCTCACAAAACAGCACAAGTCAAGTGTTACAGGTGACAATATTTTACCAGGTTCTATTCTGAGTAGAACACCATGAGAACTGGGTCTACATGGACATTACGACAACGGGACTGACAATATCATCATTCATGTGCTTTGAATCACTCATGACCAGTGGTTATGTTGTAGCACTCACCACATTACAACACAACACACTGTGATACTAATTTTCACTCCCAGTTCTTATGTCTAGACTACCTTTGAATATATTACAAAATATTAGATAACAGATGTATTCACACAGAGCACAGATAAATTAAGACCACTGTTTCACACTACAGCACATATTAAATAATCATGAGAAAAATATATTTCTAATTATAAATAGGTAGGTGTAGTTATAAATAGTATTTGTCAACCTAGAAAGTAAATTGGAGTAAAGGGAACCTCAAGTCTCAAGTCTCCCTTGAAGCTGAACTGAAATGGAAAAAAACTAATGAAAACAAATATAATAAAATAATTTTGATACGAGAGACAGCAAAGGTCCACTAATAATGAGTAGGGTAAACTGGTTCAAACAGCGAAATTAAATTGCTGCATAATCATCCAATAATGGGAATAAATAGAAAATAAATAGAAACTCTCAAGGTTAAGGTACTGAAACAGTACACAAGTGACACCTGAAACACTGATTTCAAGGACCGTATGCGGGTGAATGAAACACAAAACCACACAGACACCAGCGCTATACTGCAGAAATACACACTTACGGTAACATATGGATAGCTGGATCACCAGTAACATCCACTCGTCACACAAAGATTGTCCCGAATGACTACTTAAATCTGACACTCAAAAAGGTCATAGTCCAAAACAAACAGACAAACAAAAGTATAGTTAATCATATTTAGCATATTAATAGATCGGTTACCTTAATCTTATGATAACCTACCGAGGAGGTGCATTTCTTTCAGCTTCCAGTAACAGTACATACATTGGGTCAGAGATTCTCTTAATGTATGGATCCCACCAACAAAGTGCCATGTCCGATTGCTTCAACTGCCATATTCCAACCATAGAACTATATAGAAGAACAACTGTAATGATGTTTTCTTGCTGTCTCTATCACAACACTAAAAAATGGTGCCATCCCATGCTCCATCACACTAAACACGCATCCTGTAAGCTTAAGTCCTCTTCTAATCATGTATTTTACTGTGAGGTTAGACTGATAAAGGCTACAGTACGTTAAAAAACAACATACAAGATATGGGATAGGAAGGGCCAAGGCAAAGTATTTAGGTGTTTTTCTTGTAACGATATATCACCTGCTTTGTAACTAAACTAAAACCTCCGACCTCATTAACAAAGGTCACATAGCACGGAGACGACACAATCACAATCCACTGGACACCACTCTGCATCTCAACAAGACATGTTTTTTTTTGCCATATAAGCTACCATGTCACAAAATGGCGGCAACAACTAATCTACAGAAGAACCAATAGTGTGTTTTGTATTATAGTATGTAACAAACCAAACATATAAACATCAATGCATGCACATAATACGTTGTTTTTTTTGTTGTTGTGCGTTTTACTTTTTTTTTCATTTATTATTTAGTTTTTAAATTAAGACTTCATTGTCTTTATTTGAAGTTTCTCCCCCCACTCGCTGTAACATCTGCTATGCTTAGTCATGCTACCCACCATAGAACTGTATTTCTTATCTCTACTGATTTCAGTGTTGTTGTTTTTTCCCACAGAGGGTTATTTGTCTACAACTTTCTTTAGCTGCATGCAGTTGGCGTAGGTAGGCCTATTGACGTTACATGCACTTAACTTCACATCCTATTTTTCCCAACGGCAATAGGCGCCACTAAATGGTTGAGTGCAGACTGCATTTCATTTGTCATGATTCTGGTTTAAAGAGGGCATTACATGTAATACCTATACATCTATTGATATACACATATAGCAGCAACGTTTCCAATATAGCTCATAAGAATAAATGTTATTGGTAAATACAGTTAATACAAACCAGATATAGCATTTGAGGTAACATTAAATGAGTCGACGTGAGCGCAGAGATAAGCCTATTATCTTTTTCAATAGAATCCTTAGTAGGAAGAAAGACCACATACTAACATTAAAAAATAAGAATTTCTTTTGTGGCAGATCAAATGTATGCTTCCTATAATTTTGCTACCTTTGGTTAATGACCCGGGAAGGTGTCAAGATTACACAATCAAGGTTTTCCCAGAAACGAGCGGGCTACGTTACACTCGGCAGGGGCAGCCAGCAGCAGACAGACAGACAGACAGACAGACAGACAGACAGACAGACAGACAAGCCACCCCCCTCCCCACCCTCACCACCCCCCATGCAGAAAACATTCTCATTTCTACTTTAAATCTCATACAAAAATAATAATAAAAACAAAAACCTACAAAAATCAATCTCTCTTTTTTTTCTTCTTATTCTTTTAAATCTCGTCTTAGAAAACATGAAAGTACCACAAAAGAGTTGTCAGAGCCTGAGATGTGAGGGGGGTTTTGGTGAAAAACTGAGGCTTGTGGTGTTCGTTTGCTACAAAAGATATATAGATATATGTTTAATATATATACAGTATATACTGTATAGTGTTATGTATCTGAATATACTCATAGCTTGGGGTAAGAGGCAGAGCGGGGCAATGCTCTAAACGTGTTAGCCAGTGCTTCATATTCCTGTATCCTCTGACCGTGTCGATGTGGCTTCGTCTGTGCCTCTTCTAGTTCCAACGGAAGTGGATCTGGCGCGGGCGGTCGGCCCCCTCCTTGACCAGGGGCTTGTGGAACTCTCGGCCTGCACGCGAGTGGATGTTGGCCCAGCAGAATTCACAGTAGTACTGCAGGCAGGTGACGTTGGCGCAGAAGAAGGGAGCAAACTTCCCACCGCAACGCGCTCCCTGGCATTCATCACACAACTGGTCGTCCAGGACGTAGGGCTTCACCTCCACCTTTACACAGATAGACAAGACAATCAATCAATCAATCAATCAATCAATCAATCAATCAATCAATCTTATACCCGAGGGGAATTTCTTTCAGCAACAGAAACAGTATAGGGTGTCCAAATACTCAATACACAAATAAAAAATCTGTCAAGATAGAAGGTTCTTGCCAGACACATTAGTCAATTATTGGTGGTCAAAGGAATAAACGAGTTTAACTATACATGAGGCCATACATCTATGTTATTGTACTGAAAAGAGCTGTGAGCACAGGGTAAATAATAATTACAGGTCAGGCCACTTCTCCTGTTGTAGGCAGGCAATCTTATTTCTGTATTTGCATTTAAAAAACTAAAACAGAAATATAGTAAATCTTAAATGAATGCATTAACATTATAGATTTACTAAAGAAAGTTAACTGCCACAGTAGTTTCTGGTTCATCGCGTTCATCATATGAGGGAACTATTATTTAATGCCGAATGTTAGCATGATGTTTTGAGGAGAAGGATTGAAGTGGTGAAGCTTTAAGGTTTTAACAAAGGTTTAATATGGCTTTACAGGTAGGCCAAACCTGCACCCTAATAGGAGAGGAAGGAATTTCCCCATGGGGATAAAGCAATTACCCGCTTGTCAATGTCTCCATGCTGCAGCTGAACAAATCTGGCGCTGATAGCAGCAATGTAACTCTGTTGGTTGGAAAAGGCAACTCTCCCAGCCCCTTTGGGGTACTTGAGCTCTGGGTCAGTGTCAATTCCTGCATAGCAGACTCCCCCATACAGACGGTCCATGATCATGGCCAACTCAACTGGTAGGACAGAAACACAGTATACCGCAAGGGAAGAAAATTGTTAAGGAGGGGAGGAAAAAAAACAAAACAACGGCGAGGTCATATAGAAAAGCAAAAGAGCTGGAGAGAAGCTTCCAGAACAATTGCTATGGATGCTGATTTCCTGTGCTGATACAAATTTAAGAAAGTGTGAAACTAGGTGAAAGTGCAGTAGAATAACAACACAGGTGGATTTACTTGCTCTCAGCGGGCGAGGGACGCCCCCCACAAAAATGGTCTTGCGGGGATCAAGCGGCTGTGAGCCGTCCATCACAAAGTCACTGTCGCTTAGATTCCATGGCCGTATCTGTACCTGGAGACGGAGTAGATTAGGTTAGATTAGAAGCAAGTATCCATGTACTGTATATGCCACATGCACACACAGTACATGTGTCATGTTAAGAAACTAACAGGCTTGTCCTTGATGGTAGGGCTGGAGACACACAGATAGAGCTTTCCATCTTCCTCCATGCAGGCTTCAATGAGAGCTTGAACTGAGCTCTCCTCTTGAAACAATAGGAAGGCATATCCTATGAAACATGAGCGCACACACACACACACACACACACACACACACACACACACAGAGTCAGCTAACTTTGGTAAAATGTGATCTGGATGTGTTGCAAATGCAAGGCTTAATCTGGTTTTATAATGAATATGTATTTATGACTCTCTTATAGGCACATTATTATTATTATTATTATATTATTACACCCGTGTGTGACTGCCTGGAAACAGTGGCCAGTAATGAAATGTGTGTTGAGATTATGTGGCCAAGATGAATGTTAAAGCTTAGCTAGATTAATGTTCATGAGAACATGTGCCACATTTCATAGCTCTGGGTCAAGCAGCTACCGTGTCACCACCATGTGACCAGCCTGAATGTGGTTGCATACTGCAGGTGAGGCCATACATGAATTAAACATGCACGTGTGTATTATATGTGTGCTTGTGAATGTGTGCACTAGCTGCAATACGACACATACTGTAACACCTGTGACTGAGGTGTAGTCTACACTAATGCGATTTAGTTTTATTTACTACGTTTACGCCTTGCATCAATATTAGTCCGGAGTGTTCGAGCTCCTAAAACGGAAACGCTGCTTGCACAGCTTTAGTTTTAAAACTCCGAGGCTGCATCCTAGTCCAGACATGCATAAATGGATTAGCTTGGAAACGGTGATGCAGACACCCCACAGACAACGCAGACGATGACACAGACACCGCACAATTGCTTCCTGATTGGGTCTTATCAGTATGTCGCTCATTCAATGTTTTCTGTTGCCGTGACGCCCTATACTTATATACCTATACTTTACTTTCAGTAAGAGGTTCCACCTCGTCGTTGGTCCAAGAAAATGAATCTACGGTCTTATTTTCGCCATTGCTGTTCCATAACTAGTACCGATAGTACATTTTCTTCAACTGGACAAAAACAGACAAATTACTTCCCCGTTTACACCATTTGATATGCTCTTCCAAGCATGTTAATATGGACAGAAATAAGTTCTTACTGTGTACGGAGCTGAAACACTCGTCTGGATGGAGATCGTTTTACGTATTAATGTAGATTTATGTGTTTGCATTCAGTGTCAGGCCACGCCCACTGTCATTTGATATACCTTGCTATAGCGCCACCATTTGTTTGCAAGTTATCATGCAAAGAGACACACAGACAGACCAACACACTAGGCCAGTGGTCCCCAATCCTGGTCCTGGAGGGCCGCTGCCCTGAGTGTTTTCAAATGAATGGGTCATTATAACGAGCTATTCATTTGAATCAGCTGTGTTGGAGCAGGGAGACATCTAAAACATGCAGGACAGCGGCCCTCTAGGACCAGGATTGGGGACCACTTCACTAGGTGACCTCAGTGATTTACAAATACCTTTAGGTGGGAAATAAGACTTGCTCTCGGCTTTGTGCGGCCAGTCCACAACCAGATGTCCAAAACGACGGAAGCTTGAGGTGATCTCATCTGGGGCGGGGAGTGGGTGGGTGGAAGAGAGAGAGAGCGAGAGAGAGAGAGTCAGATGATGCAGAAAGAGGGAGGGAGCTAGATTAATATGATCAGATCAGAGTGATGGCTCTAGTCTCACCTTCGTCTATGTCAGGAGGCAAGCCACCGACAAACACTTTACGGGAGAAGCGCTCGATGCGCTCCCCGTTTTGGTGAGGGTAACAATTTGGGGAGCCAAGGCCCCCTGGGACTCCCTGGTTGCCATGGCCATCGTCAAGAAGATTGTCGTCAATAGGGAAAAGGGAAGAACGACCTGTGGGATAGGAGATGTTTGTGTTTAGGAGGGAATGGGGGTTCATTGGTTAACATCAATGTAAAACATTACCAAACATATCTCTAAGTATGTTGTTAACAGCCCACAACTGTATGCGCTATTCAAACAGATTAATAAGAAACTAGTTTCAAAAGAAATGAAGCACAAGCTCAAGCGGATGGAGGGGGGGATTATATCCAATCTAGTATTTATAGGCCCAAGGCGGGGACACACAATCACATATGCTCCGCTCTGTGTAATGTAGCAGATAGCAGGTGGGCACAGTGTGTGGCAGCAGGCTGTTGACTAAATAGCACAGAGGCACATGATGATGATCACTTCAGGTACATTCAACATGTGACCAAACCTCAACCCATTGTTCTGTATGTCTGGATACACACACACACACACACACACACACACACACACCATACAGTACAATCTAAAAGTAGAATATAGATCAAACCAACACTGTATATCCCTAAATAGAGCAATAGCTTCAGAATAGCATTGTAATTACAGTATACAAAGTGTATTTAGTGTCTGAATCCAGACGTATGGATTCAGTTTGGGTCATGGTAAATAAGCCACAACAAAATGTGTTACCTCTGCGTCTCCCATAACTCCTGGCTGCATGTAAACAGAGTACAGAGAAAGCACACATAAGAACCAAGCCTCAACCATGCACATTTACGCCCTATGCT
The DNA here is from genome assembly GCA_025447795.1 of Speoplatyrhinus poulsoni. NCBI lineage: Eukaryota > Metazoa > Chordata > Actinopteri > Percopsiformes > Amblyopsidae > Speoplatyrhinus > Speoplatyrhinus poulsoni. Next base: position 3,138,752 of record JAOEGT010000019.1, read on the forward strand.
ATGGGCCAGAAACAGGTTGGACTGTTTAGCAAAGAGGATTTTTGTGTCTATATCACAGGGGAACCCTCAGGGCAATCAAGGTATTCAGTGAATACCCTAAATACAATATAGTATAGCCTAATAAATATTATATATATGAAAACTAAATAAAACAGAGCTACTGAAAGTGAGACATTTTAATAAGCAGCAGACTGTTCTGACACTGTTTAAATTAAAAAGCTACATTACATGAAGGAAAATGGGGTGAAAATTAACCAATCACGTTTTCTTGTGATAGTTGCTAGGCAGAATACCCTAAACAGCAACCATTTTACTAGTGTCTGAACAACACGGAGCATTCAACACGCATTTGATACCTTCCACGTTCTATGTCCAAGTAAATAGGGGCATATTTGACACAGCAGTTTTCATTAGCCAATCACATCTTGATATGGGATGGAGGTGGGACATTCTGTAAGAATTTTAACGGCATTCGAATAATAGAGAATGCCCTACCACGTGACTCATGCCGACTGTGTCTGTGCGAATGCTTGTGACCTCCGTGACTACTGCAGCTTTACTGTATGGGCTTCTCACTAAACAAGTTTAGCTAAGTAGCATCGCGTGAACTAGCTAAAGGCCTGCATGCTATATCTTTACAGTAAGTGAGAAGGAAAATATTTGGCCACTGAAATGTGATCTACTGTAGGGCCTACAGTTACATGGGACACAGAGTACAACGTGAGACAAAAGTAATTGATTGATATTCACATTATTTCATGTTCCGGTTATTCTGATCGCTATCGGCCCCGATCACACACAGACGCATCGAGGCACGGCCGCTTCAAAAGCGCTTTGATAAACCCCCGATCACACAGAGATGCCTGTGCTAAAGAGAATGGCTGGCTGTCACAGCAACGCCTCGCCTTGCGTGTTAACGTTAAGAGTATTTGAACTTTTATGAGTGTATAAAAAAAAAAGAAAACGCGAACCGTGGTGCCATAAAAAACGCATGTTAGGCGCGCCGCGCCATACCATGGGAAAACAATAGTTTTGCTGGGGGCACGTTTATAGCAACGCGTCTCTGTGTGATGGGGCCATAGGAAACTTTTAAGTTATTGTGGTGACACTGTGTCGAAGTGTCGAGGGTCACAGCTACTGGTCTACATGTAATGCAAAACAACTTCACAGCTTTTTTAATAGATATAACAAAAGCTGCAGAATTCAGGAATGAATAAGTCCTGTATACAGTGGACTGGAAATTAACATGAAGATTAGAGCCTGTATTGGGCATCATGCAGCTACTTTTTCAGGTGTGTCCAAGTGTATCAATACAACAACAACATAACACAAAACACATAACACAAACATAGGTAATTAAACACAACCACCCAGCTCTAATAAATAATCAATAAATACAATGACAATTTAGAAGATGCATAATTTCTAAAAACATGCTATCCCCTACTAATAATTAAAGAAATGCAGCAACAATATAAACGATGCACAATCTCTAAAAACACTGACAAGTAAATAGGCCTTCTGACATTCATTTCAAGTTGTCTTTAAAAACACCCAATGATACAAGTTTCCAGTGCACACAAGTGAACTAAAATGAAGAAGACCTCTCTTTCATTAAATATATGTTAGGGATCCATTCTAAAATATGTGCTTTTCATATACAGTATAAAAAATAATATCATTTACTATTGACTCCAAAATACAAATTACTTAAACATTGGCTCAAAATAACCAAATTGTAGTTACATTTTAAAAGTTTGAGCAATGTTTCACATTTACTGAAGATACTAAAGATAATAAGAAATGCATTCAGTGCTCATTGAAGACCTAAATGAACTGTCCAGTAGAATATAATAGAATTACTACATAAATAAATGGTCCCCAAAACGCTATGACCCATGGCCACCAAAAATGTGTTCACTACTACAATACTGTTGACATTTGATGTGGGAATGTGAATCTCGACCCCACCCCCTTCCTTTATGTGCATATGTATCAATAATGTCATAACACTAAATGGCTATTCCGTGAAGTGTTACAGAAGAAGCTAATACACAGACGGAAATGGTGCTAAGGATATTTACCATTGAGCATGAGCAGACTGTCGGACCCAGGATGAGGGCATCCCACACGCCCTGACATGAGAAACATGAGCACGCACACACACACACACACACACACACACACACACACACACACACAAACAAACACACACACGACACAGAGCAGATGGGAAGGACAGGGTGAGGCCATTAAGGCTCACAACCACACATATGGAAACATACTGTAGAGTAGCCTACACACACAGACACAAAGCCACTATCAAATAATGTGTGTTGGCCTTGTGTGAGTAACCCATCCATAACCTGCTGCTTTGTCAAATGACCACACTAAACACTGCATCAGAACAATGAAGAGCTGTATCCTCAAGGAAAAAATAAAAAAAGCTTACTGAATGCAACAATAACAAAAAATTAAAAAGGAAATACATTACAAATCAGGAAGGGTTTGTTATCAAATATAGGCGAACTGCTACAGTCAGCCATTAGAAAGGGAAAGAGGGCAAATCTCTAATTTCCATTAATCTAAGTGAAACATCTGATACCAGAATGCACACAGTTATTAGATGTTCCATGAACAAAATGTTACCAATAGAAAAAATCTGATCCATTAAAAAGATATAAGGCAAAATAACATGGAAATGAAAACAAACTAGCAGTTATTTAGTAGTCCACTGACTGTGCTGATTTAGCAGGTATAGCTTTGCTTCATACAGTACACTGTAGCTAAAAATGGCACAAGCCCACCCTTCAAATTTCTGCATCTCTCTCTGTCACACACTGTGTGTGAAAGTGTGACCACAGCTAAAATTAGCCTGCCCCCCTCCCCTCTCTCTCTTGCTGTGCTCCCCAGCCCATGGCCTCTCCATCTGCTCCTTCCGTAAAAACAAGCTAGCTCTAGCTAGCCCCACATCTAGCTAAACGTCAACTACTGCACACACACACAAAAAAAATAAGAAAATAGAGAAAAGCTGTTGGAGAAATGAGACATGCTTAAATATATCAAGGTCATATTCATTAGGGAACCGTGTTAACCCTTGCAATGTCATGTAGTTGGCCTTCTAGCATGAAACACGCATGAAACTGAAGCTGGCTTCATGTCCTTTCTCCTTCTGGGGAGGATGGTAGTGAATTTGACACTGCTGTTCTGATGTCCAGTAGCTAAGCCCTGGAGGTCTGTCAGGCCTGTCAGTGTCACCCTACACCGCCTGACTGCTCCTGCTTTTATCACTCAGAAAATGTTCAATGGGAAACCCAGTAGGCCTGGTGGTGTTTTAATTGCATTCATAAATATGCTACAGTATATAGGGGTATATACATTAAGGGTCAAGTCATGATAATGGGCAGGAAATAAGTTATTTTCATGGTTTTATTACAGTACATGTAATAGAATATGCATTAATTTCCTGCTTGTTTATGCTGTATTCTTATGCCAGGCATATCTGTAAACACTGTTTTGCGGGGTCGTGATTCAAAAACTGACTTCACCAACTCTATAAAGTGATATTCAAGATATTCCTACAGGCCTGTGTAACCCTAAACAGCACAGTAAGCTACAGTAGATGTGTACTAGGTGTGTTTGTTATGTTGTGGTCTGTGTGCTGGCCAGGTTAAGTGGCAGAGGCTGCAGATCTCAAAGATCATGCAGTGGGGGCAGCCAGTGGGGGCAATAATACGCTCTCAGCAGGGAGAAAATAAGCTGGTCTGCAGAACGGCACCACAACTGCCGCCTGTGTGAAGGTTGGATACGTGAAGCACATACCTGAACCACAGTTGAAATGTTGGATAGTTTGACTCCCATAAAGCCCCATAATGAGTGTGTGTAAAACATAATCTGCTAAATGACCACATGAATACATGCAGTATAGCGTTTATAGGTGGGCATGAGATAACAGTCTTCATATTCTAATCTGGTTTTATTATATTATTATCAACATTTGTATTATTATTATTATTATTATTATTATTATTATTATAATAACTACTACAATTATAGTTTTATTATGTATGATATTGTTAAATATTATGTTGTTGTTGTTGTTGTTGTTGTTGTTATTATTATTATTATTATTATGTGTGCCTATGCCTACAATATATGTGGTTTTTAGCTTGTGACTATGGATATCTTTTTGGGGTTCCATGGGTGTGAACGTCAGAGAACTGCTGCCCCCCAAAAACCTGTCAGAGCGTGGGAAGCTTACCCTTCATTGGATCCTGCTCTGCTCGCATAATGTCAATCAGAGAGCTTTCTAGAGAGTGCATGTTCAGACTGTCGTACATTCGGGAGCGATCCTGGCAAATAAAGGACAAGTATGAGTTTACGTCATTCAGAAAGTCTTGTAATGATGAAACTAGGCAGCCGGTGGAAACAAACACACGTCACATGCACATACAGTAGTAAATATAAAATTTTTACCATACTTTTACTTTTAACAAACCTATTGTTTGTGTGTGGGGAAGGTGGGGTTGGTGTAATGTTTAAGAGGGTACACATTTGGATTAACATTCTTTCCGTATTTATTTCATTTAGAGGTATGAAGGTATGTACTGTAGCCGGTGTGACAGATTCCCCTAGATCTCTGAGTCAGTTCCCAGAAACAGAGTGGATGGAAGCAAAATGCAAGGAGATATTTAGCTCAAGAGCTTGAATGAACGTTATGTGGTAATAGCGGACCAAGAACACAGCCCATATGACCCATATGGTAATATGTAGACACTAAAGTCTATTATATGTGTAACTGATGGTAAATCAGAATTAGGTATACTTGCCAAGTACGTTTGCACATATAAGGAATTTAACATGGTGTAGTTGGGGCAGTAGTGAGATTATAAGTGAGAAGAAGACAATTACGTGGATCATAACATTATACTGTAACTGTCTGTACCTTATATGGGCATCGCTGCACAATGTTGTCTTTCACTAAAACTACAATATTGTCTTTAGCATGTATTATAATTTCCACTCTCCATGCTGTTTATCTCCATGGGAGAGGTTGAAAACATGACACAGCAGAGGCATGTCACTGACTGCTGGACATTAAACAGAAAGGAAGGAAGGAAGGAAAAGAACAGGAATCTGAAGAATTCTAGGTCTGATATTGTTTATAAAAAGGGTTAGCCCTTGGACTCAAATGTATTTTCTGAAAAAGGAATAGTAGCACTTCTTGGCACTGTTATCACTAATAATTTTATTTAGTTCCACCAGTACATAATATAATAGCAGCATCTAAATTTAGCAATGGCTTACCCACTGTAATACCATGCCAATTGATGTTCAACAGTGGTTGATAAAAGCAATGATTACACATCTGGATGAAACCTTGGATAGGTTAAACACTGAACCAGTGAAGTGCTTATGGCATTTGTCCAAGCCAGTCTACCTCTAATATGAAAACAACACACACATTTCACCTATCTGTCTAACGGAATTAAACGCCATTACTGGACCCCATTTCATTTATGAAATGACTGATGGTTTAAACATACTTACTGCAATTCAAATAACCCAAACAATAATTAGACTCCCATAACTGATATGCCAATATCTCAAAATTATGTTTATTTTGCAACAAATGCTTTTCAATATATTTGTTTGGCATTCCTGCCTTTTTCATCGGAAAGACTTAAAAACAACTGCTGATTTTGTCTACTAGATTTTACTGGCAACGGAGCCATTTATTCCAATCCCAGTTGCCTCTCTCCGTCTCACTGTCTTCACATGCTTTCATTCTCTTCTCTTACTTTCCTATGTAATGCAGGATATAGTAATTCTCTGTTTTCAGGCCTAAAACTAATTCCAGTCTCACGATGCAAACAATACCAGCAAAACAAAGGCAAACCCTTTGAAATCCCCAACATAATATTCACCACACACACTCACACGCACGCACACACACACACACTCACGCATGCATGCACACACACTCAAGAGGACTATCTCAAGAGCGTACCTGCAGGGGCAACAAGGTGTTGCTGTTGCCGTCTGTGCGAAACACATTCTCCTCAATCCAGGATTTGGGGCCCAGCAGGCCCCCTGAGCGTGGGAACTTAGGGGGGGCGATGACATTGCTGGAGAATGGCTTCTTCATCGGGGAGGCATGGCTGACTGAGCCAGGCATGCCCATTCCTCCCCCTCTGCGGTGGTCCCGGCCCCAAGACACCCCCCCGGAGCCCCAGCTACCCCCCTGATGACTGCCCCAGGGCGAGGGCTTCACCATGGGCTGCACACACAAACACACACACACACACACACACACACACACACACACACATACAATAGAAACCAAACTATTAAAAGTGTGGAACCCTTGTTGTACATTTATTACATTCAAATGTGCTATTCATATTTCCTTAACATTTATATATACACACCTTTATGTATGCCTTTATATATACACACACACCTTTATGTATGCCTTTATATATATACACACACACACACACACCTTTATATACACACCTTTATTTATGCCTTTATATATACACCTTTATGTATGCTTTTATATATACACCTTTATGTATGCCTTTATTTATACCTTTATTTCCTCTCTTCAGCAAAGCCTAGTCTGGTGTGCTTCTATAGGCAGGGTGGGTGACTGTCTAAGAAGATTTAGGGCTTTAATACCAAGTGTCCCGTGCACTGTGAGACTGCTGGTGCACATTACACATTACTCTCTCTGTCCACTCTGGAGCATAATGCACATCCAATCTCATCATTCTTAATCTCACATGTGCACACGGGAAGCCCCGTTCTCCGTGCACGCCAAGTCCTAAAATGCTGACTAAAATCCCTTTCCTCATTTCTATAGATTGAAAAAAGCTTAAGGTGGTCTCTGTGTGTGTGTCTGTGTATGCATTTCTATCTATGTGAGGGTGAAATGCCAAAAACACAGCTAAAAGCAGATGTTAAACAGGCAGCACATACACACACACACACACACACACACACACACACTATGAGCATACACGTCACAATGTGGGCGGCCCAAAGCAATGTACAAATAACCCATTGGTTTTAAGAGGGCATCATGTCTTATTCATGAGGGCCTCTGCTATTGCTACTACTACTGCTATTGCTAGCCTATTGCTACTGCTTTTGCTATTTTGCTACTGCTATTGCTAGCCTATTGCTATTGCTACTGCTTCTACTGCTATAACCAGTCCTTGTCTTCAACCCCTGACTGGCAAGGCTTTAGCACAATTTGCAGATGGCCCCCATCCCCAACCAACTCATCTCTGCTACACCTTCCCATCACCCCACAAACCCCACGTATACCCAACATACTGGGTGTTTCAATGTAAGCCAGATGAGCCTCCATTTAGGACACCTGTGTGTTCTCACTGTCTGAAGCACGAGACACGGATGGTCCGGTACCATGTGACTCCTCCATTCCACCCCAGTGCCAGCCTCAAGCGATGAACAACAGGCAGATTCAACATTGCTCCCCCCACCTTCACTATAGGCTCATGCCCCCAGAGCAGTGACTTCACCCATTACAGAAGATATGACAAAAACAACTGTAGCTTCATAGAGACACCCACCCACCCAACCACCCACAGGAACACAAGGGCTTCAGTGTCACAAGATGCCTGCATCAGACACGATGTCCTAGGCTGCCACCCCACGCCCACTCACATGCATGCGCACGCACGCACGCACGCACACACAGCTGCCCTATAATTGAATGCATACTCAAATTATTTGCAACGATAATGACTGACTAATTATTAGGCCCATGGTTTTTGCTTACAAAAACAAGCAAGGATTTTTGTTAGCAAGCTCCTATTCTGCCTAAAGAGAGGCACCGCCTCAAACTAATGGCCTTTAACAGCACACATTTAAATATTATATTATAATATTATTACCCTGACATATTGGAATGTGGCCTTTTATGTCATTAGGATATACACTGAATGTATAGGTCTACAGTACGCTACATATGAGATGATATAGCCCATACATTTGCCCTTTAACCTACATTCACAGTAACTCACCTGGTGGTGGTTGTAGTTATTCCTCTGCTGTAGGAACGCGCCCTGCTGGGGATGTAGCTGGGGACTAACGGTGGACCTACGGCTCTGTGGCTGCTGAGGGACGTTTATCTGGGGCGAGAAAGGGCCGTTGAAGCCCTGCATCCCGGCGCACGGGTTAGTCGATACGGGAGAAAAACTCTGGAAAAAGGCCGGGTTGATAGAGGACGGGATTCCAGGGTAGAAGCTGTTCTCAGACTCGCTACTGGTGATCTGGTTTATGGCGTTGGCGTGTATAGAGTTGATGGAATTAGGTATGGGAGGTGGCGAGGAGCTGGTCTGAATGGACCACGGGGTTCCGAATCCACTAATGGGAGGGGAAGTCGAACCACTTGCATTCTGCATCTCTTGGGTTTGGAGGCCCGGGAAGCCGGCGCTGAGACCTCCAGACAACATATTGTCGGTGTTGCCGCCATTGCCGTTATTTATATGGTGGGTGATGGGAGAGTCCATTTGGATTTTATTTTGATTTACGGAAGTCGTCGACGAATACGCAACATCGGCTTCAGTGTCTTCCTTTGGAGGTGCGCCGATCGCTCTGGCGCAAGGATCTGCGCAATGCACAGGTTTGGGGAAGGCTTGCTTCTGCGGCAGGTGACTGAATTTTCCTTGAGGTGGGGGCGACTCTGTGGTGCTAATCTCAGTGTGCTGACTTAACTGCTGATGTATTTTTCGGTTGTGCTGAAGGTCACAAATGGACTGCGTCGGACCTAAATTATCTTGATGGAAATTAGGAAAATCGTTATTTTGGTTCAGGCGGTTATATTCCGATGTAAGCGAGTCCAGTTGCTGATAGTCTACTTGGTTCGGTTGTTTCCTGGATTTGTTGTTCGTGATGTTGCTGCGGTCGTTTTCCTCTGTTATCTGCTTGCTTGTCACCCCCACAAGCTCATCCTGCATGTTTTGTTGATGCGCAGCTGACAGGAACAGTGCGGACACAGCGACGCTTCCCAAGGGCGAGCCGAGGTGCAACTGGCCCAAGGAAACCGAAGAAGAGGAGGTGTAGGATCTGAGCGCTCGTCCGTCAACGAGAGTGTTTGTATTCGCTGCCAATAAGCCGGCACCGTAATCACCCATTTATTGAAGCAAATAAATGCGTTTGAAAATAGCTCTCGAGTGCAGCGTTTCCGATTTCCAAGGCTATATTGGAGCAGCAGGCTTGTGACAACAGTCTAGGCTTTGAGGAAAGGCTGTAGTGGGAGGAGGGGTTAGGCCTACCCAATAATACTCGGCTTGTTCGAAAATCTTTTGCACTTGTCTCAGTTTTGCGTGTTTATAGGCTAACTATCTAATAAAGCCGGGTCTATTTCGGCCATGTAGTCCGACCGTGCTACCCCTCCTCTCGTTACCGGCTGTGCGGCTGCGGCAGTGGATTAAAGATCCCCGAATGAAGCCTACGTCACGGACGCGTCATCAGCCGGTCCGCCCCCGGTGAACGCCAAGTGCTCCAGTCCTCAGCTGCAAAGAAGCCGCAATGTTTACGTCATTTTTTCATTATTCATAAAGTGCAGTCGACCTAAACTCGTACGATGACAGGAAACGTAAAATTAATTATATTAACTATTTATAGCACCATTATTATTCAGATCTGTTTTCACATCGATCAGAAAGTGAATGAACAGACCATTTCCTAAAGGGAATTCCAGTCATAATGGTCCTTTAATGTAATTTTAAAGTGTTAAAATCTTCCCCCGTAGCCTATTTAGGCTAATCTAGCCGTTTCCGTACCCTATAGGCCAATGATTGTGAGCTGGTCGACTGCAGCGTCACTTAATTGGTATGCCAGCCGCCAGAAACCAAATATAGCCTAGTATTCTATATCGGTGTTTGTCAGAGAAGATGTGTTCTCATTGGCTGTAGGCTACTGCGGAACAAACCTGACAAACATTTACAAACTATTTTCCAGGCTATAGTCTGCCATTCTGACCAGAAGCCATGGGATCTATCTATCTATCTATCTATCTATCTATCTATCTATCTGTCTATCTGTCTGTCTGTTTTAAAATACATGTATGACAGTATCAGTCAGACTATAGACTATACGGTGTGAATGTGTAGTCTATACATTTGCATTTACAAAACGGGCTCAAGTGAGAACTACGCTATAAAAGGAGAGTGGAGTACATGGTGAAACCTTTTATAAAGTGGCACAGTGTATAATGTATTATTGTAGAGAGAACAGTCAAAATAGGTCCATGTGAGACGTATTATTAACTAATTTATGTATTTCTGAGAAATTGTTTTTATTCGCTGGTCAAATGATATTGTGACAGATATTGTGCTAGTGCATGACGACCCTATCTGGAACCCTCTTTGCAGCATTAGCTGTTATGGGGGATGTAAGAGGACACTCTCTGACCCCTCCCCCCCACCCCACACACACACCATAAGCTCCCAGATGGAGCCGTCCCACCAGTATGGGGGCAGGTGTGGCAGTCAGGGTTGGTGCTGACCAATCATTGGCTGTGATTAGCAGGTCTGTAGGAAGTGCTGAGGGGAGTTAAAATGTGGCAGGAAGCCAGCTCCTAGTGTCCAAGGCTGAGGGGAGGGGAGGGGGGTGGGCCGTGGACTGTATGGAGGAGGCGTCTGGCTTTTCAACTCTGCTCCCAGCTGCACGACCCCTGGAGCAGGCAGGCAGCACTGGCCCAATCCAAACGGGACGTGCTGCTGTTGCATTATAAACGCCTGCGTAGCAAAAATGTGCATATTGATGCGTGTTCATGCGATACATTGATGGCATAGTTAACCTGAATGACAATGACGTGTGCTACCTGATATATACATAGTACATTGACACGGAGCTAGTGGGTGTGTTGTGGTGACGGAGAGGAAAGATGCAGGTAAGGTACATGGTCATGTTGTTACTGTTAGGATGGTTAGGATGCACCTGCCCCTCTAACCCAATATCAGGTTCCATTGTATTTGCAAAGCTAGCTCCATTTAGACCTCCGTTTGAGTGACTAGCTGACACATTGCAGCTGCCGTTGTCATAGCAACAGGTAATCTGTTATTCCTTTTGTCTGTTTTGATTACTCCATTCAATCTCTCTCTCGCTCTCTCTCTCTCTCTCTCTCTCTCTCTCTCTCTCTCTCTGTGTGTGTTTGAGGGCTGTGTGTGGAGCACATTGATCAGCCCATCCTGTTCGACAGGCTTGTCCATCAAGAGTTCAGCGCGCTCCATCTCGTATGGTTGTTCCCTCAGAACACAGGACATGCCGTATGCCTGTTCATTTAGCCCCTCATTGAGCTGATGTAATTGCATTGAAGGGTGAGCAGATAATGCTAGAAGTTTATATGGTAACTCGGTAAGTGATACAAATCACATTTGTGGAATCATTATTTCATTTACTTTACTTGTGTACCATTACGGCACATATAGTATGGCTAGCCATGGCCAGGGAAATAATGCTTCACCTATTTTACCCGAGGCTGGAATAATAATAATCGCGTATTGGTTTGTTGAAAAACTCTGGCATCAGCAGACAGTTGCAGGCTGGGCTTTGGTATGGTTACTTTGCACCCAGAATGGCCTCTGGGATCGAGATGTCTTTGTTACACTACATTGGCCCTTTGTTGTGTCTCTGTGGATGCTGAATAGCTCTTTGTTTTTCTTACTGATAAAGCCTGTGCAAACAGCCACAACAGAAACACACACATGCACACAGAGAGGCAACAGTAACGATGTTATAGGCACATACAAACAGAGTGCATTACACAGAACAATACAAAATGCCCTGATGAGCTTAGCTCTTATTTACATGTTGCTCAACCCCAATTGTCACGAATCAACCACGCCTTCCCAAATGCAGCGAGCAGCTATATAGCTCATGGGATCAATCAAATGAGCCCCCACCCCCCCCCGTTATCGTTCATATTATTCTGCCACACAGATGAAGAGCGGCTTGGTATCAGAGTGGAACACATTTGCATTTTATGGCCCGTTGCAGAAGCCGTGTGGGTCTGATTGGGCTTTTGGCTTCTGTGAGGCACAGCAGACACATCTGTCATGCTTTACACAGATCACAGGCTCCTTCAGCAAACCAGGCTGTGCATTATCTTTTTTAAGAAAGGATCAATGAGCAGACACTTCAGTTTTCCATTCACCCAAGATTAATGATTACATTATAATTCTATACAGTATGCGGAATTAAATCAGAATCATATCATTCATCTTGATTTAGCGGCTAATCTTATATGTGCTTGGTCTCAATTCTACTGTACGTATCATCCGCCATCCCTAATCCTATCCAGAAATTCCCATGAGTACTCTTCAGTGATTCTCCTTGCAACACGTCCATTCTGTGGCATTGCTGTCCTAACAACACAGTGTGTCCTCTAGTAATGGCCCCTTAGAATCCAGGGGTCTGTTGTAGCAACACACATTTGTATGTACACAATCAGCCTCCTGACTCCTATATAGGCCATGTATTTACACATCTCTATACACACACACACACATATGCAAACACATGCACACATACATGTACAAGGTGCACAAGAGTTTCAGATGTAGGACATTCTGTTGAAACAACAAACAAAGGTCGACACACACAGAATATGTTGCACAGTGAATATGTTTTCTGATTCAGTCTATGGAAGGCCTTATCCCTCACACAAAAAAACATGACACACACATAATGTGTTTTCTAATTAAATCTATGAAAGTCGTCCCTCAGCGTATTGCATTATTACAGGTAATATAATTAACTGTATGTGTGCATGGGTGTGTTCTGTACATTACCAGAGGTCATCCCAAATGTTTCTAGGAACAGTGCTCTATAAGGGTCAAAGGTCAATGTTGACAGGTGTCCCTGGGCTCCAGATGCCTGCTAGAAAAACAGCAGGTGTAGAGAGACTATATGACAACACAAACAAGCTGATCCATTACATACATACCATATTATTATTTAAGATAGAATGTTTAGAGGTTCAATGTATTTGTTACATATGCTCTGGCTAATAACAAACATTGAGTGACTCCATCTATAGCATTTATAGAATTGATCAACGGAAAAAAAGAGTAAATGTAAAAAATATTGTTTGTTTGCATAATCTATATAGCCTTGCCTATTGTTGCACAAGATGATGTAGATCCTCTTAATCATTTTAATCAGGCAATAATGCAAAAACAAACAATAATGACATTTTGTCGTTTTCGTTTTTTATTATTATATCTTATATATTTTATGATATTGAGTAGAATATTATAAAGACTGGAAAATGTTTTTGTCGTTTTTATCGGGTTGGCTCTGGCCTCTGGGCGAACTGACTGCACCACGACTGTCTTGGTCAGCTATTGAATAGGTGAGGTGTTGGCTCTGGGCGAACTGACTGCACCACGACTGTCTTGGTCAGCTATTGAATAGGTGAGTGTGTTGGCTCTGGGCGAACTGACTGCACCAGGACTGTCTTAGTCAGCTATTGAATAGGTGAGTGTGCGGAAGCTCTCGATGAATTAATTATACATGGTAAGTCAACGCCCGAGCATGTGAGCAACGTATAGCCTACTGTATGCACAGCACAGGCGCACACACACTCATGCACGAACGTCCATTTGAAGAGCTCTCTCTGCCTATTTCGTGCAATATTGTCTGTTATTCTTAAATTGTGGGTTTTAGCCATGGAACTATGGTTGTAGCCAGGTCTGTATTTCTGCTACTAAAGGTAGATTTAGGTTGTTTCTGCGATCGTATAGGCCAGGGGTAGGCAACCCTGGTCCTAGAGAGCCGCAGCCCTGCATGTTTTATATGTTGCCTTGCTCCAACACACCTGA
>JAOEGT010000019.1:3152713-3167411 GCA_025447795.1 Speoplatyrhinus poulsoni
GGGTCCCTTGCTGAAGCTGCTGCCCCCGCGACCCGACTCCGGATAAGCGGGAGAGGATGGATGGATGGATGGATATTTTACTATTTATCTTAATATAATATTAATAGTCACTAAAAACTCTAATTATCACCTATTCTCATTTAATATGCCAGTACAGTATATATACAATATATATATATATATATATACTGTATATATATATATATATATATATAGTATTGCAAGCTAATTGTAAGCTAAATCACTTTTTGTCAAATTCAACAGATATCTCCTTGCATTTCACTACCTTACCTTTCCCTGTGCATGCTGAAAAAAGAATCAGATACTTCTACACAGCCCTGGCTCCGTAAATAGAAACATAAACAAAGTGGCGAACACCGCTCAAATCAACAAAGCCGTAGCACTATGCTTTGCTTTACAATGCGTTTCGATGTGTGGAGCGGCGTCCCGGAGGGCCGCTGAGTTATATTGTTTTGATTTGAGCTCAAAGTTAGTAAGTGTTCTCGAGAATGAATAACCCTCCTTTTAAATGGACATAGAGCTAATTACAGTGGGGTTGTGTTCTGTGTCCCAGGATGAGGCCGTGTCAAAGTGCAGAGGGCTGGAGTGCGGTCCTGGTCGTCCTATTGGGGCTGGGGGCTGTGGCCCAGAAGCTGCCCACGCGGGACGAGGGCTTGTTCCAGATGCAGATCAGAGACAAGGCGCTGTTCCACGACTCCTCTGTCATACCAGATGGAGCAGAAATCAGTGGCTATCTGTTCAGAGACACCCCAAAAAGGTAAGGATTCCCAAGTCTAACACACCACTGTTTCAATGAATCAATAGACATATTTATTAGCCAGTAATTATGGGAAACAAAATGATAAAATGTTATTGAACACAGCTATATGCTATCATGAAGTCATTACAGCTGAATTAATGGTTCACTGTGATTTGTAGCTGATCATAATTCAGCCAAGTAAGCCATTACACTAAGAGAGGAAAACATTGAGCTTTCTGACTGTAAATGGAGAGGGAACATCAGCCCTGCCCGGTATCATGACCTGTAATGTTGATGTGAATGATAAATAATATATGAGAACGTCATTATGAGTAATTTCATGTCTTTCAGTATAGGGATGGAGACTAAAGTCTCTGGCACAATCATGTTTACGTAACGCATATCAGACTTAAGTCCTGTGTGTAGCAGTATTCGTTTTCTCAAACATTTTGACACATGACCTTGAAAAAGGAATGACTCATAGTGGTTCATGTAAAATATTCATACATTCAAAAGGATTGCATTGTATAGCACTGGAGAGAACACCATAAAATAATCAAAATAAAATACCAACACACCATATACAGTATATATACAGTACTGTATAGCGTCATGAGTGCCAATACAGAGCTTAATCTTTCATGCACCAATAAGCACACTGCAACCCAAATGTATGCACAATTTTATAAAACAAGAAAAACATTTAAAGAGATTAATAAATAAATGAAGAACTGCCCCCGATTGGTACACATTACAATGTTGGAGCCCATAATGCCATGTTGCTGATGCATTCATCAGTCCCATATCTCTCATTTTCACAGGTACTACTTTGTGGTGGAGGAAGACAACACACCTTTATCTGTAACCGTGACTCCTTGTGACGCTCCCCTGGAGTGGAAACTGACTCTCCAGGAGCTTCCGGAAGAGTCCAGCGGGGAGGGATCAGGTAACTGACATTCGACAGTAGTTAATCATACGTTTTGCAAAAATATTGCTGCCCGCCCCCCAGCAACACACGCAATTAACCCACGCAGTGATGTTAGGTTTCGTGTTTTTAGTGGGTGTTAATTAAGTCCCAGTCATGGTGTCTAGTCTGGCCACTTATGATGTCTGGTTTGACCAAGACGATGTCTGTAATCTCAGGAAGGCTCTACTTTAAACAGCTCTTCATCAGTGTAGATACTTGAAGCCTATTGCTTCCCTTTTAGTTAGAACTATCTCGGTTCTCTGAAAGTCTCCCTTGTGCATTTGTTTTATTTCTACATCTGGAGACTATCCTTTCAACGGAAAAGAACGCAGACCCAATCATGCCAGATGAATAAAGGTCTCGGTGCTTTGAGAATACATAAGCGTGGCGTGTGAACATACACTGGAAGCGGAGCGCACGTAAAGAGGGCCGTGAGGATTGTATGTTGAACATGTGTGCATTTACGTGAGCGTTTGTGCGACAGCTCTTGTGTGTCTGCATTAAATGAAACATCACAACATGATTTATTAGGCTGTCAAACTGTTGAGGACATGTACCTTGAGTCAAGTGTAAAGAATGCATCAGCAAGTGGAAACACAATTACGTATTCTCACAGAAGTCAGCGCTATCAGTGAAAGAATAGCTTGACATAGGTGGAAATGGTGCAGTGCAGTGCCATGTGTGTGTGTGTGTGTGTGTGTGTGTGCGTGCTGTAAACATCTCTGACCTTTCATGGATTTTCTCCACTCTTTGCTCAACATCTCAACTGGGACAAGACCTCTGAGCCCTATTTCTTTAGTGCACCACAGAGCACGCTCTTTGCTTGTCAAACATAACATTATGGTTTCGTGCTCAGCTCAAGTGAGACCCTTGCTTCATATGGAGGCTACAAGGCGGCTCTTTGTAGCACAACTTCCCAGGGAAGTCCACGTGAATTCTGGCCTGCTGTGATCTTTGGGGATGTGTAGAGAGTGAAAACATGACTGCATGGCTTGTGAGGGGCTAATCGTCTTTACCGTGACCTCACCAACGTAAACACCTTAGAACGGCTCATTTTTAGCACCTTTGGAAACTCGTCTCGGTCAAACGAAATAGGATGCGATGTTGAAAATGTTTCCAGCAACTATCGGTGTCTTATGCCAGTTTTCCTTAAAGTGAGGGTCGGGACCCACTCACGGGGTCTCGAGACACAGAGGAGGGGGTCACGATATGATTTTCAGAAATTAAATAATATTTAAAAATGATTAGAAATAGCATATTTTATCCATAATTGTTAGCAGTAGTAGTACAGTTTATACATTACTTTAATGTATTCTGCTACTAAAATAATATAAAATAATATTATGGCTGTTATGCTTCCACTAGCGATAGTGGTGGTCACAAGTCTCTGGCACTGTTATATTGCGGGTCGCGTATGGGTCAAGTTTGGGCGCCCCTGTCTCATGAGTGTGTTCGGGTGCAGCGCTATGGCTGAGCTCATGCTATGTGTGTTGATTGTGCAGGGCAGCACGAGCCCCTGGACCAGCAGAGGCAGCAGGTGACGGTGGACGAGGGCACGGACCTCTTCACCTACAAAGGGAATGACGTGGAGTCCTACATAGCCACCAGCACGCCCTCCGGCCTGTACCAGCTGGAGCTGCTGTCCACGGAGAAGGACAGCAACTTCAAATTGTACGCCACCACTACTCCGGAATCCGACCAACCGTACCCGGAGCTGCCCTACGACCCCCGCGTGGATGTCACCGCCCTGGGCCGCACCACAGTCACGTTGGCCTGGAAACCCACCCCTACGGGCTCCCTGATGGGCCAGCCCGTCCAGTACTGCGTCGTCATCAACAAGGAGCACAACTTCAAGAGCATGTGCGCCGCCGAAGCCAAGATCAACGCCGACGACGCCTTCATGCTGGCGCCTAAGCCGGGCCGGGACTTCAGCCCGTTTGACTTCGCCCGCTTCGGCTTCGTCCCCTCTTCCGACAACGACTTCGGAAAGGACCGGGGCCTCACGAGCAACAAGATATCCCGGGCGTACGCGGCCAAACCCAAGGCCTCGGACATCCTGAAAGTGTGCATCGGCAACAAGAACATCTTCACCGTGTCCGACCTCAAGCCGGACATGCAGTACTACTTCGACGTCTTCGCTGTCAACTCCGCCACCAACACCAGCACGGCGTACGTGGGCACGTTCGCCCGCACCAAAGAGGAGGCTCGGCAGAAGACGATGGAGCTCAAGGACGGCAAAGTGTCCGACGTGTTCATCAAGCGCAAAGGGAGCAAGTTCCTGCGCTTCGCGCCCGTCTCCTCCCACCAGAGGCTCACGCTGTTTGTGCACGCCTGTCTGGACGCCGTCCAGGTGCAGGTGAGACGCGACGGCAAGCTGGTCCTCTCGCAGAACGTGGAGGGCGTGCGGCAGTTCCAGCTGCGCGGGAAGCCCAAGGCCAAGTACCTGATCCGTATGCGGGGCTCCAGGAAGGGAGCGTCCACCCTGAAGGTGCTGGCCACCACACGACCCAGCAGCAAGCAGCCCTTCCCGTCACTCCCGGAGGACACGCGCATCAAGGCCTTTGACAAGCTGCGCACCTGCTCCTCGGCCACCGTCGCCTGGCTGGGCACGCAGGACCGCAATAAGTACTGCGTCTACCGCAAGGAGGTGGCGGAAAACTACGGCGCGGAGCAGCGCCGCCGCGAGCACAACCAGTGCGCCGGGCCGGAGGCGCGCAGGAAGTCAGAGAAGGTCCTGTGCAAGTACTTCCACAGCTCCAACCTGCAGAAGGCTGTGACCACAGAGACCATCACAGGGCTGGAGCCAGGGAAGACATACCTGCTGGACGTTTACGTGGTCGGCCACAGTGGTCACTCAGTCAAATACCAGAGCAAACTGGTGAAAACAAGGAAGTACTGCTAAATGACTCTGCAAAAGAATAAATCTATTATAAATATATATATTAAATAAGTTTATTTAACTCTAAGTGATATTCTACTAAGGAGTATATACAGACTGGCTATTCACACCTGGCCTGTGACGGAGACAGAACTGTTTGTAGAGAGAGATATCAACCTGTATATTTATGTTTACATTTCATTGTGGCTTGTCTGGCTGACCTATTACGAGAGGCGCTTTGGTGCCGGGCTCTGGGGTGGTCACGTCCTGTTGCCACTCGGGAGGCAGAACTTCAAAGATCATTTTCATCTTGTGCGTTTCTCTGCTGATGCATGACTTTTGATTCTATCGCTCATTGTTTGTTCCTTCATTTTCAATTCAAGTTGACCTACGGGGATAGTAGCTACCAGCGTTGTATAGTCCTCTCAGTGCATATTCAGTACATGTTTTAGGAGAGATTTAAATTATTTTATACTTTTATGCTTCTTTTTTGTTGGATTGTTTGTTTTTATGGAAGATGATAATTACTGTTATTAAGGAAATTCCAATAATGTTATGAGGAAATTATCGTAGTTGAGACATTCCCTTGTGTATCTCAGCCAGTGTTTGCTCTCTAGCCCGTCTGTAAATGTGTTCTGTGTATTATCACTGTATCACTGTATGTCACATGTACAGAGTTGTCCTGCCAATATTAATGTACATAAACACTAAATATAGAACAAGTAATCCCTGTGTCACCCTGGGTGTCATGTTCTTTTGCCGGGCACTTGCCCTCACAGCCGTGACTGACTCCACAATGAAGGGGCACACTGTTTGCAGCCTGAGAGGCCTGAATCGTACGTTCACAACAGACATAACTTTGGACATACTGATGTGAAGAAAGAACACAATCCCTGGAAAGGTTTGTGAATCACAGAAAGATAAGAAAGATACTGCAGCAATGAAAGATTATTCTCTGCAATGTTTTCAAATGAAATATCTCATACAGTGCTGCTACAGCACTACAACTTTGAACCTCTTTTAGTGTATACAATCAAATCAGTGTATGCTCTAAATAAACAAGTACATGATCTTGACACCGTAATGGTTCAGTGCCTTGTCACTCTGCGGACTGCTCCAGACGCAGCACCTCGACGGGAGGTCAAACAATAAATAGGTAAAAGGGTCAAATTAGGTAAATGGGAAATAATCTGAGATGTACTGAGAACTACTTTATATACATATCACTATTGATATTGTATAAATCTAATTGGTATTACTATTGGAAAGACAATTAAATCCACAATAAAATTATCAATTATTTTATGATTATTACAGCTGTGTAAGTGTAAGCATGTTTAAAATTTTAACATCAGGATGATGATTGAGTATGCTATTATGGATTGTTCCCTCATTTTTTGTTGGATTATTTATATACAGTATTGTTTTTTAAATGTAATTTGATCAGATATGATTAAGATTGAGGCTTTAAAGTAAAACATGTTTGTAGGTGAACAGTGATAGGTGAACACGAGGAATGTTTTTGTTTGGTAATATATCAATAGGGAAAAGGTTTAGGAAAAATTTTATTATAGTAGTTGAAACACAAGGATAAAAATAAAAATAAAAGATAAAAAAATCCTGACATGAGAATAAACCCCTGGGGATGATATTTTAAATAAATCTTCTAAAGAACTGGTTGACTTCAATTCAACTTCTCCAACGTCATATTTAAGCACAAATAAGCATAGAGTAAGACCAGATCAGCAGACATAGCTTATCTACATTCCAATTAGGTGTCACAGGTGAATGGAAAAGCCCTCTCTTATTGCGGCCAAGCAAAACAGCTGGTCCTCGTGAATCGGCATGTTTCCAGCGCGACCCGATACCAAGCAGCTACACACTACGATTCATCACTGCAGCTCAGTGTCAATCAAACAGTCCTGGCCAGAGCAGAATGGAGAGAGAGAGGGGACCCACATGGCTTCCATTAACCTGCTGTTGCCCTGAAACAATGTGGACAACGCCGGACAGCCCTATAAATGGTCATCATTGGTGGTACTGTAGGCGTAGTAGATGGTTTGTGAAGATCTGTTTTGTTGATGAAGGCAGGCTAAGTGGCACACAGAATTATACAAATAAATAAATAAATAAAGAAATAAATAAATTCAAACACATGTTTTCTATCAGCACACATTCAGACTATGGGATTTCTCATATGTATACATAATCTGTTAACACATTTGTGCATACACATGCACATACACAGAAAGCTTCATGAGGGCCAATACAGAGCTTAGTCTTTCGTGCACCAATAAGCACAAGGCTTTTATGCAAGGTTTTTGTATCTGCATATATACAGGTGAGTACTGCAGACTAACAACATTCTATAAAGCAGCTGCATACAATACATATGATCTGGATTTCTAGTTCAGGTTTTGTATCTAGTAGCAGTGATGTGACTGATGCTTGGGCTGTAGCAAATAAGGAGACACATGTTTGATAGTACTACTACGTCTAGACCAGGGGTCTGCAACCTGCAGCCTGCATGCCCATGCAAATCACTCCTACGCCCTGGGAAAAACAAGTGAATGAATTCTCATTTAGGTCTAGGGATGTTTTTAGGCTAACTTAGTATAGACTAATATTTTCTGCGGCTCCAGACAGATAAATATAAAATGTTATGGGCACAAATGGATCTTTTGATAGTAAAGGTTGCAGACCCCTGGTCTAGAACAATGTGTTTGTGTGTTTAAGAATGCAAAGGCTATATGGCAGTTTGCATCCAAGTTGAGATGTGCACACATGTCCAGTGAACCAAGTCAAACCAACACGTTAAATCAAAAATGAGTGAAACATTGAAAGGACTAATTCCCTAGTCATAAAAAAAAGTTATTAAAAGTAACACACTCACTTGTAAATATCTAAGTCTGTGTGTAGGATTAAGGACTTGTGTCAACTATGAGGTATAGGCTCTACAGAAATGTAGATCAGACAAGGCAGCCTGACAAGGCAGCCTGACAAGGCAGCTGATGAAGCTCAGGTCAAAACCAACCCTCCATATTGATCTTCTACCCACAGTCCGAGGCTCTTGTCCAAAAAAAGAGAGCTGCATGCCCCCCTGACATTGCCTGTCTACAACAATTTCCTCAAGAGCAACTTTGAGGCAGGGGACAAGATATATTTTGATTCATGAGGTCTTGAAAACATAGATGTTAATTCCTTTACGTTTTCAAATAGCAGTGTAGCCATTTTGCAATATTTGCATATTTGTGTATGTGTGTGTGTGGATTTGGGTTGGTGATTTTAATCTTTGTGCATTTTGCACCAACCACCACACCCCCTCTCAATGGACACAAATAGGGGTGGTCCCTCTGTCGCTCGTGCTCATGAAATCACTTCTAAGTGCCTGTAATTTCTCATGCTTCATCAGTACTGTAATTTCAAAAGACTCCCTCTAAAGAGGGAGCCTCCTTTAGCGGTGACCTGGGGTTGACAAATGAAAACATAATTTATCCAGTGACCTCGGAGCTGCAGGAAATGGTTTGCTGCGATTCAGCGACGGCCTTGAAATAGGGAGCTGTGGTGATCGACTGCAGAGGTTTGTGAAACATGAAACAAAAGGTGGCCTCTGGCCCCTAAATCTATAGTATCAGGTTTGGGAGATTTGAGAAAAATGCACACATACATTTGGAAAATCTTCTATGGAACCATGTGTGTGTTTGCCAGACTGAGGTTTTCTTCTAGTGAAAATATTTACTTAGAAAAAAAAGACACTCAAAGTATTTATTCCAGTGTGATCTTCTGCCATGTCCAAAATGTGGTTTCTCCCTATGATTGAAATGGGACTCTTAACGTTTCGGTTCCAGGGCTTGGTCTAAAGTTCTAAGGCTCTCTAAGGCCTGGTCATGTAGTGTTGGTAAACCAAACATAGATGTGTTATTTCATAGGGAAATTTATATTTATATTTTATATTTCCAACTTAAGTATTTTGAGTATTTTACTTTCAGCGATCCAGGGTTACGTCAAGTAACTATCTTGTTGGTCTGGGTGACTTCTGTACAGGTGTTGGGCATTAATGCATATTAGTAAAAGCTTAGTGAAAGTTAATGGGGTTGGAGGTTTTCAGAGGGCATTAAGGGGTAAAAAGGGGTCATGACACTTAATCGTACCGGCTCCACACACTGTGGCACTAACGGAGAGGTCAGGGCAGACATACATCACCTATGGAAGACATGGGTGGGGCAGAGGCACACAAAAGACCCTCTCACACACTATTGATAGCCAGACATGTCATTCAATAGGTCCCTGAAGATTTTCCTGTTTCACTTTCCTTAGGCTTCTCTCCCTGAACCACAGGAATAAGACACCAGGCTAACAGAAACTGGAATAATTACCAACAACTAAATAGTAGACTATATGTAAAACATAAAATAAAATAAAAGGGCATATTTTGTCTTCATTCTATGAGAAAAATCTTATAAATGGCAAGCCCAGTGTAATTTTATATTTTATATAAGAATATAATGTCTGTGTATGGCTCTGTGGCTTGATTTATTTATTAAGTGTTCTATTTCTTCCATTTTATAAGCTACAGACCAACGCTGATACGATCAAAACTTTACCAAGAGGTGCATGTTTGAGGTTGTAATGCAGTTTGTAATTAATTTTTGCCAAGAAATCTCAGCTATGACAAAGACGTAGATCACCATTTATAAAAATGTATTGGCTCAAAGATAAACATTAACATTGTGACTCAAACTCTGCGGTACCCTTGTCAACCAATAATGGTCATCTGGGCCAATCATGGATCAGTCGAATATACGTTCATGATGTGGCAGGAAGTCACTGGCATAAACAACAGCTACAAACTACATAAACACAACCAACATAACACGGACACAATGCTGATTAAAGGGGAATGAGGTCTGCAGAAGAGGTGTTCAGAAATAGGACAGATGCAAAAGCGTCAGTGTTGCTACAGACTTGATTACGCTAAGCTCTCGGTGCACAGTGAAAGTCAACAAATCAAGGTGTGGGGAGCTGTTTTGGTTCTTGTCTATTTTCCCTGCTGCATCTTTCATGTGGCAGTAATTTAGAAAGTGCTGCTACAGTAGGTCTGAGTGATCCATTCAATTCATTCAGTCAGACAGTCATACATCAATGCAACATTGTTTGCATTTGTATTTTCAGTTGGAAATAGAGAGTATGGCATATTAAAGCAATATACTGTATATGCTACTACTGTAGGCCATATATATGGCTTTACTATAGATCAAATGTGTGCCCATCACGTTTCCCAGGGCACTCTTGAAAAAGAGATTTGAATCTCAATAAGTCTTGAATAAAATACATTTAAAAAATGATTATCATTATATTAAGATTATATGTTCTCCTATGCATTCTTAATCATTGTAAAATATTGGCAGAGGGGCATATCAGAGAAAAGACAGGCCTACTATAGGCCTAGGTTATTGTATTCATATAATTTTTTCAATAATTAAAATGTTATTTATTTATCTGGCAATAATTGAAAATACATGTTTTAGACTACTTATTCAAAGAAAGTGTATCAAAATTATATTATTATTTAAACACGATTAGAAATTAACAATTTCAACACTTCAACACAGGACTATAATCAGTGTGCCATAATCATCATCACTACAAATTTGAAGAACAGAATGGGAAACCATTAGGACTATGGATTTATTTTTAAGATGTTTACCCAGTATAGAAATGTATCAACATCGTGATAATTTGATAATCTTAAAGTAAAGGTAGCATCTGTTTAACACAATGTAGGCTATGTATGTATGTACTGTAGAGTAGCCTACTAAAATACTGTAGGCAGAAAAGAAAGCTTCTGGTTACAAACTTTCGACCAATCAGAGAGCTGCGTTCCACTCATGCAGCAGGAGAAACAGAAGTTCAACTTGGAGCGCTTTGACGGAGAATTATTTACCCATATATTCATACTGACAAAATATTTCACTCCTGCTGTCCCGTTCTATAGCCAAATAACTGTCACTTTATTGAGAATCTCAGAGTAATGACAATGTTGGGTATGTATGTGCCAGACAGATTTTCTTTGAAATCGTCAAAGGTCCAGGATGGAATCGGTCTTTACACGGCGAGACGAGTGAAAAAGGTTTGTTGTTTTTGTCTAGATAGCTTTTAAAACGAGCCAAACTTTTCCACGTTAAAGGGGTTTACTTCGTTTTAAAATGATAAAGTCGTAAATAGTGAGTTTTCTCGTCATCTTGTACCTTGGCGTCGCTGTCAAATCTCGACTTCAACCAAAAGATCCTCTGACGTGAGATGCCACGTAGATACTGTAACCACTGTTGTTTAACAGTGCACAACAATGTATCCTGCTGCAAAAACGAGAGTGCACTATTTACAACATTGACGACCTTTATAATATTCCACTAGTACGCTAAACATTGGATTAATGTGTTCTGGATCAGGACCAATTTTCTAAATTCTTAATCCTTTTGCACAATATAAACGGAATGTTAAAGGCAGTGTGTTACAAAACGATTAACACATATGGATCAGAAATCAGTAGAGAAGAGTTTATAGCAAGAGGCTATTGCAATTTACTTAGGCAAGCGTTTTATGTGGTAAAACATCTCCAAAGATGAACATGAATGCTTCATTCATAGAGTATTTTGACCACACCCCCTAGATGTCTGTGCCTGGAAGGTCTGTTGGAAAATATCCACTGTGGGATGTGTTCAACATGAGGCCAACAACATCTTACATTCTTACAGTACATACAGTATAGTGTGCAAGTTATTGTTTGTTATCTTTTCCCAAATAAAGCTTTGTTAAAGTACGATCACTGTTTTTGCCTCCCAAGGGAGAGAAATTTGGCCCTTTTGCTGGAGAGAAGAAGCTGCCTGGTGAGCTAGATGATAGCTCTGACACTAGATTAATGTGGGAGGTGATTAAATGCACACACGCTCGCACTCACGCACACACAGTCATGTTTCTGTTGCACTACTTTAAATGCATTTGCACATTTAGGTGATTAAAAGTAATTATTAAATCCATACATCTAAGTGTTTAATATGTGTAGGTAAGTATACAATAGTGTAGTAGAGTACAGTATAATTGCATATTGTATGCAATTATAGTCATATTGTAATTCCTTGAACATGAACATTGATTGGTTATATAGTGAACAAAATACTGGACTTGTTGCCACATGTATGGTAATTATGGTTGAGCAAACACAAACATAAAGTCTTGCTACTAAGGTTTGAATCTGGAGTCACTGGAAGACTTTTCATTTTAGGTTCGAGGCAGTAAGGGTGACCTGCTCTATATTCTTGATGCCAGTAACCCTCGCCATGCCAACTGGTTGCGCTTTGTTCATCAAGCACCTTCGCAAGAGCAGAAAAACTTGGCAGCCATTCAGGTAAATATACTCTCGCTAGACACAATGACATGTTTATACTGTACTGTACTTGTTTTAAAAAGATACTGAACCTTTGTTAAACCTTTGACTCTGTGGCTTCCTTACCTCAGTATTAAGACTCATGCTCTTTGATTGGCAAAAGACACTCCCTTGTTCTCATTACAGAAGCCAGAAAACAACAGTGTAGTGCTAACTATCCAGTCCAATAAACAATGTGGACTGAAAATGGAAGGTTCAATTCCAATCCACCTATTGTTTCATTCCACAGAAATGTAACTTACTGATTAAATGTGAATAGTATAAGTATAAGTTATTATATTCTATGATGGTTTGTTGATCTTAACCTTACAAGTCATGTAGTCCTACCGGGCACACGTGCTCAAAGTGATTGGTTGCTTTGGGGTCATAATGTACATGGCTGTGTTCCTTCAACATTGACATTGATTGTGTGCCTTTTAGTTAATTATTATTTATGGGTAGAATCCAATAGATTTCTTGATTTTATTAACATGGCTTTTAAATACAAGAAAGGCAATGGCAACATCTTTAAATGTTTAAATCTGTGACCTGTGACCCTAATCAGGAGGTTTCAGTATCGGTATAATGACATTAACCTTCAGCCAACAGAGATGCGTGCATTAGCTCCAATAGGCTACATTTCAGTTAGCAGCTAGCACAACCGTCAGAAGCATGATCAAATCCATCAGGTGTCGCTAAGCAACCTGTTATTTATGTTTATGACCACACATCTGTTTTCTCAGGATGGAGAGAATATCTTCTACCTGGCAGTGGATGACATTGAAACTGATACAGAGCTCCTGATTGGCTACCTGGACAGCGACATGGAAGAAGAAGAAGATGAGGAAGACGAGCCAATCAAAGACGAGGACGAGAACAGTAAAGATGCCAAGCATCTCATGGAAATGGGTAAAGCAGAGCTCTGCCGCGCGACGTTTGCTAACGCTAACACAGAAAACACATGGGTCGGCTCCTGAGTCTGTGTTGTCAGCGGCACGTGCATCTGTGTGTGTGAATTTATACAGAGCTTGTCATCAAGAAGGAGGACCATCCCTGCTTGCTGTGTGAGAGTAGCTTTCCAAGCGAGGAGGTCCTGGCAGCTCACCTCCAGAGCCTGCATCCGAGGCCCAGCACGGAGGAGAAGGATTTCAAATGCAAAATCTGTGGCAAGAAGTTCCCAATAAAACAGGCTCTACAGCGCCAGTGTGTTCCCTTCTACAACATTTACCTGATCTTCTTTAAC
Organism: Speoplatyrhinus poulsoni; assembly: GCA_025447795.1. NCBI lineage: Eukaryota > Metazoa > Chordata > Actinopteri > Percopsiformes > Amblyopsidae > Speoplatyrhinus > Speoplatyrhinus poulsoni. The sequence goes on from JAOEGT010000019.1 coordinate 3,165,985, forward strand.
AGGCTTTCAGCTAACAGAAACAATGTGTCACACTTTTCAATTAGCGGTTTTCAAATGGTTTGAGCCACGACCCCGGAGAATGAAACAATGAAGGTTGTGAGCTGTGAGCAGGGCGTTTTTCAGTAGCAAATTACAAACATGGACACAATTGAAACATGTATCCATATTTTAGAAAACTATTATTATTATTACTACTATTACTAATACTACTATTACTACTATTACTATTAATTGGAATTTCAAATGCTTAAAAAAGGTGGAAATCATCCCGTGACTGAAAGCCGCTTGTTTATATTTTGACGTTGCACATTTCAACAGCTGTAGCATTCTGTTACTGAAAAAGCATCACCAATATATATTGTTTTCATGTTTTTTTGTATTTGACTGTGCCTCTCTATTGACTTCTCCACAGTGTTTTGCATTGTTCTGAGGCCTTAGGGCACACAGGGGACTGCAAAGCTCACCAGTGCTCAATATGCCACAACACATTCAGCTCCGAATCCAGGTAAGTTTTTCTGCACATGTATTTCCATATATACAAAGGGTACTTGCAGGACTGATAAATACAAAGCCCACATCCCCATATCTTTCCCATATAATTTGACCTTTTCCCTTCAAGCTGAATATTTTGTATCAGTTTGGAGAAAGACACAATATCAAGTTGTACCTGGGGCCAAATTGGACTGGGTTATTACACAATACTTTTTAAAAAGTGGAATTTTGGCTAAATAACATTTTAGACATATTTCAAAATATTACAAACAGTGGGACTTTTAATAACACAAAGCCTTTGTCCTCTTGTTGTGGGTGCAGCTTTGAGCAGCATAAAGAGGCTTGTAAAGGAGATGCCAGGTTCATTTGTAAAGCAGAGAGCTGCGGCAAAAGGTTCAAGAGCAAGGATGCACTGAAGAAACACAAAGGGAATGTTCACACAGGTTGGCATCTATGTACTATTTATAAAAATAAATAAATAAATTTTCTATCTGTTAATGGAAGGCAATACCTTCAGATGAATTACGACATTCCTCTAGTCCAATGGCTAATCGTTTTGAGACGTGTTTCTCAAACTTTCACCACTGTGGTCATCAGAAAGGGTTCAAACTCACCAGATGTGGTTCATATGTTTGACAAGCAGATGAGTGTGTTAGAGATACATAGTCAGATTAGATGGGATGGTTGCATTCTCCCCATGCAATGAAAATATTTAATTGTCCAGTAACATTTTTAGAACAGTCAGAATGTCTGTTAGAGTACTTTTATGTTGCTGTGCATTTTATAGGTTGTGACGGTACATTTAAAACATTTGGTTGGTCTTTGTATGGTGTTTAAATAGAATCACATTGCTAATAATGTCAGGGTACGGCCGTAGGGGGGGCGGAGACCCAAGCGCAGACACAGAGGCAGGTAATGGCAGTGTGATCAGACGG
>JAOEGT010000019.1:3167511-3183068 GCA_025447795.1 Speoplatyrhinus poulsoni
CCCCACGGGAATGCTTTCATTCTTGTTGACTTCCATTCGGTAGACAACCGCGTAACTCTAGCCTTTGTAAAACAGAGAAATGTGGAGAGAATTTCACCATTTCCATGTCTGCTATTCTGTCACATGCCTGTGGATGTCTCAGACCCTTTTAAAACGTCCCTTTGAAAGTTAGATTCAGTAGCATGTTCCACTTCCTATAGGTTAGTGTTAAACACTGGCAGTTCTAATTGAACCCGACAGTCGATCAGAGGGTCATTAGGCATTATAAAGCCAACATTTAGGCCTCATTATGTTGATTTTCTTTTGATGTAAGGGACATCAAATTGTGGTTCTGCTCTGTTCAATTTAATCTCACAATGACCAGACGCCTTTATTAGGCATAGGCATTGTCTTGTTACATGCATTCACTGTGTGTATGTCTAGCACCTCCTATATGTATTTTCCTTATAACACCACAATTGCATTTCATTTTTTGCAATTCTAAATAAAAGGAATCCTTTACAGTGAACCTGCCCAGCTCTCTTGTAGCAGGACTGATGTTACCATACCTTAATCCTCTGCCATATGTAAAATGCCTCAGACAGGCCAGTGCCTGAAGCTAACATCTGATTTGCGAGTGAAGAGCAGAGATACTTGCGGGGATACCCTCGGTCTTGAACGACCAAAGTACTTTGTGTTTATGGGCTCATGATGCAAGCCAGCGCGGCAGACTTAACTGTTTTTAATTTGTCCAACGAGGTTTTACTTAAGACTCTGCAGAGCTATGGACTGAAGAAGCTGGGGCTAGTGGGTAGCGGGTGAGATGAGAGGAGGTGCAGGGAGAGGATGGCAATGAATCAAGCTAAAACGTGTCACCGTAGCTGCATCACGGTGTCCTAGAGGAGTCAATTACTAGCAAAAACTCATTGTTTCTGAACTCCACCACATGGTTCAAGGCACGCAGCAAAAGGAAAAGGTATTGTCAGAAAGGGAGGAATAAAAGATGACTAGAGAGAGAGAGAGAGAACGAGAGAGAGAGAGAGGGGGAGAGATTCTTCACATCCTCTGAAGATAGCCCTGCGAGGCCCAGAGGGACTCTTGAGTTTATTTGGATTTCGGTTTCATTCATCTATCACAACCAATTATCAGAAAAAAAGTAATTGACTTGTTTTGTATACCCTCTCTTTCCTTGTGCTTTTTGTTTGGTTGGCTTAAGGGTCCATGGCAGACAACAAAGGCATTTTTTCTTTTGTAGTTCTTCTTTTTCCAGGCCTGACAAGATGACCTCACCACCATGCTACAATCAGAACAAGACATTTAATGGCAGAACACGCTTTGCTTACAATATATCTGAGGCTGTGCGAAAACTGCAACACGGTTTAATATCACACTTCATTTCATAACCTTAACATCCGATCCGCACAAGCTAAATGTTCTGTAAAATGTTATTTATAGTAGAAGGGCATAACAGTAGATTTGAACAGTTCATGGTGAGAGAGGCAGATTTGTAACAAGGTCAATTGTTTGAGCTGCCTTTCAGTATACTGTAGTGACTTGGCATCTTACAGTACGGTCCCACAAGCCCATTTGCAGCAATGCAGTCTGGTTATACTGGGTGCCTACAAGATATATAAAGTATAGAATGTACTGTAAGTTTAAAGGCTGGAGGTTGGAGCCTGGATGCCTGGATATATAAAGGTTAAAATAACTCATCACTAGCGTTGTGGGGATAATGCTGTTCATCTCTCCCTGCCAGCTGGGACTTAGCAGAATCACCAATAGACTTGAGGGATCTGCACAGATGCGCGTCTTATTAGCCGGCAAGAAGGCAGCATGGCGTTGCATGTCAGAGGAGGGATTCAAAACTGCTACCGCTTGCTAGCAGCAAGAGCAGTAATTCGCTCGGAGCCACTCGCTGACATAATCAACTCTGACTACTCAGTTAAGTTAGTTCTCTCAACACACACATGATAGCACCAACATGTCATTTTAAAAATATGACATGGGTTACATTTAATAAGTAACCATGCTAACTACAGACCCAAATTGTAATGCAAAATTTAAGTATTTGTAAATAATCTTGGTATTCTGGTTTAAACCTAGTATAAAGCACAGGTTATACTTGTTTTTTGTTATATCGTTAAATATTGATCAAATAATTCATATCTATCATCTATGTTTTACTACTGTATCTCGGGACAAAATGCTACGAGCAAGGTATAGGTATGTTTTTCATCCACCGTCATCCCTTATCTTAATGACTGATATTCCTCGTTTAACTGACTGAAAACAGAGCATTGGCCAGCAGAGCTGACAGGTCGGTTACATTTGATTTATGTATCAAAGCTCTCCGTTTACAGCCTTCCCTCTGTCTCTGAGCCTGGACATATCTGAAACCCTATGCTGCTACGCAGATATGCATGGACTTACATGGTCCAGGGCTGCTCTCAGATCATTTATCTCTGTCTTAAAGTCAAAGTCAATTGCGAGCAGACATGCTACTGTGGTGAGCAGTTCCATGTTTCTCCATGGATATATTGATTTACGAAGTATTACTAAGTACAGGCCCACTGAAAAATTATTATTTTTTAAAAGATCTCCAGGATACACTTTAGTTTTATGCTACACACAATGCAATACCGTATAGAGCAGCAGTCATGTTTACAGGGTACACTCAAGATCCATGCATTTCTGCTCCAACTCAGTGTTTGAATCTATATACACCGATTCAGAGAGTTAAGATAATGACTTATCTGTAACTTACCCTTACTGTACTGTACTGTACATCCAGTAAAGAAAGTCAGTTTATTAATTTAGCTGCTGTAGTATAAATGCGTCTACGGTTCCGCCTGCTAGTGACTAGTGTTAATTGAAAATAGCCCTGCCATTACTCCGTTATGCCTATATCCTGCTTTTTCCTGCTCTATAAACCTGAACAAATATCTGGTCTGGAGAATTATCTTAACCCAATGAGAAAACAAGCCTTTCAACCATCGTTTGAATATCTGCCACTATAGAGCACCAGCATCTCAGACCAAAATAAATGCATCGTGAGCCGCAGTCACACATGCAACATGCACACGTGGCCAGACCAGCTATGCAAACAACGCACAGATTCGCTCAGATACAACGCCCATAGGGAGTGTTATGTCATTATCTGCTCAGGATGCAATTTTCAATACCTTTACATAGAAAATTGCTGTTTGTTTCTTTTTTAATGTTTAAAATATTGTATATAAAGCCTTTAAAAGAGTGCATGTGCTGTGTTCTCCAGAGAATGATACTAATCTCCCTGCGGAGGAAAGGATACTCTGTGAGAGAGGCGTAAAAAATTGGGTCCAGATTTGGCAGGAGCGCGGGGCCCCATCGCACTGCCGATGTACAGCGTGTTATTTGAAGGGGAAAAAGGTTGTTATGGTGCTGTTTCTCTTGAACGTGACCCAAAGCTATCCGGTTCCGTGGCCGCAGTTGGAAAATGTATTTCTCACAGGATACTCTGCAAGAGAGCACAGCTGATGACACCAAGTCCCATTCTCATCTTCTTGGCTATGGATAATACTGTACCTCCCTTGCACTTGTTTTCTGTCTTTTACTAATGCAAGCACACACACATACACGCGTAGATTACATGCACACATACTTTACATGAACACGTGCGGAGAAACTTTGTTAGCAATGAATGGGTGATATCTTCTGGGCTCCTACCCAAAACCCCAGACTTCCGTTTTTTCCATAAAAAAGTTGATATGGGAAAAGCAGTCCAGTTGTAAAAACCATTTAGTCACAGAACTTCTAACTTAAGACCCGCTGTTACAGGCATTGACGTGTGTGATAATGATTTTTTTAAAGAAAAGGTATCCATCACAAAGACGTATTTTGTTAAGTGATATAGACTACAAGAGTATATACAAATCGTCAATAATGTAATAATACACAAGAGATTCCTACAGCATTTGTTTTTAGTAATTGTATATTACTGTATATGCAATAAGTGTTGTAGTAGTCCTCAAACTATATACATTATATATAATATACAGTATATATTTTTGAGATCAATGTGATTCATACTAAAAGTCTAGCTTTTATTGTTAAAGGTATAGTCAGTAATTGCAAGCTATATATAAGTTAAAACATTAATCTTTTTGTCAAATTCAACAAATATCTCTTTGCATTTCGCTATCTTACTGTTCTCTGTGCGTGTTATAATATAATAATGTGATACGTCTGCACAGCCCTTGCTCCGTAAATAGTAACATAAACAAAGTGGCGAACACCGCTCGTATCAACAAAGTTGTGCTTTGCTTCACAGTGCATTTCGACGTGTGGCACCACCATGGAAGACTGAGGAGAGACACTGTTTTGATTGGAGCTCGAAGTTAGCAAAAATGACTGTGACCTGCCTTTTAGCAGATTACTAATCAACCAATCAGAACACCAAATGTTTAACTGTTCATTTCAAACACAGGGGTTACTGACTGTAGCAGGCGATTGGACAGGGACGTTACTAGGCATATTATTAATTTAGAATGCAACATTATATAGTGCAACATTTTCTAAATCAACCCTTCCATCGCAACCTGAACGTCTTCTCCCCGGGGGTGGGCAATGAGGCAGCCATAAATGTGTAAAACAAATATATGCTTCATACTTCATACCATCAAAGGCATTTCATATACTTGCTGCTGCTAGCTTGCTGAACATAAAACATTGTAGTAAAGTGGGAGCCATTTTGAGGACCTGATGCCATGCCTGAAGACTGGAATATTACAGTAGGCTACTACTGTACACTTTGATCATAATCAAAGCAAACCGTTTGTATTTGAGGCTACATTACATTAGGCATGGTAACTTAACTGTATTGGTAATGTGACATTCATATTCAACATACATTTTGTAGTGATGATCTTATTAATACTGTATTTAATGTAAGTTTCCATAAGATGTTCCATGTGTTTATTAGTGGGTACATTTTGAGCATTATTGTAAGGGTGGGGAAAATGGTCGTACTACGAAATACTGTAGCTAGAAATATTTGGAAAGGTTTTTGCACAGGCACTGTACTTGCTCAGTACAAAATGAACTCACCTGTATGCTGTTTGGGTGCTGGCAGTGTAACAGGCTCACAAATGGTTTTGAATGGAGAGTTCCCAGACAGTAGTGGAAAGCAGAGCAAAACAGGAGATTGCAGAATCTGGATGGTTTTTACCAGGTTTTACCAGATGGTTTTACCAGTTTTAGCCTACTTTACTGTACAGTATGTATGTGTGTATGAAAACAAACGTTTTATTTTGTGGGAAAGTGGGGGGTCATGTGTCACAAAGTTTGAGAACTAACGCGGTATATTGGGTCCCAACTGTCAAAGCTACAGTGAAAAAGTTTCGGCGCATCTGTGGAACAGGAGGTTTTTCCCAGCTAATATTGTCTGTGGGTGCTGATAAGAGGGTCCTGCTGTGTAATCAGCATCTGAGCTGACAGACCGAGGAAGTAGGCTATAAGAGCGCTGAAATATGCCACACAGTAGATTTACGCCACCGAATGACAACATGCTGCAGAGGCTGGCTTTAATACTGCTTCTAGTAGCATACGGTGAGTAGCGCGCCTAAGCTCGCCAGCTAACAGAATAAGAAACCCCAATTAACCCGTTACATAAGCAGTGGGTGACCACATATTCTCATTTATCATGCATATTCTTTACAATGTGTCTTTAGCTTATGGATGTGGTGAGCCCACATTTAAGCCCAACACCAATAGGGTTGTGAACGGAGAAGATGCTCGCCCACACAGCTGGCCATGGCAGGTAAATTGTATCCCACAAAGGTCTCCTCCTAATGCAAACGCACCTCCTGACTGTTAAGTTACTCTTTGTTACGTTTGTTCCCAGATTTCACTGCAGGTGAAGCACGGCAGCCGTTACCATCACACCTGTGGAGGGACTCTGATTGGCCCTCGCTGGGTCCTGACTGCTGGCCATTGCATTTGGTGAGTCATATAAAGACTCTAGTCTAGACTCTAGTCAGTGAGGGCTCAAGCTGTCCAAGGAAATAAACTAAGGTTTTACGCACATTTGATTCCTTGTTTTTAAAGTATAATTTTAAGTCTACGTTTTTATTAAACCCTTCCTTACAAGAAAATTATGTAAAATATAATTATACTGTTTTCACGAGGCAGAACCGATCAGAAATGAAAGAAAGAAGTTGTACTTACTATAGAGCAGCGGCAAACACGCAGGTACACCTAGCGATACAGGGACATGAAGATATATGTCAGTCAATCATGTCGAGTCATGCACAGTGTATGTCTAACAGGGGGCATGGTTGTGTTCCAGGCCTGGAGATATCTACCGTATCGTGCTGGGAGAGCATGACATGAGCCTAGGGGAGGGCACCGAGCAGATAAGAGATGTGCTTCGCATCGTTGTCCATCCCAAGTGGGACATTGACCACGTAGGTAACGGGTGAGTTCATCTTCGCCCCATCAACAGGAGAACGCAATAAGCAAATGGCATGAACCCAAATGGCTGCACCAGAACCAGGTAGCACTTTTCTTACACCCATCCTGGTTACACCCATCCCGGGGTACAATTGTGTTGCTCAACCTGGTCCGTAGATAAAAAGCATCAGAACATACTATATTTACAGTAAGTACAGTATTTATAAATTCAAGTCATGTTTTTTTTTATATTTGATATCTTGTTAATATTGAACTTGTTCAAAACAATATAACTTTGTTTGTGTTCCTATGTACGGAGCCAAGGCTGTGTAGAAACATCAGATTAACGGTAAAAAGTAAATTATTTTACAAATCTTACTAATTACATTACAGTATCAAAGGGCTAGAAAAGCCCATATGTAACGTGTACACAACCCCCCCACCCACCGCCGACATTTCCTCTGTACTAAGGTATTATGAACAAAATAATGATAAATAATATTATCTTTTTTTTTCTCAAAGCAATGACATGGCCCTGCTGAAACTGGACAAGAGTCCCACGCTGAATGACAACATCGGCCTGGCTTGTCTTCCTGTGGCTGAAGAGATCCTTCCTCATGGATCCCCTTGCTACATCTCCGGCTGGGGCAACCTCTACAGTAATGTCTTTATTTACAGCGGTAGTCGTGTGTACTTTACAATCTTCTGGTAGCATAACAATAGGGTTTGCATGTTCAGTTCAGACATGATATTTATAAATTACATGGTACTAATGCCATATAGTTTTGAAGCAAATCAAGGTCAACACCATAGAATCAAGGCGGTTATATCTCATATACCATGAATGTGTCCATAATACATGTATATTTGACAATAACAATATACAGTTACTTAGTCCTGATCATAGCACACAGGTCAAATAAATCAAGTGCTCCTTAACACGTACAGTCTGCCGGCTACACACGTGACGCTGTGTGTGTGTGTGTGTGTGTGTGTGTGTGTGTGTGTGTGTGTGTGCCAGCCCACGGCCCCATGCCAGACAAGCTACAGCAGGCCCTGCTGCCTGTGGTGGAACACAGTGTCTGCAGTCACAGTGGCTGGTGGGGCAGCTTTGTGAAGAGCAACATGGTGTGTGCCGGTGGAGACACGGTGTCCGCCTGCAATGTATGTGAGCCACAGAAGTAAAACACACCGTATTGTAGCTGTATACTCTGCTCTAACCTAACTGTATGAGCTCTGCCTTACCCTCTCCTGTGTCTTTCAATTAGGGTGACTCTGGAGGTCCTTTAAACTGTCAGGGTCAGGGTGGCAAGTGGTACATCCAGGGTGTCACCAGCTTTGTTTCCTCAAGCGTATGCAATGAGGAGAAGAAGCCCACCGTCTTCACACGTACCTCTGCCTTCACAGGCTGGATCAGCGAGGTACGTTTATCTCTTTTACAGTACATTATGTTAAATGTATGTTTATCTCTTATACAGTACATTATGTTAAATACACAGTTTATCTCTTTTACAGTACATTATGTTAAATGTATGTTTATCTCTTTTACAGTACATTATGTTAAATATACAGTTTATCTCTTTTACAGTACATTATGTTAAATGCATGTTTATCTCTTTTACAGTACATTATGTTAAATACACAGTTTATCTCTTATACAGTACATTATGTTAAATACACAGTTTATCTCTTTTACAGTACATTATGTTAAATGTATGTTTATCTCTTTTACAGTAGGCTACATTATGCTAAATGTACATTTATCTATTTTACAGTACATTATGTTAAATGTATGTGTATCTCTTATACAGTACATTATGTTATATTTATCTCTTGCACGTTATGTTAAATACAAAGTTTATCTCTTATACAGTACATTATGTTAAGTGCACATGCCATACTGCCATACTAACATTGTAACATGTATTTTACTGTACATAATGTTAAATTCAGGAATGTTATTTTCAGGTCATGCTTAAATACTGAAGCTCTACTGGATACCAAATGATGTTGACAAATAAAGTAATGATAAACTACATGAATTATTATTTTTGTGCTGATGGAATCTATTTATTAATCTATGTAAAAACAGTATACCCATATGACAACATATAATTCAAAGATTAAAAAAAAGCATAAGCATGAGCATATTGAGCATATTGTAGTGATAGAAAATGTTTATAAGTTAGGACTCCCAACATACAAATGTATAGGCCTACATTAAGTTCAGATAACGCAATCAAGCCATAAATAAATAGATACATAAATAACGACGTTGCGCACAATACATCTGCAATAATAATAATGTTTACGGAAATTAGCAAATGTCTTTGTATACGAATCGCAACTAAACGGTTAATTAATCATGCTGTGTGGAAAAAATAAAACACACACTGACCATTAATCTGCCGGATGAACCCAGCTAGAAATCAATAATCTATTGAACAAGGCCACAGCATAACTCGGAGAGTGGTGCCCATACAGGAGGTGGTGACCCTGCTGAACAACTTTTCATGCAGTTCAATTGTGTTGAGAAAGTGTCACGTAAAAACGGATACATTGCCGGATAGGTAGGCTATAGGCCCAACCTTGATGCCTAAAATAATGTTGATCGCGAGTCTGCAGTATCAACGCAAACATACTATTTTTACACCTTAGTTTCAACAACGTGCAAGTTTGTAGCGCCACCTGCTGGTAGACATACATTAAACATTTTAGAATACTATGGAGAACTCTATTTGTGTCACAGGAGCTCCACTCTGTGGAATTGTTGCATTACTGTAAGACAGCTGTAAAAGTAAAGAACACAACACATTTTGCAGATGCAGTATGTAAGACATGTAAGATATACTCTATCTAAAGGTATCTTCCTGCAGGTCTACTGTTGCTCATTCATTTGATTGTACTTGTACTTTGATGTACTACAGTATTATTTACTACATTGTACTCAAACTACTTTCCCCAAATTGTCTTTCTTCTTACAGGCCATCACATCACTTATTATTTAGGTTATCTTATTAAAGGCTTAAACATAAATACAAATACAAATCTAGTTGAACTCCAGTAAACCAGAAAGATACTGAATAGCTCAAGGTCCTATGAGCCGTTTTTGTCCAGAAAACTCTGACTGTAGTGATTACTGGCCTAAATGTATTCTGTGCCAATGCTAAGTGTAAACATGTTCAGTTACAAAACCTTCAAGTAGGAGGCAGTAGTAAGCCACAGTAAGATGGAACACAAACATAAAAATCATATTGAAAACATTAATCAAGATTGGCATTATACAGTACTGTACAGGCAAAGGTGTGTTGTCTTTACATTTTCTTTTGGTAGATCAGCTCACTAATCTAAATTCACGAATGGACACTGACTTACAGTGTATTATATTACAAGCCTACAATTTCTGTATAGTCAGCCTTTAGGATGACCACTTTGTTGCCACATTCCCAGATAGACAGATTATAACATATAATGTATGTTTCCATAAGTGATTAAGTGATTGTAACCTTGTTCGTCCCATCCCATACTATCCAATACTACTGTTGACATTCATCTAGATTACTATGCAGGTTAAATATGCTGATGCCTTCTTTCCATCACCATTGCGTGTTATTATAGTCACGGCCTTGACAGGACCTCATTGTTGCTATGCTACGGAGAATCAACCAGTCAGCGCAGGTTCTGACAGCTGACAGAGTTTTATGACAGTACAGTATGGACTACCGCCCTGCCCACACACTAAGTGTGCCACAAGGTTGAGAGGGGGTGGCTGCTACAAGTGCGGTAGGGCAAATTCTGTGACCTGCTGTGCACTGTGCTAGCATGGCAACTATATCACATCAACTCTGCGCCCTCGTGGGCAATTATTGACTTTACATGGCTTTACAGTTCTACTAGCTGGTTGGAGGATGAACATACTCACTATACAGACAGAGACACTGTTATTTTGGTCAGCAAAATATTGATCCTGAAAACAAATACATTACAGTGTTAAATGCTAAATGCTGTTAAATCTGTTACGGTTGGAAAAGTAAATAATTGTAAATGTAATTAATTTCTAGAAAAACACTGTAGAACCAAAGGAAAACCTGACCAAAAATAACCTGTCCAATCAAAGTTATTTCAAAGTGTGAAGGTCTCCTAGACACATGGAAAAAAAACATTGCATCAAACCCAGTGCCTTTGTCAATGAATAACTGGACTTGTAAAAGATACTAAATAATGGGAGTTTTCACACTTACAGTACTACACTGTGAGTCTTCAGTCAAGGTTAGTGGACACAATTGTATTTCTATTGCCTACAATATTAGTATGGAAAAGGTCAAGGATCATTTCTCATTTACAGTGGGAATACACCCTATTATCAATATTACCTGGTTACTACACAGAAGCTAAATATCTGGTCCAGTGCACAAATAATAAAGTATCGATAGCTGGTGATAAAAGTTAATTGCCCTTCTGAACCTTCATTACCTTCAGATTTAGAGATCCTAATTGCCTGTGTTAACTAAAAAAAATAAATAATAATAATAATATATATATATATATATATATATATGCTCATAAATCACCCTGTAAATCAAATATATATATAAATCAAATATATATATCTTTATTTTGTTTTATTATAAAATCCTGGGATTTGATTTACAGGGTCATAGTAATTTCTGAGCAGATATACCCATTTCCTGTATAAAACATCATCATGATGAATTAGAAAGTACCAGGTAATATGGTACTGTAAATGTAAAATATTTGCTTTTAATGGCACACTCAAGAACTTTGTACAGAATCAGGATTTTTCCATCTGGTTGAAATTTGAATTGTGGTTTTGTTTTGAAACACATGAAAGATTACTGAGTGGATCACATTCCTCTGCGCTGCAGGTTGAAGACTGTTGCTTCAAACCATATTGTAAACAGTGATCTCGGATAGGTACAGTACAGAATGGTGGTTATGGAGGTGCTACAGTAAAACATAATCAAGGAGTGTACCAGATTAGGTTGCTAAATTAAGTGAAAATAACATTGTACTGTACTGTATGTTCAATATCAACATCAATTTAAAGAATATTGAATGAGATCAATATCAATAATTAAACAAATATAATAATAATTATTAACTATTAATTTATTAATAATACATTTAAAATATTGCCTCATCCAGTATATAGTATATATATAAACATGTACAAGTAACAATTTGAAATGCTGTATGAATACTGTATTATAAGACAGTAGATTGTCTTGATGTAAAACAGTCATTGATACAGTGCTAAAGTATAAGCATTGCTGAGAGAAGAAAACTATCTCAAAACAGGTGCTCATAGAGATTCTATATGTTAGTCCCTTCAAGTCACGTTATGCCCCATAAACTGCAGTCCCTGATAAACATTTTAAGCTTTATCTAATCTTTAAAGGCGTGCAAGACAGAAAGGGCAGTTTAATGGTTACACCTGCTCCCACCCTGTAAGTGTCTGTAAAGGCATATACGTGTTCAATATGTATGATATTGTAAATATGAATGAATGAATGAATGAAGGTGTAATTCCAAGATAAGAGCACTGAAATATTCTTATTGTAAAAGACTGAAGGCAAACATTCAACAATATTAAGACAAAGCCAATCCCAGTTTTAGATCCTAAAACATAGCCAACCTGTGCTAAATGTGTAAAGAAATGTGTAAGAAAACAATCTAAAAAGTTACATTTTGACTTATACTGTATATTTGTAATGACAAATAATTGACCAATTAATAGACTAAAGTTATATACATATACATATATATAATTATAAATATTTTATCAGTTAATTTTTTTAACAAAGTTCAGACATGCTTTTCAGCATCTTACTGTACTTTATTACATTCTGAAATGCATTGAAACGTGATCTTTGTGTTTAATAATTGACTAAATACCATTAAAAGACAATGTTTATGTAATTCTTAACTGACAGTAAAGTACTTTGTGTAATGCCATAAACTGAGATTAAATAGATAATCACCTGTGTTTATTTGCATGTGCACAATGCATGTGCATCTTTCTAAGAAACATTTATGCATGTTTGTTTGTTGTGACACATAAATCTAAACTTTCTGTTCATTTGATAAACAAGATTTATTATGCAAATACAACAGTTTGACTTTTCTCACAGATGAGCCCTGCAGCACACTGAAACAGAAAAACAGATGCAGTAGGCCAACAAATAACCTGAACAGAACAATCAACACAAAGATTGAATAGGTTATTTGAACTTTTCTGCTACCCTCCAACCTCAGAACTTTGAAGCTTATTCTATTTGTGTGGAGCATAATATCCAAAAGCTTATTTAACCAGTTGAGGCTTTTCATTTGGAATTGGGGTAGTTCAGAACTTTTTGAGGTAATTGGGAACGTTATGAAGCTCTTTGTAAAGACGGCCATCGCCAGGAAGTTATAACGTGCAGTGCACTATGATACACAGTGTCAATGGGTTTTACTGTAAAGAGAGAAAATGTTATACAAACTAAAGGAAGAATATCTCTATAATGACATTATTGAAGGAATCGGGATGATACTGGCCACGAACAGTTCCATCATCAGCCAGTAGGGGGCGACTTTCTCAAGGTTGTCATTTAATTTCTTACTATTAAGGTGCGCTCCAAGCAGTTTGCCTTACATTCCTTTGGGATGCACCTGAGGTCACCTTTAGTCGGCACTGTGTGCACGAACTTTGGACAGAGAACCGTGGGTTTTCCTCCTTCTGCACTATATAAGCAGGCTCCCTAATCGTTCATGCAAAACAGGCAGCTCAGGTGAAACCTTCTAAAGCTCATACTCAACGCCAAGGGCTCCTGACAAACAAGCACTGTTACAGGTGGGTACTTGTAAATCATTATGACGGTAAACTCAACATAATGTCGTATATTTGCAAATGTTTATGGTTTACTATCAAAGTGGCGTTATTAGTTAAATATTGCAAATGGATATGACTTTACATTTGATTTTAGGTGGGAAGGCTACTTTAACCAAGACAGCAAAGTGTACAGCCTATTGTGTTTTATTAAAATTGATTAAACCAATTTGAGTTTTAGGATTTTTATGTGAATGAGTAAATGAAGTAAACCAGTAGACCTATTTACAGTATGTTTCTGTAGGGCCTGATAAAATAATTATTTATCATTTGTTTTCATCAAGGGATGACCATTATGCTTATAGTGAATACTGTACACAATGCCTTTTTTAGGTTGTCTCATCTACTAGAAAGTAATTTATATGTATTTTCTTTTCTTTATATCTTTAGATACGGTAACTATGGCTCCTAGGCCAGAGGTGGGGACGGATTCCTCCCCCAGTCTGGGTAGGTTTATTAGTTTCTCTCTGCAAGGGTCAAAATGTAACCCACAATGTGTCCCCGCTGAGCCTCTGCTCTATACAGTAACAGTTGTCTTCTTCTCTATTAGATGGTAATAGCAGCCAGTATAAGGACCCAGTCATCCTACCGTCCTATTCTTCGGTGGACCTGGTGAATGAAGGGCAAAATGACCCATGGAATCTCCCAGAGCTGAAAGACACCGGGGTTAAGTGGTCAGGTGATAAAACCAAACAATGATGTTGAACGCCTATAAGTCTTTCCTAACACCTATTGCTGAGAGTTTCTGTTTTTACATTTTATACTGCTGTTTTTTCTTAACAGATCTGGATACCAAAGGGAAAATATTGAGGGTGCTGACCGGCATACTGAAGTTTTTTATACTGCTTGGTTTACTCTACCTATTTGTGTGCTCTCTGGACGTTTTGAGTTCGGCTTTCCAGCTCGTCGGAGGTAAATGACACGTTTGGCGAGTGTTCTTTTTTTCTTACTTTTAATAAATCCATGATTTTAAATAGGATCCTGTCACAACACTATTGTGAGGTGTATTAGTCATCAATTAATTCCTCTGGCATTGATAAGGAACACTGGACTCATTGTTATATTTGTTCTTTGAAATGAAATGGCTAAGGACTGTTTTTGAACTCTGGGGTGTTTGCACACAGGCAAGGCTGCTGGTGACATCTTCCAGGACAATGCGGTGTTGGCCAACCCTGTGGCGGGCCTGGTGATTGGGGTGTTAGTCACAGTGCTGGTGCAGAGCTCCAGCACCTCCTCATCAATTGTGGTCAGCATGGTGTCCTCTGGATGTAAGCACACATTAATGGATCCACACACACACACACACACACATAACCAGAGATAATAATGCATACTACACTATACTGTAGAACTATACTGTATAATTACTACTGTAACACACAAATATATATATATGCACACTAACACACCCTACGTTATATGTTATGACTTGCTATGTGCACAACTCGTTCATACAATTGCATGAATTACTTACCAATCTTAACCACATGCAGACACACGTGTAGTACAGAAAAAGGCATAGAATGCAATGGAAGGACATACATGTGTGTTTGACCTGTTTGTAGTGTTGGACGTCCAGTCTGCGGTGCCTATTATCATGGGTGCCAATATTGGAACCTCTGTCACCAACACCATTGTGGCTGTGATGCAGGCGGGCGACCGTAATGAATTCCGCAGGTAAAAGACAAAAAAGAATAAAATTGAAAGAAAAGAAAAGACGTTATGATCATACAAAATGTGGCCCCTTTTCATTCCAGGGCATTTGCTGGTGCAACAGTCCATGACTTCTTCAACTGGCTGTCTGTTTTGGTGCTCTTGCCCTTGGAAGCGGCTACTGGAGTTCTCTATAAACTCACCAAGCTTATGATCGACTCCTTTCAAATTCAGGGTGGAGACAATGCCCCTGATCTGCTCAACGTCATCACAGACCCCCTCACGGACGCCATCATTCAGGTATCACTGACATTTTAACCAACAATAAACATTTGCATGACCCACAAACTCAAATTAAATATCTGAACAACCACAAACATCTAATTCCGCACATTTAAAACAATTACAATATAGAATTTATTTGAGTGTACATGGTTTAAAATATATTTTTTAAAATATGCGGTATATTCAGTTGTTCTAAAACCCCACTTAGCCCTGGAAGACCCATTTTAGTTTAATGAAAACATCACAGCGCTGCAAAAAACACATTAGCAAATTTGTATTTTTATTTTTAAGACTACATTTACATAGCCAATAGGTTATATTG
>JAOEGT010000019.1:3183168-3210751 GCA_025447795.1 Speoplatyrhinus poulsoni
TCACATATTTGCAAATATGTGAGGGGTGTACTCACTTTTGTGAGATACTGTACATACATACATACATACATACATACTGTACATACATACATACATACATACATACATACATACATGGCAACACTTTACTGCTGACAGTTTCAACTGATTCATGACAAACATACTGTATTTTCACATTGTCTGTTTAAGATAAAAGCACTGGCCTCCACCCATTTTGCAGCACATGGCTTTATACTCCAGCCTTAAACCTCTTCGTCTTAGACCACAGGGAAGAGGAAAGGGGAGAGTGGAGGAACGGTGGAATGCAATGAGCAAGAGGAATTTAACGCTATTTACGGTACATTATGTCTTTAATCATGAGAAGGCAGGAAACACAACAAAGTGATTTATGCTCTTTGCCAAGTTAACAAGTTTGCAGATTAAGAATACAAGGACTCTGACCATCAATAATGTGTTGTGCTTCCAACCCAGGGACACCCTAACAATTTATTTAGTATTTAGTGTTTCAGTCAAATACAAATCATTACTTGCATTTTTATAGTCACTGTCTTTATCTAAGTTTATTTAGCAATGGTATATCAAAGTATAAACTAAGAATATCATTTAAAAAATATTTGTCGATAAGGAAATAGCATTAAGGTCAAATTAAGTATGTTCTGTTAGTGTAATAGGCACTAACATAATGTTAATAAACATGCAAATTCTGTATATTTTCATTTATATAAATTTGAATGGAATAGTTATTACTCTTTCCTGTTGTATTCTATCAGAAGTATAAACTGGTCAGACCCAGTGAAGAACAGTATCAATTACTTAGGTATTTTGTTTATATTGACATTCCCTGAAAAGCCCTATTCACTGTACTACTGTAGGTGTACAAAAAAATATTTAGTAATTTCCCAACTCTAATCCCTCCTCTGGGAATTTCCATGTTTGTTTTTTTAATATTTTCTCTGACGTAATGCTATGTAATTGTCATGACATTTCTCCAAGCACAAATACCTGCTCATTACTGCAAAACAGTTTACAGTTTTGGTGTGTGCGCGTGTGCACCCACGCCCGCGCCCATGCATGTGTGTGTGTTTACGTTACCCTCACAATAAATCAACTTTGTTTTTCAATAAAATACTCTTTTGAAGAGCATTAGTGTCTAACATTTGACATTCTGTTATGTTTGTTTCAGAGCAACGTGGAAGAATGGTGGATAAAGGCTCTCATTAGCATTAATAAATAAGACTTTGCATCTCTCTTCAAAGTTTATTATGGAGAACAAAACTAGTTTGTCATTCGCTATGGCAAGTCCTCAGACTGACCTGCGCAACACTGAACTAGGAGGAGAGGACATTTCTGGCAAAGTGGAAAACGATGCAAATCCAATTACTTCTCCCAATCCCTGGGATGTCAGTTCAAACGGATTGAGCAAGGGCAGCCTCTCCAACCTCGCTGACACTCCAGCTGCTTTGGCAGTGGCTAACCAAACGCCTGAGACCCAAGGCTCTGTGGCTCTCAAAGTGGCCACAACTGTCCTGCAGCCCATCTGCCTGGGGGAGATGGTGCCCATTCACCTCCAGATGGCAGGAGCAGCTGGACCTCAGCTAGGCCAAATGGGGGCAGCACCATACTTCCTGACAGGCCAAGGCCCGGTCTCACTGCCGTTGGTCTTGGATCAGCAGGTCCTCCAGCACCTGGGTTCGTCCGTAATGCCCCAGACAGCCAACTGTCCGGGCGCATCGCTTCAGAACAACGTCCTGTGTCAGAACACGTCGCTGTCATTTGGCTTGCCCCCAGTGGCGGACCAGAAAACAGCGGTGCAGAGCCCGGATTCCAACCTTCTATCGCTGCTACAGAACCCGGCCTTCTCAGCGATCCTGCAAGACCTCTTTCCTCCCCCGACTGGCCCTTCGTCCTGTCAGTCACCCGGCTCTGTGGCAACAGATCCGTTCAGCTCTCCCGTCTTCCCAAGCCATCCTCTAGCACATCCCTATACCTCCCCTCTCGCCCCGCTGGTCCCTCCAGCAACCTTGCTGGTTCCCTACCCAGTGGTCATTCCATTACCGGTACCACTGCCTATCCCTCTGCCCATTCCCATCCCCGTGCCTCAGACCTCAGAGGACGTAAAGGGTGCCATGCCAAAACCAGTTTGCACGGAGTGTAAAGGCACCCAGACCTATGTCAAAGACGCTACCTCTTGTCCGTTCTCTCCCGGCAGGGTTATGCCGCTGTCCCGTGTGCACACCGCGTCCCCACCCTCGCCATCTGCGGCGGAAGGAGAGGCGTTAGATCTGTCCATCAGAGCGTGCCCGCTGGAACCCAAAAAGGAGCAGTTGTGGCCCCAGGACAACGTGCTTGACTTGTCGGTGGCCGGTTTGAGAAGGAAGGCCGCTCTGCCATGCGGCTCTGCTGAGTCGGCGAGAGACGAAGGGACGCTTGCGTACCGCTCCAGTCCCGATGCTGCGGGCTCCTCCCTGTCTCTCGGGTTGCTGCGGCCGGTGGAGTGCACCCAGAGTATGGACTCCAAACTGCTGAGCGGCCTGGCCTCGCTGGAGTTTAGTCGGCATCACAAGTGGGTGCTTGACGGCAGCGCTGGGGCCAAATCTGTAGGCAGGGAGACTTCTCTCAGCGGAGCGGGAAACCTTGAGTTCTTGAGCACCTCACAGACAGCGAAGGTGATTGTGTCTGTGAAGGATGCCATACCGGCCATTCTCTGTGGGAAACTCAAGGGCATCTCTGGGGTCTCTACAAAGAACTTTTCCATCAAACGCGATCGGGGGAGCAGCCACGCAACGTCGCTACAGCAACTGTATGGTTCCCCGTCCAGGTCGCAAGGAGAACCACAAAACCCCCTTAGTCAGCATGACATGGTTAAAAAGGCTCCTAAAAACAGAGCCATCAAACTGAAGAAGGTTAGTTCGCAAGAGATTCACTTTCTTCCTATTAAAAAGCAACGGTTAGCTGCATTTCTACCCACCAGGAAGTAAAAGGGCTTGCCAGAGAGGGCTTCGCTCTCTGTACCGCTCTCCTGGAAAATGCAACTATAACATAAAAACTGTGGACATTCTTTAGTCAGATGTCTACACTTAAAATCTTAAAGCATACATTTAAGGTGTGTCAAATAATTTGAGGTTTACGAATGTCTGAAATAACAGCAAATGATTACTTTTTCATAATCAGTAGGCTATGCAATTTTAGACATTCTTTTCGACTGTTGAAATATTACAGCTGAATGATTGAGTCTCCTTAATGGAGATTCCGTTTTTAAACGGTGATTATTTTTTAAATGATAATAACAGCAAAGATACATGGATTCCATTTTTGATATTCCTATCTGTTTTTTATGTGTGTTATTTGAGTGCTGAGTTCTGTGTAGAGATCTGTCTGTAAAGGAGTTGCCTAGATTCTTTAAACATGTCCCATTCTAAACTGCTGTAATCCAGTGGGTCAGTGATGCGTTTTATACAAAATAAAAAAATGTATAAAGGATAATGGGTTAGTAAATGTTGACAACAGCGTCATTGCAAGATACATTTCTTTTTTTACAGTGCAAATAAACATTGTCACCATTAGCAAGGTTAAAATCTGCTTCCGGCAGTTGTCATTTTGACTGTTTTATTCTGTGCTGTTCTTTATGATTGTGGTTATTTGTGAATGTGAGCAAGTGTTGTGTGTATTTATTCTTTTGAGTGCACCTTGTCTAAAAATGTAGTTGTAAAATATTAAACAGCAGCCTACCTTCTTATGAAACATTATTTATATGACCATGCTGTTATTGAATAATTTATATTCTTTAAATGAGACATCTAAGTTGATAGGCATGTATTTTTATTTCTGATTGTGAAGAGATACACTATGTTGTAGTGTAATACTGAATTGAAACTAAATAGAGATGCTTTAACTATTTATGTGTATTTTACTTTTTTTTCAAATTATTTTATTTGGTTATTTCTACAATAAAGGTTTTTAAATTAATATGAGCCAGCTGATCAGTTCAGGACATTTGAGAAAACACTTCAGGGCACAGCTTGATGTGCTTTTACTGTAATGTGTTTACACTTAAGTGTGTATAATATGCAATTACATTTTCATTATAGAGAAGCCTAATACTCTAATACTATACATTTATTATATTGAATTACCCAAATTCATTTAAAATGTTCATTAAAATATTAGCTTGTTAATTTGGTGAATACATTTTTTTTAAAACATTGTGTGTTCTTACCAGAAAGAAAATACACATTTTACATTTTGGTAATTTTATAAAATAGAAAGAAAAAAACACATCAGAAACACAATACATATTTTTTTCTGGTGTTACATAATGACTTTTTGCAACACATTTTTCAAGTACTTTGAGAAAATGCAAGGGAGAAAATAACAGCACTTTGATCCTGTGTTGCATATTATATGGCACAGTAAGTAAATTAAGTCACAGAAGAAATATAAAAGATAAACATTAAATGTATAATACCAAACAGTAAGCTACAAAATGTTGTACTAACAAGGACCACTTTAACCTGAGAAATAGTTTTAAAGTAAAGCAAGGCAAATTCTATTACTTGGGGTATTTTAACTATAAGCGCCACATGAAGTGTTTATAAAGCAGTATGAAAAATGTTGTCTAAAATATTCACTGTATCCTCCACCTATTTTCTTCACATTTCTAACTTATATAGGATTTCTTTAAAATATTTAGTTTTCTACAAAATTTACATTCCGTTGCTGATATTCATGGTTAAACCCATAAAACTGTACATGTCTGCTTCCATTGCCAACAGTGATTGTAAATGTCAAGGACAACACTGAGGTTATAGACAGACAACATGCTTGGATGTTTAGGATTGGTACAAATGTAACAAAGCACAGATAAAGCCCTTAGAAATGTCATATTTGTACTTTTCTGTCTTGGTGAAATAAATAAATCCAGCCCCAGAAACGTTGATTTAGAGCTTGGGATACAATTTGGAAAACAAAGGAATACATTGGGATAAATACAAGTAGAGGTCAATAGTCAAACGTTGTGGCCCTCTAAATGACACAAAAAATGTAGCATACCACTTATATCCTGTATGCAAACAGCATGCTGGACACAACAGTAAATTATACTGCAAACAAAACAAAAAACATTAGATATCATAAGTCAAAGGGGTATAATAAGAAATATTCTTTCACTGTATGAAAGATATGGAATGAATTAGCACAGGCAATCTATTGACTGGCAGCTTACCCCAATGTTCAGGGCTAAACAATAACTCACAGCAAGAACTATATAACACAGTAAACAAGAATGTGTCAGATTTCTCAGAACATCTGCTGGATTAGGTTTAGTACAGACCCTTCTTTATTAGCGGGGTTCTCAACAACAATAAAAACAATATATAAGAAGAAACATTCTCCATCTTTGGGGATCCGAAACCAGGATCAAAAGTTTTCATCTAAGTGAAAAAAGTCTGTAATTGTGTGCATATGTGCTATGCAATGTAAACACTACAGGGATTGTTTTCCTTTGGGATTTTCATAAAATTAATTTCATCAATGGCATCTTGAGACTTGAACAGCTTCCTGTTCCTCACTGATGAGGGGATGAGGTAATGTGTCAGCAATGCATGGGCCCACCTCTACATTCTACAGGGCCGCGTGATGCTGTAACATCTGTAGTTGCCTCTAAGTGGAGTGTGAACCCTGGCTCTTTTGCCAAGTACTGCGCCTGGGCGTGGCACGGGCAAGACCGTATCGAGTCCTATTGTAGTTTGCCCTGTTTCAGCCTCTCTATGTGGTGACAAAGCTTTAGTGCAGGCCCTAGCTTGAGGCCCATGTACTTCATGACCATGTCGCTCCGCAGCAGCATCAAGGCTTTTCCATCAATCTCCTATGGAAACAAAGAGTGCCTGTACTTGAGTATCTGTGTAATGACACAATCACAACTAATATGACATACAGTACATATTACAGTACATATACACACACAGACTTTATGTGTGTTTAGACAAAAAATTTGAAAAGTTAGGAATTTTGTAACCCAGACCTTTTGAAAATGCAATTCCCAAAATGTAGCAGGAGCTTCAGTGATATGCATTTTCATGGCACTTCACAGGCGTCAAATAAAGCATTCAAAATCTGTGACAACCCTTCTTCTTAACCATGGCATTTCTGTTATGTTCCACCTAAACCATCTTACAAAATTTTCTTCTTCTTTCAACTGCGTTATAATCCCAGTGAGAAGCACAATGGAGCCGGTGAAAGAATACTGTAAATTACCACAGAATGCGTGGGTTGACAAACACTAAACTATTCCTGTAAAATCTCATGAGGACCACCCACGCTAAAAACATCTTCTCCCCCTCTAAGGTGCCTTGGGTAATGACATTAGTCAGCCTCCATAACAGTTTACTTACATGTTTTCTGAATAGCTCAGCATGTGGGGCTAAAGCCGAGGGGTCAGCATCCCTCACAAACTGCATCACCTCCTCAATGGACCAGGCGGACGGGCTTTTGCTGGGCGCGTGGCGGCCTTCCCTTTCGGAAGTCGGGATCTCTGGCCCAGTGGTGGAGCTGGCTGCTGTAGACAAACAGATTCATGACTCAAGTTGGGCAGTAGTGGCATTATTACTAGGGATGGCACCGATACGATACTGAGATCGGAAATCGGTCCGATACTGACTGAACTAGCTGGATCAATTAACTAGCTGTGACAATTGGACAGTTGTAGCTGATCCATGGGGCTAATCCAATTAAATTAATTATTACGCGTAGGTCTAATGTCAAGCACCAGCCATGTCTAACCTCCCCAGGCCACACTATCAGCAGCAGGTTTCTAAAATGCATCTAAGTCCTAAAATAGAGATTGGCTGTCATTTACTTTAATAACTAACTAACTTAACTAACTAACTTAACTAACTAACTAACTAACTTAATTTAACACTGGAATTGGATCGTACTCTGTATCGGCCGATACCAAAAAAAAACTGGATTGTGGCATCCCTAATTATTACACAGTGAACATATTTGAATGAAACCTCTGCTGTTTTGCTTAAGCAGTGCCGTCCATTAAACTGATGGTCCTATGGTCCTATGGAAAACCATATTTAGATTTTAAAGAATAACTTCATAGAAGAGTCCTAATCGTTTCTGAATATAGTGATTTCTGACCAAAATGTAACAAAATTATGAAGGACGAAGACATGTGTCATAGCAAAACCAGCATTTCACAGGGTTCCCACACAAAGTTTTAAGGTTTTTCCCTGATTTTCACTGACTAAAAATCTGAATTCCCATTACCTATACTGAACGAAAGAACAGACCACCAGAATGATTTCTGTGTTAAGGGAACAGCAAGTATGGAAACGATAAACAGATTGAGAATGAATGTGGTGATATTTTGCGTAGGTACTAGTCATGTACACATTCAGGCCAATAAAAGTTTTGTTGAGACATCTCAAATAATAATACGATCCAGTAGCATTTTGATGAATGGTTATTAAATGTACATTTCCTGATATTCCACCACGTGACCAAAAAAATAATTGAATTCCCATACTTTCAATGTCTGGAATAGACTTTTTAAAATTCCATGTTATTCAAACAAAATTCCATGACTAGTGGGAACTCTGGTTTCTGATAGGATGACAAATTGGGTGAGGCTGAATTGGATGAGCAGCAGCTGCCAGGAACAGCTTCCCCCTACGGCCATACCTTCAACCCGTCTGAGGGACTGCGTGGAGGCGAACTCTGTGGGGTTGGAGGCGTGGCGGCGCAGGGGTGGCCCGTGACCCGGGTAGCTCAGGCTGCTGCCCGTGGCCAGGTACTCTGAGGAGCTCCGCGCCGCCTGGGCCCGGGGCGTCATGGAGTTGGACACGGAGTCCATGAAGCGCTGCTCCTTCAGCAAGCCGTTCTCCTCGTGGGGCAGCGTCTCTGCTGGAGACAGCAAGGGACACCACACTCTAGTCAGCCAGGGTATTTTCCACATGTCAATGATGCAAATGTAAAGCAGCTCAATTAAAGAGAGTTCAAACAAAGCAATTACATGTACAGAGTACTTATGTTCAGTGTTTAACTGACACATAGCCAGTCCAGCGGCCGATGCAGAGTGCCGTAGGGGATGTCAGCAAAACAGAAGTTTTATGGGCACAACAGTAACAATTAGAAGACACTGATACAGTAGCATTGAGGGAGCTTCCAGCAGGAGCCAGGGACTGTAATTAGGTGCTGACAGTAGCATTTATTAGGTACTGCACAGCTAACTGTCAGCTAAGATGTGGGGTCATATGTCCACCGTGGAGGATATTTCTCCAACAAAGGATTATTATCACTGCACTATGAAAAGTCAGCATATACAGTATAATTACTACTAAAACTGTGGCCACCATTGAAATACGTAGCGGTAAAACTGAACAGAGCCGTACCTTCCGACGGGTGGGCCTCTGTGCGTAAATGTTTAGGAGACAAGGGGGCTGCATACGGAGGTGAGATCCCGGACAGACTCCTCTTACTAACACGGCCGAGGGCTGGTGCCTCCAACGCCTCCTCTTTAACTGAAACACAAATGAGAGGGAAAAGGGGATTACAACCGTCGTTGTAAGACATGCTGGAGAGAAAGCATGAATATCTCAGATGTTTCTATTCGTCGCTAAAAGCCACTCAGTAGCAGCAGAGCCATGTAGAAGAGAGAGACGCGTCAACTCCATTCACTACAATGGACCATTTTTTTCACAGTAATGGTGGATCGTGGAACCTCAATACATTTCCCTGAAGTTTGCCGCAAATACTAAAAGTACCCAATACATTATACTGTCAATGTAAATCAATGCATTTATTGGCTACTAATTACCTAATATTGCAGTTATGTATTAAAATTGCCCACCAAGCACTATGGAACGTTTTTGGTCTCCATGAACCATGTGACCGTTGAAAATACCCTCTCTTCTACATGGCTGTGAGTAGCATTGCACGTATTGCTTATTGAACAGGCGGCCATTACCGGACTTGGCCCTGTCGTAGGCAGAGTAGTGGCTGAAAGGCTGGCTGCTGAACAGGTTGTCACACTGAAGGTGATGGCACACGGTCTCCAGGAAGCGCAGCACAAAGGAGGGGCTGGAAGCAGAGGGCAGCTTCACCAGGCGAACCCCGCCGTCCGTCCTCACTGCGACAAAGACAACCACATCACATCGTCATTCATTTCAATGAAGACCGTCTCAACGGAGTGGAGTCGTAAAGGCCCCATAGCGGCTGAAGTCTCCGTTAAGAAATGGATCGTCGTACTTCTTTGACACTTTTCAAACTTTGCTTCGGCTTCGCTGCAGCCTGGTCCGTTCATATAACCGGAAGTTTGCATGTCGCAGCAAAAACATCTAAATATGTGGTAGTATATCACCCACCCCTACATCAATGTTTAATTACAGTAGAAAGTGACAACGTGAATAATATTTCACACTATTGTACTGTTTAAAAATACGCCTACTAAAATGTCTACTGTAAATTATTAAATGTATAGCTGCGATCCATAACCAAGCATTGTTTCAGCTACATGATCATGATAACACTCAGCAGTCATATAACAATGTTACACAGAGCGTTGCGATGACTACTTCTCTGCCTCAGGTAGCGGAACGAGAGACATGACGTACATTGCAATGTGAATGCGGCTTATGGATTGCTCTACTGGATCATGTGAGCTCTCATGGCATCCCCATATTTCTGAAGAGTGAAACTGGCTTTTGAGACTCGTATATAATATTGCAATGGTCATTGATGTCCATTCATTTGTACATTTGGCACTGTGTTATTTGTTCTATTTTATCTTAAAGGTGGAGTCAGGCATTCTGGAGAAAGATTGTTGATATTTGAAATAAAAAAAGAAACACCTCTCCCTTCAATGCTATAGGGTGTTCCTTCAGATGCTCCGCCCCACACATTGGACACTCATTGCCAAGGCTAGGATAGTGTTGTGTGGTGCAGACTACACCAGATGGCTTTATCAGCACGCACACAGAACAGGCAGCTAGCCCACCGTGAGGAGATGTTCGCTGAATATGACAAAAGCCGTGTGTTAGCTTACAATCGCTGACTGCACATCTAAGCGCTTCCTGGTTAGCTCGGACACGTAGCGACACACGACAGGCGCTTGGGGGTCCGTGGTTACCTCTGACCACCTCCCCTCCTCCTGGGTGTGTCTGCAGGGCGCTGAGCAGCACCGTGGGCTGGTAGGCACAGTCCACACACGACTGGACCACCTGCTGGAGCACCGCGTTCACTGGGCCCGGGCCGAAGTGGTCGGGCAGATGTTGCATCTGCTTCCTGTCTAGGTGCGGCCCGCAGTTTCCATGCTTGTTCACGTACACACACACTGAAACAATGGACAACACGCGCAGATCGAGTTTAGGAACACTTTAAAGGCAATGATGCAGAGGGGCGGTCACTTAAATGTGCTGTCTCGTGTCACTAGCATGTGCGTTAATGCTTACCTGTAGAGACCACAGAGTTGTGGCCGGCAGAGCTCTCATGGGACACATGGATGCTGGACAGCTGTGCTGAACTAAGGGGGAACTTGGGCTTCCTCTACAAAACACAAGGTGTATACAGTCATGTCTCTGTTTGTGTGTATCTGCCTCTCTGCCTCACTGTGTACACAACATGTACATAGAATATCAGGCAGCATGTCTCCGTGTGTCTCTCTCTCTCCCTCTGTCTCGGTTTCTCCTCGTTTCTCTGTCTCTCTCTCTCTGTTTCTCTCACTGTCCCATCCCCCTCCAGCAGCAGTTCAGTACACCATGCATCCAGCATGGTCTTACCTTGCTCCCAGGCTTGGGCCCTCGTTTCTTGTGGGGCCTGGGGGTGAACTGTGCATCTTCAGCCGTCACCCCAATGTGGGCGGCAGCTGCAGCTGCCTCCGCCACGGCTTTGAGGAGGGCAATGGTCTCGCTCTTGGGCCGCCGGCCCCTCACGCCCTTCCTGACGGGCAGGGGGGGCAGGGGGTTGGGGAGCCGGTAGGGGGCCTGCATGGTGCGTCGGTTGGGCTTAGCGGGTGACGTTGACAGGATCTGCAGGCTCTTGGGCAGGGTGACTGCAACAGTGAGAGCAGGATACACTGGTTCATACAATACCATTGAGAGCAAGAAATAACCACCGCCCCCTTAAGAAGATGAGCCAGTGAGTTCCTGTTCCTGTTCCACATATACTGGAATGTGTATAATCCATGTATATTGGAACTGGGAAAACAAATAGGTTTCCATTTTGTAACAATGTGTAGTCATAATAATAATAATACAAATACAAATTAGATTAAAAATAAACAAATAAATACACAAACAATACCTTATATTTACTGATAATGTGCAAACAAACGGTACAAACTAAACAAAAAAAAGTGATTACCATGCCAAACATTTACTATTCAAGATATTACTGTAAAATGTGCCAATTATATAGTGCAATGAATGACAGAGGTGTTTGAGTGTATGATGCAAGCCTCTCATGTATGCAGTTCTCATTATGAAATGCATCTTCCAACTCAAGAGGCTCCTTTTCCAGAGGACAAAGACTCTTGACAGGGATTAGACAAATCTGCACATCCCACTAGCAGACTGATTATGGAAGCTAGAAATACTCCCTATAATATACAGTATATTGCCAAATTCCAACAACCTAGGTGTGTGGCAAAATAGGCTTAACTCAGCTAAAGCTAATTATTAAAAATAGCCTCTCATAAAAAAAACTTTGACAAAAAGAGAAGCTTGTATTGTAACGTGTCTCCTTACTGTAGAACCAGAGGAGACAAGTGATTAGGGAGGCATGTGAGATTTCTTGTGACCCGGTAACTTGCGATCACTTGGCATTGGTGGTTTGGGTGGGCTTTCAAACAAGCAAAGTGCTTCTAGCGCAAATCAAGATTGGGGGAGGGGCGCAATTGTATGGTGAGCATCTGTGAAGTGGTAGTAGTAGTGTGTAGTGGAAAACTGTTTGTAGCCGTTGGAAAGTGCAGTTTAAGAAAAGCAATAGGTGTGCTGCCCCTACGATGTCCTGGACATCATATGGGCAGCACACAATTTGTGGGGCATACAATTTCACTTTCTTTGGTTTAACATTTCACGTGGTCATACATGTTTGACAATAAGGAGAAAAGATAGTGCTTTAAAGTTTGACCAATGCCACATGTGCATGTACTGTAAGATACACAACTACAGCACCTATTGCTTTTCTTAAAATGCACTTTCCTATGGCTACAAACTGTTTTCCAGTACATACTAAAATAAATGAACACAGCTTCAGTATTTCACAGATGCACCATACAACTGCCCAGGCAGCATTGAGCACTTAAATGCTCACAGGTAGGCTACCTGCATCTCAGAGGCACGGAAATAACAGAGTTACTCCAACGGAAGTTCAACATTTTCAACGGTCAAATGGTTCACGGAGAAGCTAAACCCATGGCAAAATAGTTCCAGGAAGTGCTTGGTGAGCAATTCCTGGAACTGCACACATATATATAACTTCCATTTTTTGGTCGTTAGTAGTCAATAAATGCACCGATTTGCATTTAAAAAAAATGCATAGTGTACTTTTAGTATTTAGGCTAACTTCCTGGAACTATTTTGAGGCTGTAGCTGTGAAAAAACGGTCCATTGGAGTGAACGGAGATGACGCAACTCTCTCTTTGCATGGCTCTGCTGCATCTATCTAGCTTACAAAGAATGTGTTTCATAACACCCACACCACGTAATCAAGTACATTAAATTGAAGAGAGCAAAAACAAATGCAAACCTCAAAATAGCAAAAGTGAAACTCACCAAGCAGGACAAAAAATAAGAAATGCCAAAGAAATGGTTTAAAAAGCACTAGACGCCTGCTTAAAGCGTAGAAGCTCAGTGAAGAGCAACCTGTGGTCAGATTCAGTACAACATCAATATTCCCCCACATTACCTGCACACCTACAGACAACTGTGATTTTGCCTGCAGTATTCGGGCGAGCATATAACGAAGCCCACACTGCCAGAGAAGCTGGTGTAGGCACACACTGAGCTTCATATTAGAGTGGGGGAGAAGAGTGAAGAGACAAGTGAGGAGGGGGCTGTGATTGGGTAAAGAGGGGGATTACTTTATGCCAAAGCTCCTCCCAACATTTTTAGTATGAGCTGGAGTAGGTGCTGTAATGAATGGGCTCAAATATTGAACAAACTAAAATAGTGAAGCACATGAATGGTATACCATGCTTTTAGAAAAAGCTAAAAGCTACATGCTTCGGTTTGTGGTCGCTACGCTACCGTCGATCCCCCCGGTCGATCCCCCCGTGTTCTATACACAAGATTTACGCCGGTCCCAAACTGACTCTGTAGCTTTTATGTAAACATGGCTTTTTGTATAAACAGGTAAAACACTGTGGACATAAATCCTAATGGCTCCATCTCTCCCCCCCCCTCCCCAATATTTGCCTGTTCTACATCAGCTACAGCACCACTTGGTGTATCTGCACAGCCTCGTGTAATATACAGACTCAGCTGTCTTCTAAGTGCACTGGCTAAGTGTAAAAGGCTACACCAGAGAAGTCTTTTAGAACCAGTGCGCTGCAGCGCGTGAAAAAGGGCTCACTAGCCTCTTCAGAATTAAGCAGAGGTCATCCTCTTCAGAATTAAGCAGAGGTCATCAAACATTCCCACAGATAACTTGGAAAGAGGGATTTGACGAGGGCAATGGGGTTCAAATGTTTAAAGGGTGTTTTATATATAAACGTTTGCTAGATAGACCAACACTATACAGATATGGAATCAACAAGTAGGATTAAAAATAAAGACTGTAATGGATAAGGCTAGCATTATATTGTATAGGCTATTTGTACTGTAAACATAGCCTATCACAGTGTTTCCCAACCCTGATCCTGGGGTCCCCTGCTCTGCATGTTTTAGACGTATCCCTGCTCGAACACACCTGATTCTAATGAATGGGTCATTATCAGGCTTCTGCAGAGATTGATAATGACCTATTCATTTTAGGTATTTTAAGGGTATTTAGTTTACTTTTGAGTTGTCCTTGTGTTTTGTTTATACAATGTCTGTTAGGGTAAAAAATACATTCTTCAATAAATCTTTTGTAATTTAACAAATGTAGTACTTATTTGACTTTGACTCAGTTCTATGGTGAATAGTACTCTTGTGTGTATTAATCAGGCTTTGTAGGAAATACATTAGTTATGAGACCTGAGCTAAATGAATATACAAAGCTCTAATGACAATATAATCTGCCTGCTATTACATACATCAGAAAGGCACAAGCAGAGCTATACTGCCACCTAGAGGGTAATGCTTACCACTGTTGCCTGGTGGCTGCAGACTATGCTTAGTGATGGAGCACCAGCCCACAGGGAAGACGTCTCTGGAGTCATATTTGCACCAGTAATCAAAGGCACCTCTCCAACCATCGAACATAACGAAAACCTCATCGCCCTTTACTTCACCAACGGTGGCCGGACAGATAAGATATGGATTCTTCTTGTCGACTGCTTCCAGCTTCATACCTGGCTTAAAGCTGTTTTGGGGAGGCCGTGGGGGTTCCTTAAAGATGACACAACATAAACATTAAAACAATGAAGATCTTGCAGCACCTCACTGACATCTGATGTAATGCTTACTTTTTTAAAGGCTGTTCCTGGAGCCATCTCAGCTCCATTCAGTGTTCTTAATAGGAACATAGGCCATGAGGAGGCATTCATCCGAAATCCTTCAGGACAGAACACAAAATGACAATTTGACATTGCCAGAACATAACATGTTAATCAGCATTAAAGGTATAGTCAGCTGTTGCAAGCTAATTGAAAGCTAATACACTTTTTGTCAAATTCAACAAATATCTCCACGCATTTCGCTATCGTACCATTCTCTGTGCGTGTTGAAAAAGGAATCTGATACTTCTACACAGCCCTGGCTCCGTAAATAGCAACATGAACAAGGTGGCGAAGGAACACTACTCGTATCAAAAAAGCCGTAGCACTGCCTTTTAAGGAGACACCTTAACTGATTAGTGAATGCCCACTATGTAGTGTCTGCACCATCACAGTTAGTGCAACAACACACACTGCACACTGACAACTATTTCCCCTGTTCAATGGCTGTCAATGACGCTGCCCAACATACATTTGTATCGCCACCTCTTTAGCCTTCATACCCAGTGGTGGCTGCAGCATATCTCCATTCTTCTCGCAGGTGCCGATGGGTTGGATATCTGAGGAGTCCACCAGGCGCCAGAAGTCATTGGTGTTGTCACTCCCGTCCAGACGAAGTCGCAGACGCACGCCTGTTATCCCCATTACCGTGGCGATGCAAACTGAGGTGGAATTGCGTGGGTCATGTGCTTCAAGCTTCATTCCCACCTTGAAGTCATTGGAGGGTGGGACCCTAGACTACAGACAAAATTAAAGAGTGCTTAATGTTCTTCACTAAATATAACAGCAGAATTGGGATTTACAGTATGTTACTATAATACATCCTATTTCCGGCTATTCAAGTTTATATGTATAATATAATATGAAGATTGATATTAGGCTTTGTGCACAGATTAATGTGCAGGGTGGATTTCTATACATTGTTTTACACTTTTAGATTTATTGACTTTAAAATAAAAGCTCCGTAAAATATACAAATCTCTCTAAAATAAGTCTCACTTTAGTTTACGTGTAGCAGGTTATTGTAAATGTTTGTCAAATATTCCACTTAAAAAATATAGGCTAACTTGTAAATAACTCTTAGTTATATTTAATAGTTGACCTGATGGACATTAGTACACCCCAACCTAACCTACATAGAAATAGGCTACCATAGTACCATAGTAATTTATTTCTATCTTGCTTCTGAAAAATACATTGTGTTACAGTTTAGTGTAATCTCAATTTAATATTGTGATTTAAAGAAATTGACTAGTATTTCTATATTGCAGCTCACCATCTTTAGTCAAAGTGCCTTTGGGCATTCACACTCTAAGAAGTCATTTTATTTGCCGGACAAGTCACTTTTATACTCAAGTGAATGACAAATGTACATGAAAATGCTTAATGTCAAGCCCTACATAAAGTAAACCATTAAATGTATGGTTAGTAATTTTTCGAGAACGCTTGGTAACAATATCCATCTGCGCATCCGTGGCACTGCTCCACACATTGAAATGCATTCTGAAGCAAAGCATTTAGCGTTAACATAATCTTTAACATAAGATAACATTTTTTTTTTTTAGCTACATACCTGACGGAAAAAGCTTGGTGGAGCTGGTGTAGATGATGTTTCCTTAAGATATTCCTCCCAGGTAAAGGTATCTAAAAATAATATGAAAAGGAAATGTTTTATATTTCATGCTAACGAAATTGATCCAAAATATGTATTGGATTAGTTTCCAGAGCAAATTTGAGCAGATTAATTACAGATAGTGTGATCTGCATTACAGAGCAGACCTGTCTCATTAAAAACATATGACCTTTGGCTTATCCACACAACGTTGTTCAGTATCACACACATTTATAAAAGAAAAAAAATTGTTGTTTTTACTATTTTTTTTAGGGATGCACCGATTTATTTGCCAAGTTGACAGCCATCGGCCAATTAGCAACTAAGATTAGGATTCACTGATGGCAATGGCTAATGTGTTTATCTGTTATGTCACATCAATGTTGTGCTGGCTAAAAGCCAAAGAATACTTTACACTTTGGCATGTGCCAATCTCTTAATTACACAATTATTGTGCCAATAAATGATAAAACATAAAATATAAAAGATTGCTGACTGTATTTTCGCTGACAAATAATTTGGAAATGCCCATGTCTGGCAAAACTTCTGAATAGTTGGTATATAAAAAGTTATTTTCAGCAAAACTGTTAATTACGACAACATTTTACTAGTGGAACTGTTTCTGCATGTAGAAGACGTAGCTAGAATGTGTTATACCAAAGACCTTAGTATACAGAAATAAAAAACACGCTCACAAAGCGATGAGACATGTCAGCACGAGGTGAAACTATAGTAAACTGAAGAACCCAAGTGCTAATCCACATTGTGCAAAGCCAATTGTTTGGTTATATACTTTGGTCTTAAATTATGCGTTGGTTATTTAAGGTCTGACTCGGACAAAGTAGCCTGCCCAATGCATATAACCAATAACAGCCACAGGCTAGACATGGCTCTGGAATGAGTGTAACCTGTGCTGTGCGCACATTGGTTTGTTTTTAAATAAAAGTGAAAAATAAATGTCATCCGTATGGGAATATTTCTTCAACATCAGTATCAGCATTGGCTATTGGCCAAATTCTTTTTAAAGCATCGGTATCAGCCCAGAATTTCTCAATCGGTGAATCCCTATAAATTATTATTTAATATAAAATACCTTTAACTGTTGCAGGAGTTTGACCCGGAGCTGCAATGTTCCTTCCTGGTTTATCTTTTTTGCCATCTTTCTGATCTAAAGCATATATATATATATATATGTCTTATATAGTTTATCTATATTTAGTGTCATAACATTCTATGAATAAATGGCACCTGATTGCATTACTTCTGGCAACAGTAAACACAGCAAACAGATTATATTGGTTCTGAATATGGATTCCAGATTGGTTCGAATTAAAGACGGAACTATAACTGTGTAGAGAAAAAATGTCTTCATCAAATAAAAACTAGTTGTAAGTTATCACACAAAAATGGATGCACAGATTTGTGAGATATGTATATATATGCTTGTCACCACACATAATTAAATAGCACATCCTTGCCTTTTATTGATGTTTTCCCCATGTTGAGTGATGGCCAATGAAAAATATTTATATGATGTTGAAAAGTGCAGGATTTTGTCCAGTATTTTTCAATTCCTGTAGTGATATCCTGAAATTGACAATTGAAAATAACATATTAATGACACTGATACACAATAAACAAATGCAATATATAATAGTCAAAACATAGATAATGTAAATGTCAAAGTAAAAGCATATTAAATATCAATGACCAGTAGAAGTTGCATGCTCTATATTTTTATGTAAAAAAATCAAGGTAAGGTAACATACTGTTGTTAAGTACATATTACTTAAAGTATAAGCATACACAAATCTGAAAGAGCACCAGATTAATATTAGCAAATTGGTTTTATAATGTTCTTCAAACTACAGCACAACTGTGCTTTGATGTAGCATTCCAGTCAGGGACCCCACCCACATAGACGGGAAACATAAGAGGTTGTTTTATGAGGGGCAACATTGTAACATTAGGCCATACTTTTAGTAGCCAGAACATTAGTTTCAATGTACTCTCGTTGAACTACACGCGTTTACTCTACTGTCAAACTTGGCCCAGTCTAGACGTCAATTTGGCTCATTAGAAACAATGTATATATGCTGTATCCTATCGTTTGTATTATAAATAAAAAGTTGAAAACAATATACGCGAGCGCTTTGCGTTACACAAGCTATAGTATAAGAGCTAACATTAGCTACGTATTCATGCTGACGTTATGGCTAGCAACATTGTACTGAAGCTAATACAGAAGCTTTAGAGATTATCACAAGATAATTTACGTTCAGAGACTTTAGCCATGTTGGAGCTACTTTATTGTAATACAAATAGTTAAAAGCACATTATATTACACCTTACAACACATTTCTAACTTTTACAGTGGTTCTGACACGTTTATTACGGTACCAACTGTGTTAGTGGTATCGTACTGTAGTGGGTTGGCTAGGTAGCATCAGTCGCATAACATATAGTTGGACAGTGCCAGCATTAATACACAGTATATACATAGTTCATTTTTTTACGTGTAAATAATTGGTTTTGGTCGCCATGCAGTGTACGGCACTGCTAGCGATACACCGTTCCAAGTGTAAGTTTGAACATAATGTTGTCAACAGACTGAATTGCTACCGTATATAGCTAACAGCCTCCTTGCTAACCGCTAGCATTAGCGTTGTTACCCTTTCAAAACACTCATTTACACTGTTATTAATTATACATATCCAGCGTATAGCATAACATAGTATTTTTCATGAACTCAGAGAAATATTTATATATAGACATACAAATACCGTTTCTTATCATTCAAGGATGGTCAGACTTTCCTCTATTCGTCAGCTGCCATATTTTTTCACGAATGTAACGCACTTACACCAATGTAATACAGGCTATAACCTACAAACTGAATCGAAGGATCGACACACGACACGGGGTTGTTGTGGTCTTCTCAAGGCCACGTCTGCTACAACCAATTACCACATGTTTTGTTCAGAGAAATCCAATCATCTTCTGGACTGCCCATTGGTTTCGATGATTATGCAAATAAGTACTATACATAAATAAGTGATGGCACCATGAACACATATCTCACGTAGCCTACCACACATGTTCCTGTAGCCGCCTAAATACAATGAAATATTTGTTTCCTGATTATCAATCATTACTGTAATACAATCACAGTATCACCGTTTATATTATTATTAGTAATATAGTCTATGTGTCTCATTATGTTAAATAATTAGAAATGGTTTGCTAATTTACTTCTACTTCATTTTCCTTTTATACAATATTATAGCCTATTTCTAGCTGTTACTTGTTTCTGCAAGGTCAAGTGTGCACTGAAAGAAGAATGTCTACCATTCATTGCTGCCTTTCTCTGTTGCATTTGTAAGCTTAGAATAGGCTATGTAGGTAGCTGTTCACTTTACAAATGTATCAACACACCAACAAATATTAAAGTAGCCTATACCTGGAAGTTTTTATATTGTAGGCTATAATACAGCACAATCACATTAGGCATATGCCACAGTGTATATTATATATAGGCCTATATATATATACATACAGTATATTGCAAATTCATTGTATTCCACGATGAATTCCAACATTGATGTCAGTCTATTGTTCATAACTTATTCAAGAACTTTATGGTTAGGCTATTTGCTTTAATTGCAGGCATTTGCACCCTATTTG
Organism: Speoplatyrhinus poulsoni; assembly: GCA_025447795.1. Lineage (NCBI taxonomy): Eukaryota > Metazoa > Chordata > Actinopteri > Percopsiformes > Amblyopsidae > Speoplatyrhinus > Speoplatyrhinus poulsoni. Next base: position 3,203,106 of record JAOEGT010000019.1, read on the forward strand.
GTATAGGCCTACCTGTTTAAAACTGTAATTCCAATTTAAAAACATCAAATAATAATCAAAATAGTCAGCAGAAATTACTGCACAGTGTTTGCAGGGGTGGTGGTAAATATCCTATTAGCCTAACAACTGTATTGAATATGATGTTCATAAAGCTATTGTAATTAAAACTGTATTGCAGTTGAAAGCAATGGAAACAACAGCTGGGTTCAATGCTTTTCTGTGATGATTTACAAAATTGTAGTAATATTTTTGATGAAAATATTTGATTTGTATGTTTCATCTTTTTCAAAACTCATAACACTGCAATTATAATATATTTTTTGGGGCCATGGATCAGAACACAATTGTTAGAACTAATAGTGTCCTAGGCTAGCCAGCTCAGCTGCATGGACCCGGCCATGTTTCTATGAAGCACTAGAAAGCAAAGCAATAAACACGTCAGGGGCAATCTCCAAGCCTCGCGTCAGCCTACTAGCCAAATAGACAAATTACCCTAACAAATCTATAGTCAAATCATGAATGTGGGCGCGCAGCCCACAATTTGATATTATTTTCTAATGTGGAACTGTTCATCATCTGGTCATCATAACTAATCAGTGACTTTAGTCTAATATGTTGGCAGAATAGAAGCAAACAAGTGCATACATGCATAGGCTTATGGAAAATGCATGACAAATAGGTTACTTGTCCTTCATGTAGGCCTAATTATATCTAGCCTACCAGTAACAAGTTGTTAAACAATAATATTTTTTCCATAGCCTAAATAAGTGATTTATGTGAGTGAGATGTCATGTATCGCCGTTGAAATCGTGTAATGCACATGAAAATTACATAATTGAGAATTTGTAGCAACCATACTCCCTCATAAAACAACTTCTGATCAGTTTTGTTTTCTGCACCAATTCTGTAGTTTTATTGGTTTAAATACAGAGGGCGTTCGAATAACCAACCATTATTCGTTTTCATTGGATACCGTCCCGCCACTCAAAAACTGCTGCTCGGTGCTCTGCTTGCGGGTTGTCAACCAGAGGATCCAGTTACTGTTGCTGGTGGTGCAATGAAAATATCTGCGTTGGTGGGTGGATATATGGCTCCAGTTCCATCATTTTCCAGTGAGTGAGTGAGTAGTGTTTTTCGTTATCATGTGCGAAAAACAAAAGCGACATTTAACCTAACATAATTGTAGGTAATGTATTACTACGCGTTACGTTGCGTTACCTAGCTAAATGTTTGTTTTGCTAATTTGAGGTTTAACGGATTCGAAATCAGCAAGATGTGCTTGTACACGACTATTATAATTCAACCACACAACTACTTAGCAGAACGGGTTTTTTAGTTAAAATACTGTTGACGACAGGCTTTGTACATTACCGTACCTGATGTCTTGTCAAACTAACACAATATGCATGTTGACATTTTTAGCGTTTTCTTTTTTTTTTGTCATTGCACGCACCCACTCATTTCACTCGTTCTGAGACACAACAATTTGCTTTGATATTACATATTTGCATAGCATAATTGTGTCAATACCTTGCCAAAATGGGAGATTTTAACATATGACTTATAGATCGTTAAGACCTTTTGCCCTGCCATTTCCAGACTTTGGCCGTTGTGCTGCTGTTAATTAGGAAGCGACGGGATTGTTTCACAAAGCAACAGGGCAAGTGAGTGATCAATATCGCTACGTCCTCCCCTTCTCACAATTTTCACTCTAATCACCATCCCAACATTTATTCATAATAGGCCATCTAGTCGAATAACGTTGCTCTTATAACATCAATTACACCTGAGTAAGAATGTGGTAGTATTAAGATCACAATACCTTTGTAACATAGTATTAATTAAATGGCTATACTGCACTCAAGCTCTCGTGTTTTGATAACATGAATTCCACAGACTCAGCCCATTACCACGCATGAGTCATTCTGTTGAGAGACAACATATAAGATCAACTGCAATGGCTAATGCTCATTGCTCACAATAGTCTGCCTATCATACAAAGTAGTTGTCTAAAAACATGGTAAACAATAGGCATTTATGTTATTTTTGAAAACTTTGTTCTTCTTTATAATGTGACTACTTATAGCCTACATACAGACAAATTGCAGAACTGCAGATACCGCAAATGTGTTGTTATCAGAGACTGATTGTATCCCATTATCCCATCACTTATTTACTGTGCTAATTTAGCTGTTTTGTGCTTTCTGTCACATGTGCCACAGTTCCTAATTTATTACGTTCATCCCCCTGCTGGCTGCAACAGCTACACTGCAGATATTGTAAATAGATTAGATTAGTTGACAATTAATTAGCAATCTAGCCCAATCTAATCTAACATAATCTAACATAACCTTTAATTGAACATAGAAAACAAAGGAGTTTACATTTAGGATATTAAAGGTAAATTGGCTATTTGCATTAAGCTATTGCCTGATCCTGTCAGAAAACAGTAAGATAGACAGTAAAGGGTTTATCTAAGGATTCTATCAGTGTCTGCATCCTAAGGCTATAAAGCGCTAAGTAATAGTTGCAGACTACAGCAATGTTTAGTGTTCTGGGAGATTTATTTTGGTGCTTAGGTTTTGCATACTGATGAGCTCCTGATCCCACAGCAGTGTAGGAGAAACGAGAAGGTGTGCAGGCAATATTGGGCCATCAGCTTTACAGTAAGAAGGGTAATAGAAAAAGTAGCCGCCCTAAGTGTCATTTGAAATCGTATGCATTTTGAGTAGAAAGAGACAACTGTTGAGATAAATAGCCTAATAGCACTCTATTCTAATCCTCCTTGAAAGTCAATGTGTGCACATTTAATTTTTGCTGAATAAGTATTGGTCTATATTTTGAGTACTCATTCACAATACTAGAACTGAAATTCTTAGGTCTCAGACTGCCCTGACTACAAAATATTGTGTCATGGTCCAAATACAATTTATAACATGGGGAGTTCAGCAATTTATTGTTACCTGCATTATCTGTAGTAGGAGCTATAGTTCTGGGGACTACTGTAACTAATATTGTGGTTCAACTTTGTTCTGTGATTGAGCGAATATATGTTTCTGTGCAGGTTAGGGTGAGCCATTGAAGGTGTCATGCGGTGTGTAATATGGCACTCAGCCAGCACTTACCTCCTAGAAGCCAACTGCTGGCCATCTCATGCCATCATTTAGCTGGCACCCCTCTCTGTGAGCTCCAAGCTTCTCACCCGGCTGACATTTAACTCCATGAAGACTCCTGACATTGGTGATGTAATGAATAAATTTGAAGTCCTTGGGATTGTAGGTGAAGGTAAGGGTTCTTTGAGTGCCTAAGCCTTGTGTAACTCTGTTAAACAAAATGATATGATGCTATATGTGCCAGTCTATTAGTCTACCTCTCTGTTGTACTACTACTACCATTTTTTATATATATATCATATCTCACATGTCTCTCACACACACACACACACATTTTCAAGGGCCAAGACATCTTTAATAGTTGATGAAATGTGAAAACTAAGAAATGGTGCTGTGAAGTACAGCATAATCACATGTTTACATATTGTTCTTAGGTGCCTATGGTGTTGTTCTGAAGTGTAGACACAAGGTAAGATACTTCTAAATGTTGGTGTACACTGCTGTATTTAATTGTTTTGTCAGTGTGTTCAGGTGTCTAATTATTTTTTTTTTCATAACAATACTCATTGTGCAAATTGTGTGGTAATTAGGTGAAAAAAGTTTTTCACCTAATTTTTCTGTTGACAAGGTCAGATTTATTCACACCATGGTACTTCTTCCTCTTTGCAATTACAAGCATTGCAATTGTAACTAGAATATGTGCAGTTTCTGAAGAAATTGTGGGGCTAGCTAATACTCAAACTGTTCATCCAGCTATCAAAGTGCAAATGCCCCCCGTAACCCCATTGTAGCCAACGTACAGTACTCCAACACGGTTGCACTTTAAATGGACTGCATTTATATAGCTAACCTACAGGCCACTCAAAGCGCTGCACAGGATTGCCTCACATTCACACACACATTCATACATCGATGGTGGTGTCAGCCATGCAAGTGTTACTACAGTAATTGCTGAATTCTGTTTTGTGTCTGACAAGCATGATGTAGCACGCGCACTTTGCAAGTGATGTTTTTAGGACATGTCTGTTCATTTCATGTGGGAATAAGACAGAATCAGTTGTCACCTAACTGTTTAGGTTGTAACTTAAATAAACCGAGCACAGTGTGGAATCCCAACAACCTTGTGACATAATTTCCCACCGAAAAGTTTGGGGCGAACATCTGCCGGACAGCTACACCTGGTAATGCTAGCATTAACCCGGAATATGCTGGTGCATATTACCTGACCACGTACTTGCCTCAAAATGTTCTGTATTGGCTACGTTTGATTGCCGATTGCCGATCGCCTAGTAGTTCCCTGGGAAGTGGACTGCACAGGGTAGGGGTAGGCTATTAAGCCAACTGGACAGCCAACTGACATACATGTTTCCTGTGCAGTTCACTTTGCAGAACTACTAGCCTAGGGGATTAGAATGCACTGTTTACGCCAAGGGCCAAAACAACACTATTTCGTAAGTTCACTGCCATGTATTTGCCCACTCAAAACAAAAACAAAAAAGAAAGCGATAATATCGCACTATTGAGCGACCCTAAATCACCGTGTGGAAAATGAATTCACTGCGACAGCCCTACTGTATAGCGTCATCCTATTCACATTATACAAACTTTTCAATCAAGACTTCCTTGGCTAGCCCTGCCTAGTCGAACACTTAAACATCATACATTAAACTTCTAGCCTTCATGGTCAATAACTAGATGTTACTACCATAAAAAGAACTGACAGCCGCCTGCTGTGAATAAGCCTACTGTGCCACATACATCTATTTCAGATTCCAAAGGTCAACATTCCTTGCAGTATGGCATGAAAGCTTAGTCCAAGAAATATACCATACTACAGTATGTTGAACAAGCTTTCAAAGAAACGTGAGGAGATAGAGAATAGCCTAGCTGTAAACTACAATAACAACCTATAATTACTGTGCTTTATAATTCTACTGATTGATTCCAGGCAGCTGTAAATGCCAATGTCTCCGGTATACTGTATACTAGAGCTCACACCAGTATACGTCAGTTATCTCTCTACAAAAATGTATTTAATTCTACGTCTGCAGCTACAGTATATTACAAAAGATTGATCACATTACTGTTGGTGTTAACGCTTCACTGGGTATTCATCACCATAAACTGTAGATAACAGCTATTTATATTTGACTAACATACATTTTCAGTTAATAAAGTATATTTACAAAAACAATTGTATCTTGTTTATCAGATTTAGGTGTGTGATTATACTGTACCCGCATTTCATATTTCAACATCAATTTATATTATTAGGTCACAATATACATGTATACAAGACAACATTTTATCCTACACATACAGAAAATATGTTATTATCAAGCTCACTTTACGTCTGAGTTCAGCTCCACACAGCCCATCTGTTGTGTGTGTGTGTGTGTGTGTGCACGCAACATAGTCTTCCCACTCTTGCATATGTACAGTATGTGTGCATGTACATGAGTCATATCTATCTAGTCATAGCTTTTTAACTTTACCTCTTTCATTTGCACTTCTATAACCTTAACAATGCATGATTGGGCTAAACAATGTATTGTTACGTGTGTAGGCATATATGAAGACTTCATTAAGTCTAGATGTAGCTTGACAGACAGTAGTTTGACAAAGCTATCTATCGTCGGTTATTGTGGGGAAAAAAGGAGAGTAACTCGGAAACATCATGATCAATAAACAGTGCGCAACACACACACACACACACAATTCAGACAGTGCTACGACAAAAGGCAGGAAAGAGCACAGGGCAGAGACAACAGCTGCACCATGTTAATAGTGCTTTTCACACATACTCATTTAGCCTTTTACATGTATTTAGCAGGAAGGCTGAAAATAGCCTTTCTGAAATAGTTCTCCCCTCCCAGCACAATAATTAGAAAAAAATCCCCTGTGAATGATCTGGTATTGGAACCATTCAGACACAGGCTTTTATGTTATTAATATGTATAGTAAGTAAATATAGTAGAATAATGATGTGTATACCTAAATATAGCTAGTCCTATTTTACTTTATGCAGCTTAGGCTCTGGGCCATCACCTCACCTGGACACTATTCAATTATTGCATTACTTTGATTGGAGTGGTATGTGGTACCTTCTTAATGATTATTGCCGCTATCGCAAGCCTCTTAATGTATTTCTGAACACGTTTTATGGAGGGTTAATTGGCTTGTAATGCGTTTGAACAACAGTGGACAGGTGAATAGTGGAAAACGCTTTCACATGGTGTGACTGACCCTGAGTTCAGTAACACAAGGTTTAAGGTATGTTTGTTCAGTGTACATTTTAAGGCAAGGCCCTTCACCTATTGCATCTACTGACTAATTAAACAAACAAGAGTAAGTGTATTGCATATGTCTTTTTTTTATACAGCAGCAATAAAATGGCATTGTAACCATTTGACGTATTCCAAGCAATGTGGTATTTGTTGTATTATTTTTATATATTTTCATTTCTCACATTGCATTGAATTTTATAGTTCATGTCTAGAGTACATTTAGTTTTACACCAGTTTCAGGATTTCAAAGTTTCTCCTTTGTTCACCAGCCTGTTAATTGACAAAGATAATAATCAAAATATATAAAATAAAATCAAAATATATAAATAAAAGTCAAAATAGAGTAACATTTAAGGTGAGCAGCAGTATACAGAGGTCTCTTTCTAGTTTTATATCTAATCCAAGCATCAAAGCAAGCACTGTGGGAATCCTTCAGTATTTCCCTGTATGTAAACCAGATATTTATATATAGTGTATTGTCATTGGTTGAAAAGCAGAAAAGAGTAAGTCGAAAGATTAAGCATAACCGTGGTAAATATTTGCTTAACCATGAGTACCTTTAGATATGCGCTCAACGCACACATACACGGAAACCCATGTCGACCAGACAAAATAAGCATACACACTTACTGTATGGGTTGACGGACACAATTTTTTTCTTGTCTTTAAGCTTGGTTTCTTTACAATTAAACTGACAACCTTGTACCGTTTGATGGATGTGCATGCTCCAAAATTTAGATTTAGATTTATTCAGAAATTAGTCAAATCTGACTGAACCATCTACTGTATCTATTATTTAAGCTTTATGTTAGCTTGAGTGAGTGAGTGAGAATGTTGGCATTTATGAAATCTGAGGACATTCAGAATGGTTGTTAACTTCCGAGCAGTCAGAAAGGTGAATATCGTCATCACTGCTACAGTTCCGTTGAAACTGAAATACTAATAATATAGTTATCTTTCTGTTTTCCTGATTGACCGTTGCAAGCAGTTCTTAAACCGAGCAGCTCCTGATATCTACTCCACAAAGAATGATTTGGTGTTTCATTGGCTACATCACCAAAATTCAGTCTTGATATTGTTCGTTTAATCATTACTCGTCATTCCTTTTATATTTTGAGTGCACATTCATAACACTTTTTCAGTTATGTAAAGGTTGATGCAGTTAGGTTACATTCACTTTATCCTAAATGAGCTCAGTGTCGTTCAGTAAAGTGAGAATTATGCAGTGAAAAAAGCGGGGGGGGGG
>JAOEGT010000019.1:3224314-3240287 GCA_025447795.1 Speoplatyrhinus poulsoni
TGTTACGTGTTACATGTAACATGTTACGTGTTACATGTTACGTGTTACGTGTAACGTGTAACATGTTACATGTTACGTGTTACATGTTACGTTACATGTTACGTGTTACGTGTTACATGTAACATGTTACGTGTTACGTGGTACATGCTACATGTTACGTGTTAAGTGTTACATGTTACGTGTTACATGTTACGTGTTACATGTTACATGTTACGTGTTACATGTTACATGTAACATGTTACGTGTTACGTGGTACATGTTACATGTTGCGTGTTAAGTGTTACATGTTACGTGTTACATGTTACGTTACATGTTACATGTTACGTGTTACATGTTACGTGTTACATGTAACATGTTACGTGTTACGCGTTACGTGGTACATGTTACATGTTAAGTGTTACGTGTTACATGTTACGTTACATGTTACATGTAACATGTTACGTGTTACGTGGTGCATGTTACATGTTACGTGTTACGTGTAACGTGTAACATGTTACGTGTTACGTGTTACATGTTACATTACATGCAGGTTTGGCCCCGCCCCCTTTAGATAAGCTTATGTGCGTTTCTCACCCAACCAGGTGTCGTACGCGCGGCCAAGCTCCGCCTCCATCCGCGACGCCAACCTGTACGTGAGCGGGCTGCCCAAGACACTGACCCAGAAGGACCTGGAGCTGATGTTCTCCCAGTACGGACGCATCATCACCTCCCGTATCCTGGTGGACCAGGTCACAGGTACCACACACACACACACACACACATGCACACACAAACACACGCACACACAAACACACACACACACACACACACACACACACACACACGCACAGCTAATAAACACATGACAATCACAAAACTTTAAACTTGTTTCTTTAAACTGTGTGCTGAAGGTGTGTGCGTGTCTGCGTGTGTGTGTGCATGTGTGTGTGTGTGTGTGTGTGTGTGTAATTCATACAGTAGGTGTTCCATCCAGCTACTGTGATACATGAAGAGGAGAGGAGAGATGAGATCAATAGGGGAGGAGAGGAGAGATCAATAGGGGAGGAGAGGAGGAGAAAAGGAAGAGGGTTAGGAGGTGCTAGCCTTTAAAGCCACAATGTCCTGACCTGATAGTTTAGGCTAGGCTAGTTAACTAGGCTAGTTGTAGCATACACAAGACATGGCTGCTGGGGGTGTAACGCTGACGTCGCGGGTCGGTATATTTTCGGTACAAAGGTGTTCCTGCTCGCATACCCTATAAGCTTATAGCATATATAAGCCTCACATTTTCTACAGAAAGTGCCATGGATATATATTGTAGAAGTAGTAATGCACTACAAATAATAATTACAAATTTAACATATTAGCTCAGCCACGTTCTTTCCCAATCATTTAATTTACTTTTTGAATTTATTATTGTTGCTCTTCTTGTTATATAATACATTCATGATTCTACATAACTGGCTAAAACTTGCCTAATATTCCTTTTATACTGCACAATGTAACAGGGAGCCGCACAGATACAGTTCACAGAAACCCCGTCATTACCTGAACAATGCACCTTACAGAGTTTATTACTACAAAGAACTAAAGAAGGGCAACCGAGGAATATTGATGTCGCGCTTTTACGTTTTAGTTTAATCTCCAAATAAAAATATAAGGTGAGAAATGGGAGGTGTGGGAAAATGAGAAGAAACGAGCACTCCAAGGCAGCTAATTGTCAAAGTAAAAAAAAAAAATAGAACACGTTTAGACCACAGTCAACGCCAAGTGAGGGAGATGGTAATAAACTTGCAGTTTACTGGGCAGAGCAGTAGGACTACTGATACATCAGGTCAGCTGTTTCAACCTTCAGAAAATGAAGGGAGACAATTATCAGCCCACACTGTCGGCTCACTCAGCTGCACAAATCGCCCAATCTCTGAGGTTGACCATTCCTCGTCCACCGTTATCCCTGTTTAATATTTCTCTGGCATCCTGTTCACAACGATCTCTGAAAACCACCTTCCACGCGTTCATGTTAAGAATTCTTTGGATATGTATGCCAGAGATGCATCGTAAATAATAGAAAAACAGGGGACACTGATACGGTTTTAATCCATATATAGCACGTGATTTTGTCACGCGAGTTTGGTTGTTGATGAATTCAGTCACTGGCCGCGCTGTGTCCCAACCTAACTGCTGATTTATTCTAATAACTACCTTATAATACCTTACATTTCAGAGTTTGTGCATGATTTTTTCATCTCAGGAGATTGACTCTCCGAGTACGCTATCACACTATGCAAGCAGAAGTGATCTCAGATTGGTATTCTGAGTGTGGCAAGCAACAATTTTCTTTTAACTCTGGTATATTGAGTCCCTAGTCCCCCAAAGAGTTTATAATCTGTGCTTCTATCTATCTTTTCCTTTATACTGTATGTATGTACCCTTTTACAGTTTATTTCCATTGCTTAAACACGATTTTGAAAGCAGGGCTGCTTTTGTCAAAACATTACACACTATTCACAAAACCATACACACAAGTAGCACAACACCTCAGATCTTTTGCTAAATTAAACACTTCATTAAAAACTACACACACATTTATAAAAACCAAATGTTGTCACCGTATGGCACACACATGGTTCATATGATCAGATGATTCAGTTTGACAATCAAGACATGTTAAAATGTAATTACGAAGGTAATTATGAAATCATAGGCTACACATAGCCTATACCGAAATATAACTGAAACTATTTATGTTTATGATTTCAGGTAAATACATTTTAACATGTCTCGGTTGTATACAGCACATACCTGTATACCTGTATACAGGTATGTGCATGTGTGTGTGTGTGTGTCAGTGTGTATGTGCGTTTGTGCATGTGTGTGTGTTAGTGTGTGTGTGCGTGCTTGTGTGTGAGTGTGCGTGTGTGTGTTAGTGTGTGTTAGTGTGTGTGTGTGTGTGTCAGTGTGTATGTGCGTTTGCGCATGTGTGCGTGTTAGTGTGTGTGTGCGTGCGTGCGTGCTTGTGTGTGAGTGTGCGTGTGTGTTAGTGTGTGTTAGTGTGTGTGTGTGTGTGCTTGTGTGTGTTAGTGTGTGTGTGCGTGCGTGCTTGTGTGTGAGTGTGCGTGTGTGTTAGTGTGTGTTAGTGTGTGTGTGCGTGCTTGTGTGTGTGTGTGTGCTCTGAGATAAGCACGGCGAGAGACTTTTATAAGCCACTGTAGATTACTGGGGAGAGGAGGAGATATAAAAAGGCTGACTGGTGTAAAAGAAGTTAGCACTGCCTGCCTGTCTGTCTACCTGTCTGTCTGCCTGTCTGTCTGTCTGTCTGCCTGTCTGTCTCTCTGCCTGTCTGTCTGCCTGTCTGTCTGCCTGTCTGTCTGTCTCTCTGCCTGCCTGTCTGTCTGCCTTCCTGCCTGTCTGTCTCTCTGCCTGCCTGCCTGCCTGTCTGCCTGCCTGCCTGCCTGCCTGTCTGTCTGTCTGTCTATCTGTCTGTCTGTCTGTCTGTCTGCCTGTCTGTCTGTGGGGTGACATTGGAGGTACTCTGACCATATGAAACAAATGTTCCTGTAAATTAAAGGGATAGACTGCATGTGTGAAAGAGGATTTATATGGTGTCTTGCTGGATAGTTGTACATATGCTATTGGTTGATCAAGGACCAATAGAATGCTTTTACAGTAACACAACACACAAACACACACACATGCACGTCCTCTGTATGCCAAGCATATGTACTGTATCTGGTTCCCCTCCAGCCACCACCATCTTAACTTAATGCAGAGAGTCATTTCTCCCCTCTTCATCTACTCCCACCTCCCCCCCGTCCCCAGTGGTATAGTAATGTGTATGTGTTCCACAACATGTCACTGGCTCGACTCGACTCAGCAGACTGGTTGGTCAGGGAATGGTTCAAAGAAAAGTGATAAAAAATACACTAAATGTGTAAGTGACAATATAGAGGTCCACAATGGCAGTGTAGGTTCGAACAGCACCGTTGCTATGACAACAAGCTACATTAAGGGGGTACTATCTACTGTGGAAAACGAGAAACCTGGTACCAAAAATGGGTAAAGTCGAGCCAGTGCCTACACACACACACACACACACACACACACGCACACAATACAAACACACATGCAGAGAATACACTCAAAATACACACACACGCGCGCATGCAATACACACAATTCAGACACACATTCAGATGCAATAAATACACACGCACATAGAATTATGGAAGTAATATGTTTCCTTTTGGCGTCTAGACCAGTGTTTCCCAACCCTGGTCCTGATTCCTGATAACGAGCCATTCATGTGATTCAGCTGTGTTGGAGCAGGGAGACATCTACAACATGCAGGGCAGTGTTCCCCGAGGACCAGGGTTGGGAAACACTGGTCTAGACAACACACACACACAATCAGACAGACAGACAGACACGCAGACAGACGAACAGACAATCTAGCAGGAAGACAGACACACAGACAGACAGGCAGACATACTGTATATACACACATACATACACAGTACAGGCAGACATATATACTGTATATACAGTACAGACAGGCAGACATACTATCAGACAGACTCCAGGTGCGTTTAATTCCCTGCCCTGTGTAGTGAAGGTGGGCTGTGTCTCTGGGCTGCGCTGGCCCCACAGGTGGTTCTCGGGGGGTGGGCTTCATCCGCTTCGACAAGCGCATCGAGGCGGAGGAGGCCATCAAGGGTCTGAATGGCCAGAAGCCCTCGGGCGCCGCTGAGGCCATCACGGTGAAGTTCGCCAACAACCCCAGTCAGAAGACCAGCCAGGCGCTCCTCTCACAGCTGTACCAGTCCCCCAGCCGACGCTACCCAGGGGCCCTGGGGGGAGGGGCCCTGCACCACCAGGCCCAGCGCTTCAGGTGAGGGGGGGGGGGGGCTGATTAATATGCAGTAGGTACATGTGTTCCATATGACCAATATGTCATATCTCGATAACGATACATATCACGATACAGCAAGTTCTGTAAATTAAATAAAATGAATAAATCCCCCCCAGGCTTGTGCTCACATTCATAGAATATAACTTATAAATAACACATTGCGTATGTGGAGAGGGGCAGCCTCTGAACCACAGTGAGCAGAGGAGATTCAGAATGTGTTACACTGAGTTCAGATAAACATAATATCGTCTCTACAGCGTTCTGCTGTAATTTATGATCGCTTACGAACGCGGAGCTTGCCAGACGTAGACACAAAATACAGAGGTAGGAAATGTAATCGAACATTTTCATCGTCCCTTAGCGAAGGAAGATAGACAGCGGTGGAGAGATAGAGAGCTGATGAAAACTACACACGTTACTGGAAGTGCAACAATAAAACCCTCGCCATTAAAAAGCAAACGAGCAATTCGCGCAAAATACGGACTCTAAACGACGAAAGTTAATGCAGTAAACAGTGTGATTTTCCCAACGATATAAACATTGAAGCATAATTTAAGATGGTAGATGTTTTTCTATCGGCATATGATACATATCGTTTTATCACACAGCCCTATGTACTTGTACATGAGATGTGCTGTACTGGGCCCATGGCGTAGTCTGTCTGGCTTGTGTCTTATTTCTAAATTAATTTGGCATTCTGTGTTTGTCTAACCCTCGCATTAAAAGTGAATGAAAAGCTTTTCTGTTTTTAATCATCTGGAGTTAGTGGGAACAAAACAACTGTACAGGGAAACAGAACGGCAATATATTACATTTAAATGCTCAAATATTTGAGTGTTATTTCTATTAGATGAAAGGAAACCAAACATCTTGCTGTAAGAGTTACGTTAGTGTGTCAGTACCTTTCATTGCATAATGACACACATGATAGAGTGTATTATACACTAGTGGCGTATAAATGCTTTATATTGTAGCTGATGTGCTTCACATCTCAGCTAATTGATGTTACTAATTAGCTAATTAGCCTATTATATCCATGCAGGAACCCATTTTTTAATTGAACAGACTTTTGCTTAAGAAATGAAATGGCCTGTTCTTCCATCGACATTCACTGGGAGACAACAAAAGCCCTGTTGTTCCGGACAACATAACGCCATTGTGTGTGTGTGTGCGTGTGCGTGTGCGTGTGTGTGTCTGTTAGGCTGTCCAGTTCTGGCCCAGATGTGTTGCTCCTCTGAGCTCCAGAGCAATTGACTCATTTACCCACAAAGCACCCTAACACTCCACCCCTCCCCCTCTCCTGCATAATAGACTAATCACCGGCTTAATGACTCAGCACTTTGTTCCAGTGACTTAGTTTTGCTTTTTAATTCAGATTTAGGTTAGATTTAGGTAAGAGTAATAACTATTTGACATATAATACATTTTGAAATGTTGTATATAAAACCTAATAAATCAATCACAACTTGTTGCATAAAACATCCGTAACCCAGTATGTTAAAATCCAAATGAAAGCATGTTAGCTTTAATTTGAGTGAGCATTAGCTAAATGAATGAAAGAGAATCTGTATTTATAGCCTGAGCTTCCCTCAGCTGTGCCACCTTGTACCAGGTACCTAAGGACTTAGTAAAAATGTGTGTCATTATAGATTAATCTATTAAAAAAAGGTGACTGAGGATAATTAAGGACTGAGGTACCGAACCAAACAATGAGCTAGTTGTGTTAGCATTTTTGTGGGGTAAATAAGTATCTTTCACTGCGTTCTTCCATGACACCATCCTAGAGATATGTCCATCGATCCTAAAGGATTGTTATCACATTCCCACTACAGTAAACGCTTGCTCTGAAAACATTGAGTATGCTGGATGACCTCCCCCTGCTAAACAATCCATTTTATTAGTTCAGCATTTAAAAACAAAGTGAAGTACATCCGGTGTCTAGCTAGGTTGCGATGCAGCTTGGGGCGCTAACCGAGCGAATATCTCCACCCGCTACGGCACAGTAGGATGCAGTACTACCAACCGCAGGTAGAGGGACCCCCGGTGTTATATGTTTTGTGAGTGTGTGTGTGGGACCATCGGTCTTCCAGCAGGGACCATGTAGCTCTATGACAGGGACGCACAGCATTAGTTCCATTGAGTGAGTCCACCATCTGCCCGCCATTAACCCCACAACCCTCCTTCTCTTTGCAGGCTGGACAATTTGCTTAATATGGCCTATGGCGTAAAGAGGTAATTAAAACTTCACCAATGCCAGATGTCCATGTTGTCCCATGTTTTTTTCCCCATTTAGTTGTCTTGTACTTTTTGAAGATGCATTTGAGAATTTGTGCAAAGGTATACATACCATTTTAGTTGCTTGATTTGTTTGTTTTTCTCTTCAGCTTGATTTGGTTGAACCCTTGCAAGCCCCTGTGGTGGGAAAGGCAGAACGCAATCAGGCTTTTGTTTCCGTGGTGATTAATTTGCTTTGCTTTGCTTCTGACAAGTCCTGGTGTGTTTCTGAATGTCGTCTGTTCTGACGGACGAGCCTGTCTTTCTAGCATATCCACGTTCTCCTGCCTCATCACCGCGCATATAGCTTCACGCTAGCGCCACACACACACACCTAGCTTGGCCCACAGTGTCTCAGTGAAGACCACAGTGTCTCAGTGAAGACCATACACCTCTAGCATGGCCCACAGTGTCTAAGTGAAGACCACAGTGTCTCAGTGAAGACCACACACCTCTAGCATGGTCCACAAGAAGTTCTGTTCCACTGATGGTCGCGCGGCACCGCTATATTTTATTTAGCTTCCTTGTGTGGAAGGTCGGGGGAAGGGGTGTGTGTGTGTGTGGGGAGGGGGAGTAACCTTGTATAGAGACAGAGCGCATTTAAGTCCCGCCCACACCGGGAGGGGGGAGATTCTATAGCTCTCCATTGACTTTGCATTGCGTTAAGCTACGCTAACGTCATTTCTGACTTCTACCAAAAACTGAGACTTACGTAACGACGCGCACACAAAGGCAGGAGATGCCCTACCCACAAGGTAAAGGACCCAGAACTAAGTTTGCATACATGTGACTGGTGGACATTGCGTGCCAACATAATCATCTAGGTAGGCCTAAAGCATGCGGCACTGTTTTGGGTTGGACAGGCTGTGAACACATAGTTGTGGGTCCTTTACCTTGTGGGTGCTGCATCACAGCTTTTAGGGGGGTGTCAGTTAGCTTAGCTTAATGCCATGCAAAGTCAGTGGGTTAGTTTAGCTTAACGTCATGCAAAGTCAATGGGTTAGCTTATCTTAACGCCATGCAAAGTCAATGGGTTAGCTTAGTTTAATGCCATGCAAAGACAATGGGTTAGCTTAACTTAACGCCATGCAAAGTCAATGGGTTAGCTTAGCTTAACATCATGCAAAGTCAATGGGTTAGCTTAGTTTAACGCCATGCAAAGACAATGGGTTAGCTTATCTTAACGCCATGCAAAGTCAATGGGTTAGTTTAGTTTAACGCCATGCAAAGACAATGGGTTAGTTTAGTTTAACGCCATGCAAAGTCAATGGGTTATCTTAGCTTAACGCCATGCAAAGTCAATGGGTTAGTTTAGTTTAATGCCATGCAAAGTCAATGGGTTATCTTAGCTTAACGCCATGCAAAGACAATGGGTTAGCTTAGCTTAACGCCATGCAAAGTCAATGGGTTATTTTAGCTTAATGCCATGCAAAGTCAATGGTTTAGCTTAGCTTAACGCCATGCAAAGTCAATGGGTTATCTTAGCTAACCCTAACCCTTAGCCATGCAAAATGGAGCGCTAAACACTGTTTCCCTCCCTGAGGACAGGACACACGAAGCAGAGGAGTGATATGGTCTGGTCAGCTAAACTGTTGCTATGCAACCTCAGGTCTCGCCTGTATTTGTCCCTGCTCTAGTCAGCACACACACACACACACACACACACACACACACACACACACACACTGTAAACTTTCTAATGGACACTGCAGAACCAAAGTCACTTGTGATTGGTGGCAACACAGTCAGAGGGAGAGGGTTTCTTCTCAGCCCCCACATTGAGCTAGACCAGGGGTGGGGAGCCCTGGTCCTGCATGTTAGACCAGGGGTGGGGAGCCCTGGTCCTGGATGTTAGACCAGGGGTGGGGAGCCCTGGTCCTGCATGTTGTAGGTGTCTCCCTGCTCCAACAGACCTGGTTCTAACGAATGGGTCATAATCAGGCTTCCAACGACCCATTCGTTAGAACCAGGTGTGTTGGAGCAGGGAGACACCTACAACAGGCAGGACAGTGGCTCTCCAGGACCAGGGCTCCCCACCCCTGGGTTAGACGAAGGCAGCCTCCACGCCAATTAGATCATTCAGATGAACTCAGTCAGTCCCGGAGGGCGGTAGGAGAAATCAGACGCTTTACCTTCTTTCATTTCAGTGGGTTTATATTTTCTCAGTTAAGTGCAGTCGTCGGAGGACTGGGTTGAAGGGCAAGGTGGTTATAAGGCGAACAGAGCAGATTTATCAGGGCCGCGTCTCGTGGTCTTTGATGAACTTCTAGGAAGCGGTTTAAATCCCACGAGCTTCCTGCAATTTAGCTCCCAAAGGAGCCTCTCGAGGAGACAGAAAGACTTTCTCGGTATCTTCTTCAGCAGGAATGTCCCAGCATGCCTTGCTGCATTCAGCACTCTGAGCTGGTCTTTCACTGGTGGGATTGCTCGCTGCTTCTGAAGAGCACACACACACACACACCTAGCGGGTTGCTAAGGTGACGATACACCATCCAGCAGATAAAGGCAAACTGACAACGGAGTGATTTATCATCACTGCACGGTAGCTTGAAATGAAAACGTTCCGTTATAGTCATTTTGGAGATGCTTTTATCCAAAGCAATTTACAGTGAAGTCTAAGGATGCCTGCAGGTAGCTAACGAGCCCTGGCTCGAAACTCTGACCTTCCGTCTGGCCGTCCAAAACCCAGACCACCCTGCCCCTGTTAGTTCTCCTGCCACAACAAGACACACACGCACACACAACACCTTCATGTGAGTTTAGAGGCAAGTGTGTCAATCGGTCGCACGGCTTGACCGGCAGCAGTTGTCGTAGTAACTAGAGAATCCCGTCCTCAGGCCGTGTCCTTGTGTGATCCCCCCCCTCCCCCTTCCCCCAGCAGGTTCTCCCCCATCACCATCGACAGCATGACCAGCCTGGTGGGCATGAACATCCCCGGGCACACGGGCACTGGGTGGTGCATCTTTGTGTACAACCTGTCGCCAGACTCGGACGAGAGCGTGCTGTGGCAGCTGTTCGGGCCCTTCGGAGCCGTCAACAACGTCAAGGTGATCCGCGACTTCAACACCAACAAGTGCAAGGGCTTCGGCTTCGTCACCATGACGAACTACGAGGAGGCGGCCATGGCCATCGCAAGCCTGAACGGCTACCGCCTGGGGGACCGCGTCCTGCAGGTGTCCTTCAAGACCAGCAAGACACACAAGTCCTGAGTGTGGCCTGGCCTGGACCCCCCTCCACCCACCGACTACCCAGCACAGCAGAACCACCAACCAGAACACAGACCCACCCACCGACCCAATCAAGCAAAATGGAGCTAGAAAACGGCTTATGTTATAATTTTGGACCTGTAAGCCAGTGTTGCCTAAGTGTTACGATGATGAAAATGTGTCCATGAGTCCCTGTGATTCGCACAGGCTTCCCTTTCTTGTATATTCTGTTTGTTAAAGATTTCTCCTCTTCTGTGTAACACAGTAGCAAATTCCCTACACCCATTCTCTCAGAGGAGAGAATTTTTCCTTTTTTTGAAATCCGGATCCACTGTCGTTAGACTCACACACACCTCCCGGCCAGCAGGGGGAGCGCTTTGGAAAATTGGTGAACCGTTCAGTCAGTTTGTGTGTATTAACCTTCCAACATTATTATCATTTATATTATTTGATCATTATGGAAGGGATGTTCCCGTTAACTCAGTTGCAGGAAAATATTTCTACATTTTTTTATTGTTATTTATTTATTAAAACATTGTTTTTTTATGGCGAACAGACCACGGTTCTGGGGGGGGGTAGCTTTCCTCATGACACGTTCAGCGATTTAAGAGTAAAAAAATAATATTACACTGTTGCCAAAGAGACGATCTCTTTGCTTGAAAAAATATGCGTTTAGAAAAAGATACAAATAAAGATCTATTTTTATAAATGATAAGTCAAATAATAATTATTGAAGAATTTTTACAAGAATCTGGATTTGAAAAAAGAGATACATATTTTGACTGGCTCACTGGGTGGGGGTTGGGTGGGCCACATGGTCTCTTTATTTCTGACGTGGGGGGGCTGTTTAGGGCCAGAAGCTGTTTGTTTCTAGGGAAAACTGAGGTGGCGAGGATTTTGTAGATGGATTTGTGGAGAAAACGGGGTGCAAACTGGCAGGTGATGTTGGTAACTTTTCATATATGTACCAGTGCGTAATTATTCAACAGCGATATCCAAACGGGAAGGGAGAAGGGGGTCTTTTCAGAGGCCCAACCAACCTTGTAGTCCAGAGCCCAAAGCAAGATGACCCTTTGTCTGCTCGTTTCATGTTTTGTCCTCTGTCGCTATGAAATATCAGTGAATAGATATATACTACATACACACGTATCCATTTAGACAGCATATGTACATTATATATAATTTTCTTCGCTCTGCGTTTGTGAACATTTGAGAAGAACTTCCTTTAGCGAACAGTAGGTGCTAATACCACATTATCCACATATCTTAAATATCAAAGTTTGTTGTTCTATGTGTTGTTTAAGAAAATAATTATAATACTTCGATGTTGGCATTGCCTTGAACTGCTGTTATCTGTTTCTCGTTATTTCTGTTGGCCCACCAAGCTTGGTACAAGCAAGGGTCCCGATCCAGGCGTTTGGGCCATGTGAGAATCACTAAACACGTTTTTCTGTTGCGTTCTGTTAGGCTTGCTAACCTTTATGTTTCTGAGCGTGAAATGTTTGTCAGAGTTTAATGATGATTAGCTAGTTATGTTAGTCTAGGTATTTGTTTCCTTAAAAATAATCTATGAGAAGTGTGTCTTTATTTGCTGTGTACAAATAGATGAGATATATATAGTCTATCTACATTTGTTTTATAATATCTACTGTATAATCTGAGTTGTCTTCGTTTTTATGTTTGAGCTCGTCTTTTTCATATGACAACTTATAATGAAGTGGTGGTTGAGTTACTTAGAAAACCTGTCAGGAAACCTGTTCAATTGTTGTCACGTCACGTTGTCGAGAAAAAAAAGATTTGGATTACGTTTTTGTTCAATTCTACTGCAAAAGAAACCAAACAAGAGCATAGAATATAATTGCATTTATTTGTATATATTTATTTTTATAAATGTATTTAATCATTTAATCATTTATTTATTTATTTATTTATTTATTTATTTATTTATTTCACTTTTACCTATTTGTGTATTTATTTATTCGTCGTCTTTGTATCTGTTCACTGCACTGAGAGAACTTCTAGTACGTTTGTGCTTTGTACCAATATATCAAAACTACAGTACAAAAACAAATATAAAAAATAAAAAATATTAAAGTCGAGAAAACCAATAAAAATGTCCGATAGGCTGCGAAGGGACATGCTTCCCTTATTCCTAGAGACAGTTACTCGCTATGCATACCTAGTTACTAGTTACATTTGCTATTGCGTTTTTCTTGTCTTGGTGAGAGGAAACCTTTAGATCTTTTCCAATAAAAGTTTCATCGTAATGGTTCTGGTGGTAACATGTGATAAGTTGTGTAGTTCTATAAGCCCCTTCGTCCACAAGCCGACTCCACTTAACTAACGCTTTGTGATGAAACCTTATGCAAATGTGTGTGTGTGTCTGAGCGCATAGTTTCACTTTTCAGAAGCATTTTGTACAACCACCACCTCTCCAACGCCTGGTGTCGTTGGAGGGTCATTCATTGCACTGGACTGAATCCAAAATCGCCTAAGAGTCAAAAACGTATTTTTGAAGAAGATTCATCATGTTTTCAAATGACATACCAACAAATCTTTAAATCTTTACCAATGCACACTAGTTGTAATTGACGCAGTTGTTGCTATATTTACACACAAAAGAATACTCTGGAGGTATGAACAGGGATTGTACCAATTCTATATTTTATATACTCTAATATGATATATATTATATATTTTGAAAGGTAAATGGTTGGGGAATGGTTCCAGAAGTAAATCTACTGAATTAGATTTTGTTTGTTTGTTAAGACATGAAAACATGAGGGGGAGCCCCTGCCTCGTACCTCGATAGCCCGATAGGTCAGACCATCTGACCTCATCGCCATCATCCAACCATCTTCATCCAATCACACAGTGTTCTGACCTCAGAGCTCCAATGCACCGACCAACCAGACCCCTTCAGATGCCCCACTGCATTGTGGGAGCTTGAATTATGCAACGACCCCAGTAGAATGTTGTTGTTATGTGTAAACACATTTCCTACACGACCTTTGAACTCTAATGATGCGTGTCTGTGTGTGTGTGTGTGTGTGTGTGTGTGTCAGACAGAGCACTCATACGTCAATTTGAAATGTGTACGTGCACATGTGTGTGTGTGTGCGCATGAACCTCTCAGGGTGTTTGATGTGTGTGTCACCCCTCTCTACCCTGCCCTCACGGCTCCGGCCAGTCCTTGTAGCGCCCGCTAGTGGCAGATTACCCTGTGAACAGCAGCGGTGGAGCGGGTCAGCGAACAGATTGTTTACTATCTGCAAAACATGTACAGGTAGCCTAGGCAACCGGTACACAGGGAACTTAGGCAACATGACCAGGTCACCTACTGTATACAGGTAACCTAGGCAACCGTAATAGACAGAGAAGATGCTCCTGGGGTTTGTCTTGAGGCGGCTCCATCCTGATTATGTTATTACTTAACAATTATCAATGATGATTATTCTGATTATTATTCTTATTATTCTTATTCTTCTTATTAATCCAATTACTGCGATGAATGACTTCATGTTATCCTTGCTAGTTTAGGTCATTTCTGAAACTGGAAACAAAATAAAAACCTTGCTGTAAATGTTGTTTTTTTTTTTCTTTTTCATACAACTGTTGTGTTTGAATTATTTGTACTTTTGAATGTTGGGACAATAAAAAGGTGTTAAGAGCTTGATTGCTTCCTGTGTCTTCATCTGAAAGATGGATTCAGATCCATATTCCTCTGCCTGGTTGTCATATTAAACAACCAAACTGTATTTATTACAAAAATAAAACCATGTAAAAGGTTCTCTGAGCAACTTTATGTGATGGTGGAACTGAAATGTAATAAGAATAATATCTCAGGAATGCTGGAGGATGTTTGTTGAATAAGCTTTTCTTTCTTACACATCATGATCAAATATTTATTATATTATAATAGTACAGAAGTAGATTTAATTTTTGTCATTACAGTGAACAGTAAGGCAGGGTCCACCAGTGGCAGAAGACTGCCCCCTGTGTTTGTTAAACAGAAGTACACCTGATATGATGGTGATTTCAGAAATATGCAATATCTAACTATCAATAACAATATGTGTGTGTGTGTGTGTGTGTGTGTGTGTGTGTGTGTGTGTGTGTTATTTCTTTATGGTTATGACTCATGAAATCATTTTAATTATGCATCTTATATAATACACACATATACGTATATACCTGTCTACCTGTATAAATATGATCTATGTTGTATTATATTTACAGGTACTGTACATATGTACACGCATCATAGCTTCTTCAAATCAGCATAAATATGTCAGCAAATAATTAAACCTCAAATGAAAAGATTTGTTCATCCTCTCCATCATGAGCTTGTAGGTGCAAAACCGCATTATGTTGCCTTCCCAGCTTTGATCTTTTCATAAAGTTGGGAACGCTTTGAGTCTCTTTTCCACTTAAGAAATGTTTATAATAATGCCTGCCTGCCTGCCTGCCTGCCTGCCTGTCTGTCTGTCTGTCTGTCTGCCTTCCTGCCTGCCTGCCTTCCTGTCTGCTTTCCTGTCTGTCTGTCTGTCTGCCTGCCTGTCTATCTGTCTGCCTGTCTGCC
Organism: Speoplatyrhinus poulsoni; assembly: GCA_025447795.1. NCBI lineage: Eukaryota > Metazoa > Chordata > Actinopteri > Percopsiformes > Amblyopsidae > Speoplatyrhinus > Speoplatyrhinus poulsoni. Next base: position 3,239,265 of record JAOEGT010000019.1, read on the forward strand.
TGCCTGTCTGTCTGTCTGTTTCTTTTTTTTTTAGATGCATGTGGAAACATGCATCTCAAAACATCATGTCATGTTCGGTTGTGCTTTTATCAGTTTAGAATATTGTTTCTAAGACCAAACTATTATTTATGTGTGTGTGTGTGTTGTGTACGTGTGTGTTGTGTACGTGTGCGTGTGTGTGTGTGTGTGTGTGTGGCGCTCCCAGCCATCTGTCAGACAGCCCGTCTGAGCCAATGACATCCCTCAGCTCCTAGAATCTCTGCTGTGCTGTCCAACCACACACACACACACACACACACACACATACGCAGGCACACACACACACACACATGCACACACTACGTCAAAAAGTTGCTTTCTAAATAAAAGTCTCCTCTAATGACAACACTTCTAACACTGTAGCAAGACATCATGTTCACAAGTTTAGCCACACATTTTTAATTTACATAATAAAGCTGTTAACATTAAATTAGCAACACAATTAAAATCTTTAAAAACATTTCTGCATGAAAAAAATGTTTTATTTCTAAATTACATTTCCTGTTTACTTTCTGTGTGGGTGAAAGTGCCAGCCTACCTGAGATAGTCTACCCCAGAGGTCTTCAACAGGGACACCTACGGGTCCTCAGAGGTGCCAAACTTATTTTCTTCAAAAAATTTAAGTGTCAGAAATGCCTTACACATTATTGTTGGCCCGGCAATTAAATATTTTATACCATGTGTGATAGGGGGTCCCTGTGACGTTTCTAAACGTTGAAGACCTCTGGTCTACTTGATTTAATGTATCTGATCTATAAGGCCCTCAGCAGCACTCACACACCGCAAAGAGAGAACCAGTCTAAGACCACTAGACTATACTGCCCCCTACTGGTAGTCCAACACCCAGACCACCAGACTATACTGCCCCCTATTGGTAGTCCAACACCCAGACCACCAGACTATACTGCCCCTACTGGTAGTCCAACACCCAGACCACTAGACTATACTGCCCCCTACTGGTAGTCCATCACCCAGACCACCAGA
>JAOEGT010000019.1:3265949-3279245 GCA_025447795.1 Speoplatyrhinus poulsoni
CTGTCAATTGTGACATTAACAGACGCCACAGAAGTGCCAGTTCAGAGTAACTGACGCTGTCAAATGCCACGTGAGTCCCAGGTCCAAGGAAATGTCCAATAGCACTAGACACTACCAGGACTGCTCAACAACCATAGCGCGTGTCTGAATTGGAGACTTGGCTGCTGCAGTAATAGCCACCGCCATCCATAAATAATCCGGGAATAATCCGGGAATACTGTAGGGATGGTATTGGCAAGGTGATGAACTTTGCTTGGCATTCAGGCCAAAGAGTTAAATATTTGTCTCATCAGACCATATAATTATCTTTCTCATGGACTGAGAGTCCTTCAGGTGCCTTTTGGCAAACTCCAGGTGGGCTGTCATGTGCCTTTTACTGCGGAGTGGCTTCCGTATGGCCACTCTACCATACAGGCCTGATGGGTGGGGTGCTGCAGAAATGGTTGTCCTTCTGGAAGGTTCTCTCTCCTCGGAGCAACGCTGGATCTCTGCCATAGGGTTCTTGGTCACCTCACAGATTAAAGTCCTTCTCCCCTGGTCGCTCAGTCTGGCTGGGCGGCAAGATCTAGGAAGATTCCTGGTTGTTCCAAACGTCTTTTACGTAATTTACGGATGATGGAGGCCACTGTGCTCATTCCCCAGAATTGTGCCTCGATACAATCCTGTCTCGGAGGTCTACAGACAATTCATTGGACTTCATTGGTTGATTTGTGCTCTGACATGCACTGTCAACTGTGGTACTTTATATAGATAGGTGCGTCCCTTTCCAAACCATGTCCAGTCAAATGAATATGCTACAGGTGGACTCCAATCAAGTTGTAGAAACATCTCAAGGATGATCAGTGGAACAAAATGTGCCTGAGCTCCATTTTGAGTGTCAGGACAAAGGCTGTGAATACTTATGTACATGTTTTTTATTTTGAATAAATTTGCAAAAATTATCTCATGAAAAAATGTTAAATGATCTCATTTAGTAATGCATGATATAGTCATAGTTTAAGTCTATTACACAATGAATATTGAACTAAAGCTTGACTTGAAATCGCATTTGCAATGTCGGAATAATCGCAATTACATATTTTCCTAAAATCGTAGCCCTAGGTACAAAAGACAAAGACAGAAAGCAATACATGTTTCTGTTTTTTTAGACGGATTAAACAACATCCCATATTTACCCAGCATGGCATCTTGCCCCAAGTTGGCACGCGTTGGCAAAGGTCTCTTAGTACCCTTATAATGATCACACAAGACTGTAGACCATTGGCACGGGCCTGGGAGGACACACACAATATATATTAGTTACAAAAACACTGTTCTAGTAATGGAAATGTCTTTAAATGGTTAATATTATATGGTAATTAGGAATATACAATTAATAACATTAGCATGGCTGTGGCAAAGCAGGTAGTGAATTAAGACCAATATTCTGAGGAATAAATTCCCAGACACACTACAAGAGATTATCAGTGATGTAGTGACAAGAGAAAACCAAACAACGAGATTCAGAGACTTGAATCAATGACAGGTGAAATAATGGTTGATGAAGAAAAATTGGCAGGCACCGAGTTAAACTAATCTCAACTTCAGGCGATTGAGGTGACTACCAATGGGAGCTAAGGATATCATTGATTTACAGACTGAAACATTTCCATCCGGGGCTTTAGACATTTTTTGATAACAAAATCGTGCCTGAATTTATCAGCGCAATATTACAACACTACCACGCTGAAAAACTATGCAATGCAACTATGAACACACATTATCAAATGGTTGGTATGCATCTACCTGAAACCATTTGGCATGTCGCAGAGCTGCCAGGTATTCTAGGCATTTCTTCTTATTTAGGACATCAGGAGGGTCATTGTCAGCCACATCTGAAGGAGAGAATGTAGAGCAACTAAGGGTTAACTGCTACTGTCTGGCAGGAGCTTAAAGTCAATATTAGCATTCACTAACACAACATATTTGCATGTTGTAATGTAGAACATTCACTGACCAATGGTGGGAAACAAGAAAGCTCTACCATTCAAGTAATCTAAAAGGAAATATTGGCATTCTCTAAAGTGAATACAAATTGAATGTTTAACTTCAATACTGCATCAGTAAAATACTGTATATGCAAGATAATATAAGTTAGGCCAGGCACTCAGACAAGTATAATAATTCAGATACTCCGTATACAGTGTTTGCACAAAGCCTCATGTTGCGGTGTTGGTCAAAATATGCAAAAGCAAGGGGTTTTGCAGATATAATTACCAACTGAGAGGAAAGGCTGAGAATGATGTATATGAATAAAGAGGACCCAGCATTATTCATACAGGTTCGGCAGCGCACCCACTGCAGTTATGTAGTAGTGACAAGATGAACAACATAGGGGCTTTCCACACTTCCACATTCACTAGTACTAATGTAGCAAGAACTGAGGCCGTTAACTTTGTTACAGGGAAATACATAAAAATAGACCAGCTTTTATGAAGTCTACACAACCACAACTTTGAATAATTACGGTACTCATGTGTATTACACTTCCGGGGGGTGGGGGCGGGGGGGGGCTACAAGCAGTAATATAGGACAGCTTTGTCCCTCTTGTCTCAGTCAATATGAGGGTGTCCTTTCTGTTCCACCTCCCTGCAAGGTTTAATAAACATGGGTGAGGCCTGTATTGTTGTGAGATATGTATATTAGTGTGGACTTCAGAACAGCTGTTGGTTGTTCAGGTCTGCTGATCTAGAAGTGGGGCTACTGATCAACAAACCCAAACAAAATGTAGTGTAAAGTAAAAAAAAAAGTAAAATAAAATGAAATAAATAAAGCACCAGAAAACATTTGCTCATGTTTTCCAAATGACGAAAAGAAATTCACTGAAATGGTGACATTTATGGCGGTAGGTGGAGGAGTGTTTGCAACACAGTGATCGTTCATGTTATCTTTCAAGCTAATGCCCGTCATAATAATGGTTCAGTAATCTCAGTACAAAAATGTAACATCGACCATTGTGTCGGGAGGCAGATTACACTCCAGCACCTGACCAATAATAATAATAATAATAATGACTGCCATTTTCTGTCGCAGGGATTAGATGAGAGATAAAGAGGAATGGGAAGTCGGTGGACTTCATATTCCCGCCACAAACGTTGACAGCTCCAAGCACAGCTCCAAGTAGCGCTCAAAAAGACAGATAAGCATTATCATGAAGCTCAGTCCTATTAGATTTACAAGTGGCATCCACATGATTAACAATTCATTCCTGGGCATTATCTGAGCATTGTCATCACATCAGAATCTTTAAATGTTATATCAGAGCATGTGTTCATAGCTAAACACACACCCTTACTGGCACAGAAAGGTCGGAGAGCCCGGCTTTAGGTCCCGATGTTAAAAGGGAACAAATAAAAGACCCTGTGGACTCGCAGCTGCAAACCAAAAGGGGAAAACAACAAAAAACAAAAACAGTGGGACAAATTAATGGATGAGTCAAATTATTAGTATTTTTTTATTTTTAGGGGCAGGGGGGAGGGTAGGGGTCTGTGTTTAAGACATTCCGTGCACCAAGACACAGACGCTTGGCTGTCATATACTCATCGCTTCATGTTTGTGATACCCGAGGCTAGAATTTGGGCTGGCATAGTGGAGCACTGCTACTGAAAGCTTAGGCTTCTCTAACCTTTCACAGCCTGCTTGTCGTTGTCTGCTGCACGGTCCTCCCTCATCAGCGGCGAGGTGAGCGAAATGGTCACCTGCATTTTGGGCTCCTTGCTTGAAATTACCACGATGTTGGCCTCTCCAGGGTGAGACTGCACCTCATACTGATCTTCAGAAAATGTCTGCCGGTTAAAAGGACACTTGGGATTACTCACTACAGAGGAGATGGGGGCGTAGGGGGCTCTCTTTTGGGGGCCGAAGCAAACGGCGATAATGTGGGACCGAGTTTGCGAGATGACTAAGCCAAATTGTTGGATTTTATCCACAGACAAGCTTTGTAAAATAGAAATGTGGGTTTTATGACCCCATTATGGACTTTGGTAAACTTGTGTTTGGCAATGTACTTTGTATCAAATGTACTAGATAGTACAGACGGTGTTATGAAAGGGATGCCCCAGTCTCACTCTGTAGGATTCAGGTGTCATAACCAGGCAGTTGCTCTAAAGATCAGTTAAAAGCGCTTTTGAGTAAACTCTGGTTGAAGCTGAATAAGGGGGAGGAAGGGTCATGAATCACGTTACATTAATTCGTCACCTACTTGGTACAGATCCCCAGATTTTTTTTAGTTTTTTTTTTTTTTTAACAAGCTTTCTGAAAATATGAGAAAAAAATAAGTCAATTATAAACATAATAGCTGAAGGGAAAAGGGAGGTTGTTAGTTTCCATGTGAAACGTGGGCCTGTAGAGCACTTTGAGGCTGTAGTGATTAAGGGCTAAATAAATAGACTTGGAATTGATCCGTTCATACAACCTGCAAGAGTTAAAATATTGTTGAACATGCATATGTTGGAAAAGATCAATGGTCTGGAGTTGTTCAAAACCACATTTAGAGCAGTCGGATACCAGTTATATGCCAGTATAGTAATCAAGCTGGTATAAATGTTTAACAAGCAAATTATTTAACTGATTTAGAGGATAGGAAAAACATGTATTCCTCGTGAGCAAATAATTAGATTTTATTTGTTTGTTTATTGTAGAAAGACTTGACGGTATCTCCAAATTTTGACTTTTAAAAACTATTTGACACAAATGTATCCAGCTTGCTTACAAATCTAAATCTGAACATTGGGTGGTTCAAACTGAACGCTTGTTACCTTAATTTAACTTTTACAGAACGACACGTTTCCTCAAAATATAATATATAATATATATAACGGGCAACAGCTCTCTAACACGTGTTGCTCAATGAGGTGTATTAAAAGTGATGCCATATGTTTCAAAACACAGTTCCAACCTGTCATCACTATATAGTACCTGTGCCAAATATAGCTTTCGTTACCATCTTATTTAATATTTAGTTGTTCAATCCACAGCCCTTGTTTTGTAACTTGAGGTGCATTCAAACTAACATTTTTTTCATTTTCTTTTAAGTTCGCTGCAAACTTTTGCAAACACATGCAAACGGCCTGACAAGGTAGATCTTAGCCAAACAATCATGGACGATGGATTACGGTTTAAATGAACAATGTGTAATATTTAAACAAAACCTTTACATTTTTAACTGAAAAGAAAACCATTATATTTTGTTGAGCAGTGGTTTACGGTGACCCATCTGTGTAATTTGTCATTTGAGAGAAAGAAAAGAAAAAATCTTCTCAGTCAAACACAGCTCACTTCTGCTTTCCTGGTGATTTCCCTCCTTTTTTGTTGACCTCATGACGGCAACAGCTGATACCACACGTCTACAGATGTACTTGTGACAGCAGAGAGTCATCCATTCCTCACAAGTATGTGCATCACAAGATTAATGTCATCGCAAGCAGCCCTCTCTACAGTGTACGCGGAATACCCAAAACAACATTATCCCCCCCCAAAAGCATAAAGTGGCAGTGTGTATTCCTCCCTGTTTCAACTGCTGACGTGCCAAGCAGGCTCAGGATAGACAGCGCTCAGTGAGCTTACCTCCAGCTCTTTGGGGAGCTGCTCAGTGATGGTGTTCAGTAAGGTGCCGGTGGGCTTCTTAGCGGTCAGTAGGATCAGCTCCACGTTTCGGTCCCCGTGGAGGAGCAGGCCTTTGGCCAGAATGCCCACACGCATTACACCTTTCAGAAGCCTCCCAGGAGCCTCAGGCCTGTGAAAGAGGATCACACACGAGCTAAATGAGCCACGATGAGCATCACATGTGCAGTGCATAATTATTCTAATATGATATGTACTTTAATATTTCAGTCATGTGTTCAGTATAGTATATTTCACAAACGAAAGATGAACCCCCCCCCAAAGTCTACAGCACAACACATTTTTTTTCTTGTTCCGTATATATAAAGGGCAGGCAGGCCCTACAATTCATTTGTTGTGTAAAATGTGTGCTCGTGTCTAGAAGCAACCTTGTGGTTGAAGCCACAGGCTAAATACAGTGGTTACATGTATGCACACCACCAGATCTGGTTCTCTCCTCCTAGAGCCGCCCACACTTTTGCAGCCAGTCAAGCTTTTTAAACAGTGAGCTGGTGCAGAAATGTGGGCGTCTGGGGGTTACAACACAATCAAGATATGTATCTTTAAGGTTAGCAGTTACTCTGAAGCAAAACAAGCTTTAAAAGACATGACACTAGACGCTATAGTAGAGAAGCAGAGGTTAAAAGCCGTGACACTGGTTTCACAACTAACTAGTAACACCAAAATATTAAAAAAGGAATACAGGGAATCTTTTATTACTGTGATTTTAGTCAAGGCCAGGGAAGAATCATAGTTTACCCTTTCTCCTCTGCAGGAGTAGCAGCAGGTGAATCATTCTCCAATAGGGAGTCTGACACCAGTTTCAGGGCCCTCTCCGAGTGAGACACAATCTTCTGCACGGCCTGGAGCTCCTCTTCCACAGGGTAGATGGAGGAGTGCTTGGCCATGATGTGGCGGTCGTCTGGGGAGTCCGGCCGACGCATGCACGTCTAGAGAGAGAAGGTACAAACTTAAGCTAGCGCTTCACCGCGCCAATTTTCACTCGTGCTTAGAGGAGCGACCACTTAAGAAAATCGCCAGGTCGCTGGTTGACCGCCTGCTTAGAGCAACTAAGACACAACGCTCTAATAACTTTTGCTAGGGATTCAAATCAGCTGCAAGACATCATAGAAATCGCTTCCATCTCAACCTATAAGAATGTGCAGAAAATTACTGCTACTGTGAACGAGGCAGCATCTTGGCTTTATATAAAGAAATATGAAGTCTAGGCCCATCTGAGCATATACGTGTAGATTATCAGAGTCTGACGGCCACAACTCTGGATGGCTGAACCTAGGTAAAGGCGATCTGGCTCTTTCAGTTAAATAAATATATTTAAAAAGTTAGAACTTTTTTTTTTCCCAGCAGCCCAAAACAAGTAAACTGTACTGTTTGCATTTAAACATGGTAGAAAGACAGTGAGTGAATACTAGGCTTGATGTCTTTTGCTGCAGCGTCTCTGTAATTTAGTCATTACTACAGTGTTAGCTGATCAAGGTACAGAGGCTTGCGTTAATTGTTGCTCTTGTCTCCGTCCATCTGAAATAAGTCGAGCCTCTTCTTGAAATTTGAATCAGCCTCCGGGTCTGGCAAATGCTTGGATATGCACATTGTGTGCTGCTTGTTGCATATGTATGGCCTGATCCACAATCTGAACCAAAATGTTGGTCTTTTCGTCATTTGCTTTTGAGTTAACAAGGCATAGACGTGGTAAAGCAAGCAACATTACTAATAGATCGCTGTGTTGAAGTGATGGTTTCACTGCCTGTCAGTAATAGTCGCTCGAGCGTGCGTTGTGCATGCTCAACTAGCTTGCTTGCTAACTAGCTTGTCACCAGACCACTCAGTCTCAGGTCTAGCTTCAGAAGTCATGTGGGAAAAGGTTGCTCTACAGCAGCAGTTTGATCGTGACTACACTCACCAGTAGGGGGGGTACAGGCATACCAGGGTGGCTCATCAGAGGTGGTGGGGCCATCCTGCGTCTCTGCTCCCCCCAGTACATCTGCTCCTCCTCCATCCTCCTCCAGTACATGTCCTCCTCATAACGCCTGGAGGATATTGGTTATGTTACATGGGTGGTGGCGGTTTTAAGAAATGCCATCTTTCCACTGCACTGGTGACTAGTACACACCAACTCCACACACACACAAACTAAGTTTTAAGTGGGCTAACCATTATCTCAGCCTTCTTTTAATGCATTTCTTAAACTTGAAAGAAACCAAGCAGACACTTTTTGACTCATGAGCATCAAACGTGTAAGTGCTCTATGGACATATTCTGCACTAATGTTTAATGATGAATGAGCGGATCTAGTCCTCAGCAGGATGTGGTTTCAGTGCACATAGTGAATGCCCACCGCCTAACCTAATCTCCATGTGCCAGCGCTGCTCGTCATCTCTCTGCCTCTTCATCACAGCCTTCTGCTTCCTCATCTTGCCTTCCTGCAGCTTGCGGGCACGGTTACTGGGCTTGATCTCCACAGGTAGCTCTGGGTTCACCTTCTTCTGCAAAGGGCGGCAAGAGAAGAACAATACTAAAGACAGCCTCACCTGCTGTGAACGCAAGTCAGCACCTCGTGTTTATGTTTATGCATTGCCTCATACAGGAATAAAATGTTTGCCTCAGTTGTTTGATATTTGTGAACAATAATCCCGTCAAGATTATTTTTGTTGAGTGATATATTGTGATAGGTTAAACCAATTTCATTGCAGTATTAAAAAGATACCTTGGAGAGAAAAAAGAAAATAGACACATTTTAGTTGTAGTAAATGTAGTTGGCTGGAATTATGCAGTAGTCAGAAAAAACAACTATTAAACCTTGAAGAACACTTACAACAAGCTCTGTGTGTGTGTGTAGCATTGCCTGCTAGCAGGCAGACGAGAGCACAGAAGCAGTAAAACATGGCAAATTTTCTTACGTCACACATATGTAAATACAACAGGGAGTATAATTGTCTCGTATACATAAGCACTGGTGCGACTTCTTATAAAATGTAGTCACACTTCAAAAAAAAAAAAAAGTATATATATAGTTGCAAAATGCGAGTGATTGGTCGCAGTCTGGAGCCCTGCAGCTACAGGAATAAAGGAAATCCATCTCAAGGCAATAAGTATATTTACCTTACATTGCGGTATTTTTCATGTACTATCTCGTTTGTAACTTCATGTCTCTTATTCCTTTTTTGTATTATTGTTGATATCTTTTCATTATATCTTTGATCTTTATTAATTTCTTCAGTTGTAAAGCATTTTGAGCTGCAACCGTTGTATGTGCTAAACTTTAGAATTATTTATTTTATATCATAATTATCACCCAGCTCTCGGCAACCAAACAGAGGAACATCTGCACCTCCTCAATTAGTCAGTCTGGTTTTACAGTAGAAAACCAAAAAGGCAAGTAGAGTCAAGTGAAGCAGGTCAGACATAACATAACCAATTGTAAAACCAACTGATCAGAAACAATGTTTCTATTGCATGACTGACCTCTTGTGGCCGTAAGTGAGAAAAATATATTTTACATGTGGTTGCCATATGGCCTTTATAAATCTGTCACGATAACTGTTAAAAAAAAACAGTGAATACATTATTGTGTTTGTATTTGTAAAGTTGATCAGTAGTGCTGATATGCTTGCCAAAAAAATTAAAGAAATCAATGTCACCCAAATAGAACATACATTTTACCTTGTACTGAAGCCTGTGTCTCCGTCCCTTAAGGTGCATGTCTTTAGCATTTGGGTCATTAAAGCTACATTCACAGAGTTTACAGTGGAAGCGGATCACCTTGCCGTCATCATTACGGACCTAAGAAAAGACAGCACATTAAGCCCAGTTAGTAGGAACAACTATCGTGGTATGCAATGGGGTTGCAGTGGATCCAATCTGAATGGCCCATAAGCCTTACAGCATGTGAGGAGTATACGCATGTCTACACTGATCATTGGTGGAGTAATAGCACCATAATGAAACACCCACCTCCTCCACATAGTCATGGCCCACTGGCTGGACATCCCCTTGTCCCCCAGCATGGTCCCCATCATCTTCATCCTCACTCGGAGGGTCAGGTTTGTGGACAATATGTACTCTGGTCTCCTCTGCCTTGGCTACTGGGGCTGATGCAGGAGTGCTGACTGGCTTGCTGGCTGCAAGGCAAACCCCTTTTTGTTTGGAACAGTACCGCAACGCACTAATCCGTTTTCATATTGCGATGACACTGAGAAACATTTTGAAATTAGACTCGATGTCTCCCATATACTGTATGTACCAAGGGGGCACGTCGAGTGACATTTTGGTGACCTATTGATATTCCATCTGAACAGGGACACTGGAGCCAGCGGTCAGTAACTTACCGACGGCAGCTACCCTGGCAGTGGCTGGCTTCCTGATTGCCGCTGTGATTTTAGCGGAGGCTGCTAGAGCGGCGGGCTTGGGTGCTGCGGCAGGAGTGGCTGATGCAGGTGTTGCCCCCGACGACGAGGCCGCGGGGGTCGATGGCGGAGCAGACGCTGGAGGCTTCCCGGCACCTGAGGTCGTGTAGACGGGAGCAGAGTTCACCAGGACGGGCTCCGTGGAGGGTATGGGCTTGCCCAGCTTGGTGTGGAGCTTCACCACCTTCACAAAGTGGACAGAGTGACAGACAGACAGACAGTGAGACGTGTGTGTGTCCCTTGCCTGGGGAAGCTGCAGCAATAACGTCCAGCTTGCTTTCAGCGAGGTATTATACACAGCTGCCTTCCATCAATGCCTGTGATGTCTGAGCTAGGGAGCGGAGCAGAAAGACAAGAGCCATGGCTATTCTAACCTTCTGGTGCTTGGCCCCTCGGATGTGGGCAGCGTAGGCGTCCACCCCAGTGCAGGAGACGTCACACAGCTCACAACGCAACTGGGTCTGGGCCCCTCTGGGCCCATTGCTGGCCGCTGTCTGGCCACCAGACTTCAGGGAGGCCTCTTTCTTCTTGTGCTTCTGGCCGTCCAGGTGCTCCCGGTACGTCTGAGACGGGAGATGAGTTAGTGAGACGACACGTGGTGCAGAGCCTTGCCCTGCAGGACCAGTGGCTGGCTCTAATGGTGCTGTATTCGCTCACATCTACAGCACCAATCTAAGTGTCGTGTCATGTCACCAATGAGAGAACACAGGCGAAACATCTGAAAATGCTTTAAACGGCACTCTAAGTGCAAAGAATGTTTTGGAGAAACAATATGACCCAGTGATGGCTTACATAAACGTGACAACTATGACAATACATGGGAAGGTTTCACTGTGAACAGCACGTTAGCGTCATAATGAACTCCTACCTGAGGGCCAGCACAGCTGATCTTGCAAATGTCACAGTAATGCAACTGCGGCTGCTTGGGAGGCCCTTTGGGCTTCTGCAGCTTGTTCTGGTGGAACATGGGCTTCTTGTATGTGTTGATAGCCGGGGCCGTCACCATGTTGCTGCCTGCGTTGCTCCAGGAGGAGTTGGTCAGCTGCTTAAGGGGAGGCGGGGCCGGGGGCTGGGGCTGGGGCTGAGGCTGGGGCTGGGGCTGGGGCTGGGAGAGGGTGGGCGGGGCAGGCTGATAGTAGGAGGGGGCAGATGTGGATGTGTAGCCACTTGAATCATAGCTGGAATAGCTGATGCCTGAGGAGGAGATGGCGGGGGGGGCGGGTAGTGGGGTAACAGGGAAAGAACCAGTTATTAAAGTGGTTCTGCATAAAACAATAAAAGTCTTCCACTAGATGGCTACCTTACAGAAAACTACTATGCACAGTAACTGTAAAAATGCTCCACTAAAATGATACTCACACTGCAGACTATGCACTTAAGAAAACATTACTCCAGTCTACAAAACACCTGTTGTTAGGGGGAAACCCTCTATATTAGAAGCAGTCCTTGGTCGATTTTCCTATATTAACATTTCTCCACTGCAGACTACACACAAAACAAAAGTATATCTGTGCTCTCCTTACATAAAGTACTTTGGTATGTAAATGTTCAGGAGTTTACAGTTATATTCCATCATCATAATTATAAATCATAAAAACAAAACAAAAACTCAACTTACTATTTAAGATAGTTTGTAGAATTGTTGAATCTCTCTTTAAAAAAACAGCAGAGCTTACAAAGACAATTGAACAGGTTATCCTTTGTCTTAAGCTTTGTCAAACATGAGAGACTTCTTCAACACTACAGAAACCTTGAAGTCCTAAATGATACTGAAAATGTACACACACTGTACATTAGCCCTCACACAGCAAGACTGAGAAGTTACGTTTCTAAGTCAGGGTGACCCACCTCAAACTAAAAATCTGGTGAGATAATACAAATGCAACTGTAGAGAAGATGGGTGCAACATGGAAACAAGGTAGCACTCAGATTTCACCTTAATATAGAGCAGGGAAGAGGCAGGCAAATCCCATGGAAGGCATACTGTATATAAGCCATAGCTTTTAAAATGAGATCAGGTGTTAGTCATGTGACAATGAGCTTTTATTCACCGGGTTAACAAGTTGCTTTGTGCACCTGTTCTAGTCACTTAGATTCAGCCAGCCTAGGGATAGAGAAAGAAGTCTCTCTTTCACACTTCTATTACTATTTCACCTTAAATTTACTACATAGATTTTATTTTTATTTTTAATACATTTCCAAACATTACAAACACTTTTTTTACTTTGTTATTATGGGGTATTATCTGATCACCTGACCAGAACAATTATGGGGCAATTTTGAGGGACAAATTATTTTAATCTATTTTTTAATAAGGCTGTAACATAACAAAATGTGGAATAAGTAAAGCTCTTTGAATACTTTCTGGTAGCACTGTATAGTAGGGGTGGGTTAAAAATTTTTAAAAAATAAGAAAATAAATAGATTATGTAATTAATATCGATCTTAATTTTATTTATCCGAAATCGTTTAACAAAATCCCAAGATCGATCTTTTAAGACCAGATGAAAGATTTGCGTGCTTTCCCCTTTAAGACTGTAGAGCCGGTGCTGTAGAGCCGGTGCAATGTCTGTCTGCTTCTCCCTGAGTTGAACATGAGTGCATTAGATTATGTCAGTTTTCAAATTCAAAACACATGTAGGCTTAATGCATTACGCATTTTTAGCATCTGTGTGGACTGCCTACACATTTCTAAAGCTAAGTAATGGCTGGCGATCTGTGCGAGGAAAATTGGATGCCGACTGCCGCGTAGGTTACAGTTTTAAGATGAAAACAACGATTCAGATCATATTATGAGAATGTGCGTATTAATCTATGGTATTAATGCGCTCTAGTGCCACCAAAACACTAAAGAAATACAGTCTCTTATATTAAAATTAAACTTCTATCATAGACCCATTTAATGTTTACAAAAATAATGCACTATAGCATATAGCCTACAACAGAAATATGGTGCACTAGTAAATAACTTGCCAAATAACATTTATTTTCGTCAGAATGCCTAAAAGCTGCTGGTTGGCATAGTGTGCTAAAACAATCTGACGTGGTGAAAGATTTCTAATGTTTTTAGCGTAGCTGGGTCACGTAATTTTTCATTGCACATTGATCGAGCCGGATGTGTTTCCCTCCGGTTGGTGTAGTCCGCGCTCGGTTTCTGACTGCCTGCATTTACCATCAATTTTGTCTAAATGCTTCGATATAAAACTATATATTCGGTTCCATACCTTGTTAG
>JAOEGT010000019.1:3279345-3307863 GCA_025447795.1 Speoplatyrhinus poulsoni
CCATCTCTCTCTCTCCCTCTCTCTCTCTCACTCTCTCTCTCTCTCTCTCTCTCTCTCTCTCTCTCTCTCTATGTCTCTCTCTATGTCTCTCTCTCTCTCTCTCTGCCTCTCTCTCTATGCCTCTCTCTCTATGCCCCTCTCTCTCTCCTCTCTCTCTACTCCTTCTCTCTCTCTCCCTCTCTCTCTCCTCCTTCTCTCTCTCTCTCTGCCTCTCTCTCTATGTCTCTCTCTCTTTCTCTCTCATATTCCCCCCATCGCTATATTGCTTATACTGTCTGTCTGTCTGTCTGGGTCTTCCCCTCCTCCACATTATTTTCTATTTTTTAGTGCTAGGGAGAGCAGCTGAACTTCAATCAAGATGCCAGCCGTGGTTAGGCTGCGTATCTCCACGTGAGTCCGCCTGCCTCCGCTCTGGGCTGATTAGTCCCTTTCTGGCTCAGCCTTTGACAATTAAACGCTGCCTTGGATACAAGAGAGGGGTCTGAGAGGGTTGGGGAGGTGGGCAGCTATGGATGGAGAAACAGCTGGGGGAAGGGGGGCATGTAATTGCAGCCTTTAGTCAGAGACCAATACTACAAGTTGCTGAGGTAACAACAGCCATTTTAACTGTCAGCAAATACTCACATTACTTTTTTTTTTTTTTTTCCTGACGCATCTCAGACCTCCATTTGTTACAATTACGCAGAGGCAGCTGCTATTTCTGGCATTCTTGTTCAAAATTCCAATTTTTGTCTGTCTAAATTAGATTTTCTTATTGTGTCTGACAAGCCCGTAGAACACCCCTATGTGTCTATTCACCCCCCCCCCGGCTACATCCCAAATGAAACAACAGCAGCACTGACACTTCTCTGTCACTCAGCAGCAAAGAGTCTCAAAACATCTGTCATTCTGTTAGTCAGCACGACACTATGTTCCTCTGGTTATTGCCTGGTTGTAAAGGGACATTCAGTGCAACTCACAGGCGTACGTGGACACCTTTGTTATGACTACATGACATCACAATGTATCGCATATACCATTTTATTAAAGACTAATAGTACAGCAATCATATGAATCCATATTAATGGAGAATATTGTATTACAACTGCGGTTTTATATACATAATCTTTAGGCCTAGAAGACACTTTGCTACACCTCCATTGCTTAGCTGGAAAAAACCAATGATCCGGATATAGTAGCGGTATCTAGAAACAATAAAGCATGGTCTGATAATCCTGTTAAAGCTTGTTCACCAGCACCACTGGCTCTCTATCCAACCCAGTCTCAATGCACATAACCGTGAGACTGGGTTGCTCTGGCAGTTTTATCTCATCTTACTCTTTCAGCAACAGATATACTGTAGTGTACAGTATAACTCCGCTTTAACACTATACTAATTCTAGATCTACTAGAATTGCCATAACAGTCATTCTGACCGTTCAAACGTGATTTGCATATAATTTCAATAATCAATATAAATTCTAAACATGAACCAGTGATGTTAAGATATTATAATATAATAAGTAATAATAAACATCAGAACATAACATTTTAATTATAATGAATATGAAAACATTCATTAGAACACAATGAATATGAAATGTCTGTAATGTCAATGGTTATTATGGTTTTATTTCAACATAGCTATTACGTTGCAACATTTTAAAACGGTCAAAAGGACCTTGCCTTGGTAGTTCTAGTGTAAACATGAAAACAAACACACAGGTAACTGGATTGATTGTGCCCACTACGCATTGAAAAGCCCCTATAGTTTTGTGCACGGTCTCACTATTTTTATAGGACATTTCAAATGATTTCAGTTGAAATGTCATTGCTGAGGGCAGAAGGAGTGGCATGAGGGTCTCAGGACCAGCTGCTCTCCTGAGATTTACACACACACACACAGGCACGCACGCGCACACACAAACAGAAGTCTCGGGAGTGTACAGAAAAAGACATCAAGTGAAAATGACTTGTTATTAATGACGGAGGTCAGTGGAGAGCGGCCCGACGGTTCAAGCTGACAAGAGGTCCACAGTAACTCCAATCACCACACATTACAACAGTGGCATGCAGAGGAGCATCTCTGAGCGCCCAGCATGTCCAACCACAAACTGGAAGGGCTATAGCAGCAGGAGACCCCACTAATGTCTTCCACCTCTCCAATGGCCACGCTATTAAGTGAAAGGTGGCCACCGTAACAATGTCATAACTGATTTGGTGATCGTGTTGCGCAACACCAGTAGCTGTGGGTTTACAACACCAATACGCTGTCTTCCTCCTTCATATTACTACGTAGACAGGTACACATAACCTGCATTTAGACAGGTGAGAGAGAGAGAGAGAGAGAGAGAGAGAGAGAGAGAGAGATACACATCCACTCGACCAGTGAACTGCAGCTTACATAACACTGTGGTCGAGAAAGGAGCAAAAGCACTTACTGGGATGGCAGGACCCCACTTCTCTTCTGTGAAAACGTGTGCAAAGTGGCTTATAATTACAGTGCAAACTCCTCTTGGTTGCTGGTGTATTTTATAGACACTTGAACAGCAGAAATGCCTGCGTATCTGCAGTGTGTGTGTGTGTGTGTGTGTATAACTGCGTAGACTCTTAATGGACAGAGAAAAGCACCTTCACAGCAGAATGTCCTGTTTCAAGTGCCCACCTTCATGTTATTATGGAGCAGACAGCATCCCTATTCCCTCATACAGTATCATTGTAGTGTTTGCGTATGGACTCCCTGCAATGATGCGTTTCATCCTTGAATAACAGCAGTCAGGTGTTCTCTGAGGACTTAGAGGTGCATGAAGAGAGAAAGAGAGACGGAGACAGGGATTGCAGAGAAGAAAAGAGAGAGACAGAAGAAAGGGGTAGTTTTGAAAGACTTCCTAATTCCACGCTGACTGTCATAGCTGCACTTGCCAGAGGGTAGAGCACCTTTAAGCATATGGGATGAGGAATCGTGTGGAGGGACTACAAAAGACAGCACTGCATATTAAGGGGAGCCTGCATGCAGCTAACCTACATGAGAAGGGTGCGGAGAAACAGAAAATGGAGCAGTATACAAAAGCACGATGAGCATTACGTAAACTGATTCCTCTTCTCACCTTTGCATCAGGGTCATATAGTAGAAATGAATGGCCGGCTTCTACACAATATGGTAAATGAGCATCGTGTTACATTTGTCATTGTTGTCACTAGTTAGTCACAACAAAGTATCATTTTCATACCATTTCTGAAACCAACCTGTCAAACCATCTAGACATCAATGAATGTTATTGTTCTGGTTTTGTTTGTAAATTATTTTCAATAGCATTATGCTAGAGCAGTTTGCATCTCATTCAAATGCCTTTCTACCTTATACCCGATTCTTATCCATAATTGCAAATGCTTTTGGCATTATATTTTTTTGTACACAATAGCCTACACGTTTTGTGGTCACATTCTACTGAAGAAAAAGGCTGCCGGCTGTCAAAGAATGGGAAATCACTTTTGTTCCACTGCTGTAAGACTAGCACTAGTGATTATGTGATTGTACTGGGCAATGTATATCCATATGTAGGTCATACTGTACATTTTGCCTAAGCAGAATCTGTGTTTAGCCTGTTATGGGCCTACAAACCCCCTAGCCTCAGCCGCTTTCCTCCATTAGCACTACGTCACATAAGCAACTCTGTGCTGAACGTCTAAATCAATTCAATTAGTGTTTGACCAGATTTTGTGTAACAGTCCTGTCTTTCATCTCGTCAGTCTTCTTAGGATGCAGGACAGCTCACTTGTAGTCCCTTCATTATGTAGAAATGATAATTACACCCCAATGAAGTCCTGCTTTCCAATATATCAGAGCCCTTATTCATTCATATATGCTTTGATAATAAACTTGAAATTCTAATTTTAAAAAAGCTAACCATTTTCTCAGCTTTTTCAATTGACATGGGTTATAATTTAAAGTAAAAACTGGGTGAAACAAATCATTTGGGATTGATTTAAATATTTTCTCATTTCATTCTGAGTGAAACTGGGAGGTGGCCTATACATAAATGTATATGACAATAGTTTGAGAGCTCTGCTCCCGCTCTAGTGTATACTTTAAAGCCCACACAAATAATTCATGTTGACAGATTCTGCAAATATTTGTTGAATTGCATGAACATTTCAACAAATGCATTTCTGCTAGCTGAAATGCTCAAAAAAAGGGTCCGAAATGTTAAAACAAAATTAGACTGTTATATAGGCAATGCACATCCACATTCCCCCCACCACTATTTTAACATAAGAAAATGTGAAACTTTGTATTGCAGAAAGTGCGAGAAAGACAAGGGCATGGGCTGAACCTTCTTCTGCAAAGCATTTACTGTATATAAAAACAGGAGTCTTCTCCTGCGACAAAAACCGAATCCAATGTCACTCCATGCATATTACATTGATATATCACCAATTTGAAGAGATCATCTTTCAAAAGGAATAAGCAGAAAGCTTCACTTCTGCATTTCTAATGTAATGTTTTAACCTTGAGAAGCTTTCCCTCTGCAGCGTAGAATGAACATGAAAATACAAGTGTTTAGATAGTTTGATAGGTTCCTATACTGTGAATCTAAGACAAGCATGGCAAGCTATGTCAGCAGAAATATATTTGGGCCAATAAATCAAGGTCAGACAAAGTCAGATTGATTTGGTTGGACAATTCCATTAAACTAACAAGGGTTAGTTCTAATAAAATAAAAACAACTGTGTGTATGTGTAACTGTGTATATGCATGCATGCATGCATGCATATGTATACACAAGCGGACTAAAAAAAACAAACACGTGAAATATATTCATTTAAAAAAGTAAAATTTGTAATGTTAAGATACAATACAAGAAAAGTACACAAAACAATTATATGTACATGGAAATAGAAATATATACAGTATACTTGAAAACCTTAACATGGTAAACATGCCATGGGAAGAATGATGCCTTATGCTGTTTATTTACAATAAAACAAAATAAAGTAGAGCTGCTTGCTGAAATGGTTAATAATCTTTCTATTGTGATGCAGTGTAAGGGAGTTTAGCCATAGGGGATTCAAACTAGCCCTGAGATCTACAAAAAAAAATCCAGACAGAACGCTTACATCTATAGCCAAATATTTTTGGAGAGCTTAAGCACAATGTCTGACAACAAGAAAGAAAAAAAAAATCCAATGTTTAAAATCTAACAAAAAAATATGTGACAGATATAAGTCTGGTACAAAAGTGGATGGATTAAACCATATAATACAATACTCAGAGCAAACACAACCACCTTAATCATATAATTATGAAATGCATATTGCTTCTTGTGTCGTTTCTGCTGGTAGAACCTAATCTTTGACAGAGCTATTGTGGAGAAAGTCAAGGTTTCACCAATCCTATCTGAAACAAAGTCACAGTGCTTAACTAGGTTGTATTTTCCAATTCTCTCACAGGTACACAAACACACAGACCTAATAGAATACTAAATGAATCTGCAGAACTAAACAATCTCTTAGGGAGGCTCAATAAACCACAAAGAAAAAAAGGAAGGCACACCAATTATGTGGAGGGATACTAGTAACAATCTATAGGTTTCTTTATGAGAAAAGAAACAACATTCGTCAATCCATTACAGGACTTGCATCACAGAAGCAGAGATAGTCATCGCCATCACATTACATAGGCCTGGTGAAATGGAGTGGACTGGCTGCTCGATACAGGCAGGCTATTACCAACTCAGATTGGGGAGCTATAATTGCAGAGGGAGAGTACAATCGGGTTCTGTTTTTGTCTCTGCGATAATCTCTGTACCCTGGCTGCCTGGCCTCTCTCAGAGACAGAGCTGCATCGCTGTGATTTCACCAACAAACAGAATGATAAACCTCCCATTCTGTTCATCTTCTGTGTTCACATGCAGCCTTTATCTGACAACTCACTGGGAGCCTTTTAAGTTTGGATCTGTCAAAATTCACAACAGCATTTTGGTACTTTTCAGATAACCCAGAGGCAAGAGTGATACATCTTAAACATGGCTGACCCCATAAGGCCTGACTAACATCTAGCATGACATCTCTTTTGCTGGGGTGTGCTTTCCATTTTTCTCTGAGAAGACCATGAGTGAGAATTTGCACCTGGCGCTTAAGTGCATTAGTGTCTTGCTGTGACCAAGAGACAATTATAGAAACAATGTTGCCGTTCTCAGAGTTGATCGGTTTCAGAGCAGCTCAGACTAGAATACGGTCAGCAGAAGGACCAAGTCAAGTAATCATGAAAACGCAGTACACAGAACAATTTAAACCCTTTATGGTTATGGATCCCCTATAACATGTGGAGGTGAAGACCAAGACAAAAACTTAAAAGTGAAAAGTAGGTTTGTAGGGGTGGTTCCATCAAAACACATCAAACGCCTTTCTACTTGTGTGCTACATTCAGTGCATGATGGGAAAGATTTGCAAATGTAAAGCTAAGGATTATGCAACAGATTTGTTTAACATTAGTTTCATTATTGCAGGAAAGTACAGCGCTTGTTCAGTATTGAGTGCATGAATGCTTTTAGATACAAAATCCTATTTTACATGCACTTAGATGGGGGGGGATCATCTTCTCCCTCTTTGGTTGTCCAAACTACTAGCGTCCTAGAGCCACCTTTACATGATTTGACTGAATGCCTGTAGCTGGAATAATTTTAAATGAACGGCACAAATGTCAAACCTCCACAATGTACTGACAAGGGCTGGACATTCATTTAAAATAATAATTTGGATAACAAAAATACTGTAAAAGACATATTAGGATTAACTAGCCAGGAGGACTTTGGTGTTATTATAATATTTGTATACTCACGAAAACACAAACCAACAAATGTGAAATAATAACTTTTAAATAGAGTGTCATGCATTTCTGTCAGAATGGAAGGCATGATGTTCAACTAAAATGCAAAACGGCCTGTGGGAAGCCAGGACAAAGCTGTTAGCGAATCAGTCAATGTCAGAGGTTTCCCTCATCTAACATCTTGTTAACACCATCACAAATCTTCTGCAGGTGTGAACGGTAAACCTCAGAAGGCCCATAAAGTGTTGCCAGGAAGTCACAGTCGGCAAAGTGGTTGAAAACATGGTTAACACGTGAGTGGCTCTTGGCTGTCAGGTGGCGGTTGATGGCTTGGTGGAGCAGTTCACGGCACTCGTTCAAGATGGCACTCATGACACGACGGTCAAAAGTGAATTCAATCTGGTGGAAACTAACAGCTGTCATGGCCAGAGTGTGGACCTTCTTCCTGTTAACAGCAAGGAGAGGACAGTCTGATGATTCCTAATAACAGTTTGTAGATGTTAACCACTATACATTCAGTCTGTAGCGTGAAGGTTTTACTTTATTATTAACAGTTCTTTAACTTTCTACAATCAAATCAAAAATAAATTAAAAAAAACATTGCACAAATAGATTTATTCCGACACTACCGGCAAAGTCATCTGAAAGATGCTCGGCATACGAAAGGGAGAAGGCTGAAAATAAAACGCTAATGTAGTGGTTTACTACAAGTGAATTGTACTTAATCATACACTCAAATACTCTACGACAGTTAAAAGCACAGTACACGGCAAACAGTGTACTGTTTGCAGGTGAGTACTTCCTTCTCACCTGAAGCTCTCGACCAGGAGCAGCTCCTCGCCACTGAACTGGTTGTTCCTGTAGAGGACGCCTAGCTTCACCACCATCTTGATCAGGTTCTTGATGATCTTCTGGGATTCTTTGCGGTTGCGGGTGTACTCTTTTGTGACGCGGTACAGCTCGTCCAGCACGTCGCTGCTGGTGTCGTCGATGAACAGGTTGGCCACACTCTTGGTAGCCATCTTGCTCATTAGCTTCTTCTGCGCCTGCAGGGCCAAGCTCTTCGTGCTGAAGGAGTCCATGGTCCAGCCTGGGAATAGGGAAAGAGGTTGAAGGTGGAGTGAGCAATGCTCTTAATGTTTTAACTTAATCAAAACAACAACACATCTCCCTTGAATGCCATAAGGTGCTCCCTCAGAAACTCTGCCCTTTCCCCCCTTCCCATTTGGACACACATTGCCACGGCTAGGATAATGTGGTGTGGTGTGGTCTGCACCACATTGTTTGTGTTCCCATTTACAGAGCCAGGGCTGTGTAGAAGTACCACATTCTGTGTTAAGCATGCAGAGAATGGACACTGGACAGCTAGCAAACCGCGAGGAGATATTTGGTGCATTTGACAAAGTGTAGGCTTACAATCGTTCATTCCGCATAAAGAGAAAGCAACATTTGGTGGTTTATATGTGGCTGCAACAGAGGATATAAAGGAATCATTGGATAAGAAGAAGATACAGTAATTGGTGTAGGCTCTATAAAATGAGAACACTTGAGAACATTTTGCTTTGTGAGTTTGGTACTCATTCATTACCAGCAACTCTGCATTTGTCCAATCTGTTCACCAGATTTTCATTACAACAATGGTAGGCCCATTATGCTGTGCAGTGCACGTTTAAACTTTCATGGGATGGATCATATGGAAAGCATGTGTAAATACCCTGCCCAAAAATCTTCCACAGTACTGCTTCAACAACATGGATCATTAAAATATCACAAATCAATTGATACGGAGAGGAATGTGTGGTTGGGACACAGCAGAGTAACACACAGTGCAACCTCATTCACGACACACGTCTTTGTTGATTTAAAGCATTTGCTTGCTGTTGCTGTGCGTGAGACTAACTGACAGAGCCGGGACACTGTGAAATGATGTACACGACGGAAAGTCAGAAACCGTGGGTCGGGGCAGGAGCTTTCACATCCTCCCTGACAGCACATGGCTGTAGCAAGTCAGCTGCTGTACGCCCACTACACATCAGGAGGTTACTAATCTTGGTTTTCCTAGGGTTTTTTTCTTCTTTTAAATGCACACACAAAAAACAAGCAATCCTCCCACAACAATCTAGAAACTCGGGGTGTAATAAAATAGATACACCTGAGAATCGCAATATTACATTGTGCGATACTTTATAGATTCTCTAAAACACAATTGATAGAAACATTTTAATAAGAATTTGCTCAATTTATTTGTAAAAGAGACCATGTTTAAAATACATTAACCTCAAACCCACATTTAAGCACAACCACCATCAGGTTTTGTATGCAATTCCTAAAAGTATTAAAAATTCTATCATGCTTTCTAGTGATTTTGCTTGGAGTGTAGGCCTAATAGTCCTGGCTCTTGTGCCATAATACAAGTATGATTTGTTATTATGTGCTTGTGTTCTCTGTGATAGCGGTGACTAAACTGACTGATGGTGACTAAAAATTCCTACTTTTAAATAGTAACTTTTGAGAGGGTGGGTTACGGGTAACCGGACAAGACCAGATATATTAGACACATCCATCTGGGACGGAAGCCATCAATTTAAACGGATTCAAGAGGGCAGGACCATTAAAAAATACACTGTGCATGTGATTGGAGTTGGACGAACATGTGAACCAGCAGTCCTGTTGTTATCCACTCTTGCAGTAGAAAAGTCAGGAGAAGAGTGAAAATATTTCCCATTGAGAAAAGCATTTGCTCTTTTATTAAAATAAAATACAATAAAAACAACGGTATATTGTATTACCGCTAGGGGTTTTCGACTATAGGTGTTTCCACGTCGCCTATACGCCATAACTAAAATATGACGTTAATTGGAAACACAATATTGTTTTACCCAGAGCCATGGAAATAATATTAATCTCTTTACATGGCTCTGGGTTTACCCATGGATTTACCGGCCTGAGGGTACCGTCGCACATGCGCGAAATTGATAGCTGAAAATATTCGCCTCCCGTTCACTTCCATTCTATGTGAGCAAAGCAGCGAATAAAACCTTTGCTTCCTGTGGGGAAACAAAATCGCATATGTACTCCGTCTAGAGTTCAACACAGCTGAACTTTCACTGTCGATTTCGAAGCCTCAACCAACAGAAAGGACGCGTGTGTGACTGACCCTGACCCTGAGTTTGGTTAAGCTGCGCTGATGTCTAAATAGAAATACGTCTAACCAGCCCGTATTGTACAATGATCCTAATGATAACTGCAAACTGCCCCCTACTCATTATCCCCTCGCAAAATAACACACTCTTGTCAAAGCCGCTGATGTTTATGTGTCCAACAACCACTCATACGAACAACACAACAAGGAAGCGGAGTTTGCATGTGTAACAGCCTGCCTGTCCACATTTCGCACGACACGACATGCATTTCGCACTGGAAGGAGGTGGCCCATCGCATGGTCAGTTTTTCATTCGCGTATGTGTGACCGCAGCCTACTGACCAGGCGATGGACCGCCGCCTTCCGGTGCCAAATACATGTCTTGCCCTGCTAGGTCACGGGTGGCCGGGTTGTCAAGACAGGTTCTATAAAAACATCCCATTGTTGAAAGGGCTGCATTGTGAGCCTACCTCTTTAACTGGTAAATGGTATTGAAGGGAAAATTTTAATTGTAAAAAAAATTTAAAATAATAATAATAATAATAATAAAATGTAAATGTTATGGCAGAATTAAACGAAAAAGGCTAACTGAATATTCAAGAGACTGCTCTCTTTGCCTTCCTCCCACATTCAAAGGGGATGTCATTTCTCCTCCATTAGTCATGGAAATGTGTAATGCAAGGGTCGTGCACTACACATGTTCAGTGTTCACATTGTAATATTAAATATAAAGTAGGAAAAAAGGCAGAGCAAAATGGTTCAAACAAGAGAGAACTCTGGGCTTGTCTGAAACAACCTACAACTGAACCAGAACAACATTTAGCCCGTACTTCTAAAATAATTAGGCTAACGATTCACATCACACAATGCAAGAGGGACTTTATTCACACAGAGGACAAGGAACCAGGGGAATACAGTGTCAAGTAAATTAAATAAGCTCAATTCAGTCATGCATAATTTCCTTGCCATGGCCTTCTATAATTGATACGCTAAATGCAGCCCAATACAACACAGAGGATCAATTTAATTAGATTTGATACATTGTCCAATTCAGCTCCCACCAGGGGTTCATACATTTCTGCACAATTTTCACCTTTGGTGTTGATAAAAAGATTTGAAAATGTGCATGACTAAAATTACTTAAACATGCCATCATACCGCCAAGACAAGGCTATAGAGCCTGGCTATTTGTGAGTAAGATGCAATGAATGACAAGACAATCCCTGCTGTGTGACTGGTGTTTTTATTCTTGCATTACTAGAAGGCTGCTGTGTCTGCTCCTACAGCGGGCATTACCTCTCTAAGGATATCAGTAAGACTTTGGAATGTGTCAGCAGCAGAGTCACACAGCGACAGAAGTATAGTCGAAAAACAGTGTTACGTAAAACGTCAAATGCTCAAACTAACGCATGCGTTGAGGTGATTCATAGACTTTACTACACCCGGTTGCATTTAGCTTCCCCGTTACTGCTTTCGTGAGCCACACATCAAAAAATGGGGCCTCGGAGATTACTAGCAAATACACCCTGTACAATTAGAATTGATTCATGATGCGAAACCTGTTCATTTTCACTCTGATCTGCATAATGAATATTAAAAGCTATTAACCTGCTACCAGCAGGGAAAGGAGGAAGAACAGCTAGGCTGCAACACCTTTGGAAAAGCTATGGACAAAAGGCCTTTAGATCAGATATGAGATACCAAACAGAAAAAAAAACATGTATTTCTATCTAGAGAAACATACTGGAACAAGGCAATTGCTTCTGTCAGGAATAATAGCAACGTCTGCTCCAGAAAGGCTGAGGTGGAGAGAGATGCACGCGTGACATCACATGTGTCACTTTCCAGCGTTTTGTTTTTTAACCCCCCCCCCCCCCCCCCCTTCTCCTCTGTTGCTGGAAGTACAAGCGTTTACAAGAGAAGGAATGGGTAAGTGTGCTTCAGAAAAGCACAACCTCTCAAGACTGCCGAGCGATTCCTGAGCGCTCATTAAATTCCCTTTTCGTCAGGGAGCCGAGCAACGCGTGCTGATGAATAATACTGCGAGAGAGACGGAGGGAAAGAGACTGGAGAAAGGAAGCAGGCATCAAGTTTGTCTTTCACGCCTGTGAATCCGAACACTTTTCTGTTGTGACAGGACAGTCTGAGGTCCTACTCAAAGCTAACGTGCAACACAACAGAATCCCTTGTGCGCTCAAAGAGGAGAATGTTGTTTCCTTGCCGGTGCGCTCGCTCACCCCCCCCCCTCACCCCGGGCTAGAGAGCTGAAGGCTTCATAAATAAAGGTCTAGTGGGATAAGTGCTCAGAATGATGAAAGGGTTTTCGATCAAAGATCTTCCCCCTAACCCGTGACTTAACGGCTAAACGGCCTGCATACCCCAGTGTCCTGACAGGTCATGATAACCCATCTTCTGCACAGTAGTTAAACTGGCAACATCTCATGGATGGAAAGCAGAACATGAAATGGCAGCTCTTTGTTGGAACATCACACATTAGTGCAACCATTAGCTCAGAGCAGAGAGCACTCTCTGAAAAATACAAATATCACTAAGAATATGATCATTTGACAATAACTTGAATCAGTGGTTTCAGTGGAAGCCAAATTGTGTACCCTAGAAGGCTACATCCTTGGTTTTCTTCACCACATCTCCCCGAGAGGAAGCAAAAAAATAGAAGGAAAAAATATTTTTCTAAAACGTTTTGAGATGTCTTGCTAACAGACAAACAAACTGATTTAAACATCCTTGGCGGAGTTAATTACACTTACAAATTCACACAAAGGCATGAATGCACAAACCCTAATGGTTTGTCTGGCTGGCTGGCTATATGCAATATGAAAACCAATTGAAACACCAAGATGGATTGCAGCTGCCTGCCACTCCTCAGCATAATGAGGGGGCTGTTTAACCAGCTATAAAATAATCAATGAACACCTTGCACAGAACAAGACCGCATACATTCCCTGTTGAAAACATGTAGACTGAGACTGGGCAAGTAATGAGTCATGAATCATGGAAGTGAAATCTGAACCCAACGTTGACTAGTCGCCCCCAGAGACGTGGTCTGGCTAGTCTAGCCTTGGACACACACCCTCCTGTAGGTGTAGATGGGTCTGTCTGACTTCAATTACAGCTACTCTGTGAGGCGGAGTGGGAATAACGGTATCAGAAGCTGTAAGGTAAAAGAATGTACCCACTTCATTTCAGCTGTCCGGCATGTTTATTGGCCTTAATCATCTGGATTCATTTGGTTTTTCATTACTTGACTTGACGACGAGTGAATGCATTCCTGTGAAACTTCAGACAAGCACTTAGTTTCCATGGCAGCCTATTTTGGAAGATTTATGCATGCAGCGTATTGCACTCAACTGTCACTCAAGCCCACCCTGAGGTGTGACAAGTGAGAAAGAAGTCAGAAATTGGATACACCTGTAGCTCCCGCCCACTCTGTGTCAACATAGCATGAGGAAGTTGCGTGTATGCAAAACAAAGACACCCCCGCAAACCACTTCCAAGACAGGCAGCTTGGTCAGTTCAGGGTGCTGAAAATGCTACTAAAATGGCATCAAACACGGGCAGCACTGTTCAGCATTACATTGGAAATACATTTCACATCTATGAGAACATTTTCCAATCAAGGTGTAACCCTATAACATTTTTGTCTTACCATTAAGCCTACTCCAAGTAAGTAAAGTAGGCCTGCTAAAAGACTCATTCACCTCTGGTCTTTGACAGACAAGCCAATGACGTGGTTACAGCATTATTACTATACCTTTTGCTTAACCTTCAGCATGTGTATATATTAAATGTTAACCCCCAAATATACGGCTAAACCAAGGCCAGGCGCATCAGTAGGCTAACACTGGGTTTCTTATAACCTCTATACCATTTAAAGACAACTGGTTTCAAAAGGACAGGATAAGAATGTGTCACTAAACTTTTCAAAGCCTACTACAGAAGACAGGAGTAGAATTCACTCCCCTCAATGTTTTCAGACATGAGAACCTTAAATATTGAACTCCTTCCTTTTCCTAAGGTCATCTCCCAGTATATAACTTAACAGGAAAATCATAAATCCTCCCCAGCTGCATAACAGAATCCCTCCTCAAACAATGCACAGTCCTTCTGTTCTACAAGTTGCATCCGTGCTTTGTGTTTAGAGAAGCAACCAGTCAGAGAGCTCTGGAACAACTCCACTGTTTAGGAATCAATATGGTAACTTCAGCATGTTTTGCAGTGCCTCTCTAGGCTTGTTACACAACATCCAGGCTCCACTACCTGTGCCGTGTAGATGTTCAGCTTGGACAAGGCCGTCGGATGCAACACAGGCAGCACCATTCACTTTATTCAAAAGTAGGGGTGCAAGAAAACATCAATAACACTCAATATACCAATTACGTTGCGCTATACCATATGGATTCTCTAAAACACTTCGCCTTGCTTACAGTATTGCAATATATGTTAATATATCGAATCGTGGCCCCTGATACGCGTCGTGTCGCCACAGTTGTGCCAATACACAACCCCAAAGGAACCAGTCTGCCGGTGGCTGGCAGCAATGCTCAATGGTGGAGCATTCCCTGTTACAGGGGAGATGTTGACTGCTAAAGGGAGACCGTGTTGGGATTGTGTTGGGTAATTATAAGTGAATGGGGCACATGAGTGCATAATCCCTTGCAAACAATAGATTATATGGCTCCATCATTATTGACAGACATGGACTGGTAGTATAAAGCACTCAGAATCCAGACCAGTCTAGCCTTTTTACAGTCTTCTCAGATCTTCTACAGCCTGCTGAGCAATTAATAATTAACATGTCTACACTTAATGGATCAGAGATGAATAATTCAGCCCACTGATTTAGAAAAAAAGAGACCAGAGGTTAGGAGAAGTCAGTCTGTTGAAATACAACAGGTTGGGCCAGCGATGTGGCACCAGGATAAAAAAGGGTCAGTCTACAACTGCCCCGACTGGGCCTGGAAGCTTAGAACATTAATTAAGAGTCCTTCTTACGCATGCATCATTTGCCTGGAAAAACAGCATCAGCACCTCTCATTTGCCCTTGAGACAAAGCAACATCACTGTCCACATTAATATTGCATGTTATCTTCATAAACATTATAAACATGTTGTTTGATAGGATTGCATGATAATGAATAGATGTGAGCTTGTAAAATTGATCATGGAAGCTGCAATGTCTATATATATTTCAAGATTTTTCAACATAAGTAAAAGCACAAACGCTATGGGAAAATGCATCAAAATACATTCATAACGCATCAAAACAACAACTGACAGTCATATTGGACTGGTACATTAATTCCACAGAGAATACATGCTACCGAGGAGGCATTCATTTTGTCCTCTAACGTTTCCTCTTCGATCTCCATTGTGTCATTGTCTTCCTCAGCAACACATCTTACATTTCTGTCTAAACCAACACTAAGCCACACAGCCAACAGATGTATCTCTCCACAAAACAAAATGGAATATTGCATACTTTCTGCAATGTTTTTGATATTATATTACACAACATAATACTGCGACGATATTGAGCTAATATATTTTTGTGCACCTCTAGTTTGAAACTTAGAGTGCATGACGCCCCCCACACACGTACACCGGAATGCTGAGTAGGGGTGTCACGTATACAACAAAATGAAAATTAACAATTACAATGACTATCCTAAACACTGCTTTGGTTTCTTTGCTGAACCCAGAGTAAAGGCGCCATGTGTCAAACCATGGGGGGCATAATTTATGGTTCATTTTTTGATGAGACCCCTATGCCTGACACAAAACAGTAATGCCTTATAATGGAAGAATATGGAGGCATGGTATAATGCTTTGAAAATGGCTTCTTAAAGAGTAAAACTGTCTTTTAAGACAGTCATAATGAATTGTATGTCAATCAAACACAAAAAGTGTTACAAAGGCTTATAGGTATGACAATGTAGGTTAACGTACCCTTGCTATGGCTAATGGATGACTCAAGTTGTCTTGGTTCTCGACAAGTGCATCTCAAATGGCATGTACACTTTGTCTCATGACAGCGTTCCCTCTATCAAAACCCAAACAGGCAGACAGTGACAGGTGAAAACAATATGACATGCAGGTCAAGTGGCTTAACAAGTAAGCTACAGCTCTTTCAAGACAACCTAGAGGAGTTTATGGTTTCCAAAGTTTACCACAAAAGAGGTCACCTGCCTGCCCCATGGCCTTCCCAGATTAACTGTAGTCCAGTAAAGCAGGGCAAAACACTATTCTTGTCAATTAGTTCAAATACAATTCTGCACTACGTAGGCCTGGCTATGATGACTAGTTTTGTTTTGTACATTAGAAACCCAGATAATAATAATAATAATCATTCACATGTATTATTGACACAGAAGGAATGTAAAAAAAAACTATTATTTTTGACAGGAAATTTAAGAACAGTGGTTAAAACTTAAGAGCATGGTTTGTGTCTGAGGTTGTGCGATAATTTTGCCTTGGAGTTTATAGAGGACACATATTACATATTAAACAGTGAAGTCATTCATCCATCCAGAGTCAAACCTCCAGGTAACAAAACAATATGCTACAAAACATCTCAATGTTTGTAAAACGTCTCTCTTACAGTATTTATCATCATACGCGACTGGCTAATTAAATGTACCATGACAGCTAGACCTCAAATGCAGTTACAAATTCAGTAGGCTACTGTTGGCAATACACACAAGGCTTTGTTGCCCCCGCCTAGCTACAACATCCTGTCAAACTGAAACGGCATAACGAAAATATCAAGCCTTCTCTGCAACTTGTTTGATTGAGACACTGATAGTGGCTGCAGTAAAATGTTAATTTCATCATGCATATCACTAGAATCAGTAATATACCCTAATAACTTACCTTGTAGCCGATTCTACTTCAACTTATACGAATCTGGAGAGGACGTGAAACGCAACAAGTTTTAATCTAAGATAAATCTAAAGTCTCCATCATGGCAACGAGAAACAGTAGGCCTACGTTTCACAGCATTTTTGCCGGT
Source organism: Speoplatyrhinus poulsoni (assembly GCA_025447795.1). Taxonomy (NCBI): domain Eukaryota; kingdom Metazoa; phylum Chordata; class Actinopteri; order Percopsiformes; family Amblyopsidae; genus Speoplatyrhinus; species Speoplatyrhinus poulsoni. The sequence goes on from JAOEGT010000019.1 coordinate 3,296,326, forward strand.
CCTTCGTGCAAAAGGTGTTATCGTCTCTCACTACTGCTGCTGTATTGTATCAGGTAGCCAACTGATGCGTAAATTATTAAAACTGTTTTCTTCTCTCTACTGTGAGATCGGTTGCTGAGTTTGTAACCCGATTCCTCCCAGCAAAAAAAGTTTCAAACTTGAGGGGATTTCGAGTGCACAAGATTGATGTAGTTTTTGACCAATGAATGCTTCATGTTCTAAGCGAACCAACCCACCAAGCCATCTGAAAGGCCTACGTGCGTGCATGGACATTCCCGGCCCACATTACTGTTTCCAGTAATTATCTTCTTCCTGCTCCCAATCCCAAGGTTGAGAATTTCCCATAGGAATTGTAGGAACAATGAACAGGATCAGGAGATGTTAAATTACTTTGATACGTTTATTAAATCATAAACATTAATGGTTAGCTAACCCAACAACATATTACACATTTTATTTGGGTAATAGGGGGTCGGGGATGGATTATGAACACTGAAAACATGGGCCTACCTGAAGGTGTGGAGCAGATGTTTAAAGAATAAAGGAAGTTCTCTCAAATAATTTGAATGAGCCTTTTTCCTAGCAGGTTTCCTGAAGTCAATATTCATTGTATTCGGTTATATAGCTTAGAATCGCAGCTGGCACTCTAATGTTCTTGTAAAATGTATTTAATTAGTCTGTCAAAAACATTAATCTCACTATAAATTCTTTGTTTTATTAAATAGTTTCACTACATTCCTACCCATTTATGAGAATAATTCTGTAGTATTATTGGATGACTGTCATAATTATAAGTAAATGTAGGCAGGTTATAATTAGACTGTCAACTCACTCAAAGCTAATACCGGCGTAGTGTGCGTCTTTGCGCGCCCTCTGGTGTTAGGTCTACTAACTAGAACTAGTGCACTAAAGAGTGTGTGTCAAGGATGTATTTTAAGAACGATGGGTGCAGAATTGCAGATATGCATTAAGTTGTATTCTTCTTCTTCTTGTCGTTTAACGGCTGGTGGCATCGAGCTCATTGGTGCATTACCGCCACTAGTTAGGTGGTCTGAAAAAGCAGACGCACCTATACAATGTATGAGTAGGCTACACGGTTATATTGACAAGGATAGCCTATCTCCTGCATCGGCCGGCGGCAAACATAATACGCATGCTGATGCCATGCACCTAGACGTGCACTGCACACGTAAAGTAGGCCTACACACTACCGTGTTCTTTTATTTTTTTGAAACTTCATATCCCATAGTCCCCACTAGTCGGCTACACGTCACCGCGCTACGTGTCAGGAAGGTATCCAGTCAACATGGCGGTGCAGCAGGGAGATGTTGATGAGCTCTTCGATGTGAAAAATGCTTATTACATTGGCAGCTATCAGCAATGTATCAACGAGGCCCAAAAAGTTAAGGTAACTGTAGCACAATGTAAATTATACGATATTTGTATTGGATTGCAAATGGTGAACTGAATTCTATATTTTGTTTCGATGTATTGGTACCTGTACTGTAGCATTCTAGCTAACACAATAACCAGTACCTACAAGTACCAGTTGGTTTATCTTTGTTTAATTCTACCTTTTTGTAGCCTTCGTCACCAGAAAAGGAGATTGAAAGGGACATGTTTTTATACAGAGCATACATTGCCCAGGTAACTGAATGACGTGATAATTTCAAAGAGAGTGTCTTGTCTGATGATCGAATGCTCTGCTCACACCTGTGACTTGCCCAGTGGAAGCACTAGCCACTCTGACCTAGTCTTGGTGTTGCTTTTGTAGAGGAAGTATGCTGTAGTCCTGGAGGACATCAAGTCCAGCTCTGCACCAGAACTTCAAGCGGTCAGGCTGTTAGCTGAATATTTATCCAGTGAAAGCAAAAGGTCAGAAGGAGAAGCTACTCATAGCATTAATATCTATGCGTTTAGTTACCAACGAATCATGCATCTGTAGCCTAAAAGTAAGATAAGCCATAGGTTAACTAACCGGGTACCAATTGAACCTGGCTGCTGGTCTGTATACAGAGATGCTATTGTGGCTGATCTGGACAAAAAGATGGCAAAAAGTGTGGATGCAGCCAACACCACCTTCCTTCTCATGGCTGCCTCCATCTACTACCATGAGATAAACACTGACGCTGCTCTGAGGACTCTGCACCAGGGGGACAGCTTGGAGTGGTATGCATTTTTAATAGGAAACAGTTTGCAGTGCTGGGCATTTGTAATAACATAGATCTGGTTGTAAAAATGTGCACTTCTTTCTAAGCATGGCAATGACCATTCAGGTGTTACTGAGTCTGGATCGTGTTGACCTGGCAAGGTAGGACTCAATTACTTTAAAACATTGGTTCATGATGGTCATGCTTAACGTGCTACAACTGTGAAGCCGTTGTTCTGTTTCCACTGACAGGAAGGAGCTGAAGAAGATGCTGGAGCAGGATGAGGATGCAACCTTAACCCAGTTAGCCACAGCCTGGGTCAATATTGCTGTGGTGAGAGTCTCGCATATGTTTAGCCGCTTCTCTGTGATTCTGCCACTGTATTCGTGCATTGTGTCTTGTTAGAGAACGGCCATGTCGAACAGAGTGTCAAAGCTACAATTTAACATTGACTTCCCATATCTTGTAAGATTTGTGAGGGTACTGATTTCCCATTTAGACAAACCAGCAAACAGTTGAGGGGTTCCCAGAGTACCAGTATATAATCTCCACCTTGCTACGACATGTCTACTGCTGTTCCAGGGCGGGGAGAAGCTGCAGGATGCCTACTACATCTTCCAGGAGATGTCTGACAAGTACTCCTCTACTCTGCTCCTGCTGAACGGGCAGGCGGCCTGCTACATGGCTCAGAACAAGTGGGAAGAGGCAGAGGGTGTGCTGCAGGAAGCCCTGGACAAGGTAAGCGTATGTGCACAACTATGTCTCCCTTTGGCTCACTCACGTGCGTCTTGCTTGATCAAATAGGGCTTGGCACTCACATGCACACACTTTTCTAAGAGCATGTGCCCCGATCAGACATACCTTGCCATGGCTTTTATTGGGCTGGCATTGCCCCACTACTAATCCTGTATATTAATAATAAAACAGAAGTGATCTGTGTTACAGAAATCAGTGACTTACTGTAATTAAAGCCACATATTCATGTTGTAATAATCCAGAAATGGTCACAATATATCTAGATTTAAAAATGGTGATTTAATTTCTCCCTCTACAAATGTGTACATGATTCATCTTTCATTTTCCGCCATTTGAACAGTAGATGGTGCCATATTATTTGGTAATAAAGCAACATTGGGCATTTATGCAAATAGCTGTGCACTGTCTCTTTTTTAATGTTTCAGCTGTAAGTTTGCAATTAAATCATATATTATATATTTTTTTAGGTATAATTTATCTTATCTATCTATCTTTACCTCAACAGTTTCAAGTTATTAATGTTTTCTGAATATATAATGTAATGGTAAATGTAGCATTTCACTAGAAAACCAAGCTACCATTTTGGTGCACTCCATCCTTTATCATTATTTATTTATTTAAATAAGACCAGCAACCAAACTCCTTACGCCTGTCTCTTCCACACACACACACACACACACACACACACACACACACCTTTTCTGTTGTAGGACAGCAGTCATCCTGAAACACTGGTCAACCTCGTAGTGCTGACGCAGCACCTGGGTAAAGCTCCAGAGGTAAGACTTTGTACCTGAAGGGTGGGTGTGTGTGTGTTTGGGGGGGTAATTCTCTTTTCAATCCTCACTTCTGATGGTTCTCACCAACTATATGTGAAAAAGGGTGGTTTGGAAATCATAGTACATACCTTGCTACGTTACTTCTTTAAGGCCTGTTTTATTAGTGAACGTTTGTTGAAACCAGGTGAGCTCGGTCAAGCACAGTTCTATCAGAGTTTTGTGTGCAATTCCCTGTGCATATCTCTGGCTTTAGTGCTGTAAAGGTTTAGTAATGAACCTTGGAAGCCATAGTTAAGATTACAATGTATCTATAGTATCTGCTGGGTGTCAGGAGAGTCTGATCTAAAGAGATGTTATGATAAGCACTGGAGTTTAGGTGGATTTGGAGACAAGAATGGCCCTGGCATTTTAAAACAGAAATACACTTGTATTATATGCAAGTTAAATGGAAGACGTCTGTTTATTATTTCACCGAAATCTGTGTATATGTTCTCAGGTAACCAATCGATACCTTTCTCAACTGAAGGATGCTCACAGAGCCCACCCATTCCTCAAAGAATATTTAGCCAAGGTACTTTCTTGCTGGCATGATTACTCTGATATGATATATATCTCTCATTCTGACTGCACTTTGTAGGTGTTATTGTCTAAGCAATATTTTTAAAGGACATGTTACTTCAATGTCAGTTCATTTAATGGTTTAAGTAATGTAATAGTCATTAAATATTACAATGTTCTGTATAAATATAAAATAACAAATGTGAAATGTAAGATCTCTTTTTAATAAAGTGTTGTTTTTTTTCTTCAGCTTTTAACTGGTTCCCTTTTGTCCTGTTTCTGTAGGAGAATGAGTTTGACAGGCTGGTGATGCAGTATGCGCCTACTGCCACAGCATAAGAACGCCTAACAGTGGACCCCAGACTGCTATGAAATGTGTACTCTCTTTCTATCAAATAGATACATTTACACACAGATTTACTGTATTTGTTTTGATACTTTGTAATTCAACACAAATGTGTATGTGTTGAATTTCACTAACCTTTGGTAATTATTTAAGCAATCTTTTTCTCTTTCCAATATTACAGTATATGTGCTGTCCTGTCAGAGTAGACATGTGCAATGTTTCTGTTTAAAGTCTCAATTAATTTTCCTCCAAACTGAATTGCCTGATTTGCAGTAAATGTATCAAATGTTTCTGTGTTATCCTTTCTTTTACATCCAACCTATATGAGGAAAACATTAATTTAATAATTTGTTAAACTTTAAAATTTGGCTATCTAAACAGTGTTCACTGTCTCTACAACTCGTAACGACCAGAAATATTTTGAGCAGTAGCGGGACACAAATTTAGCCTAAAAAACAAAAAAAAAAACTCTGGGTCGACAAGCAGATTATTGCTTTAATTAGGTTTGCATTAGGGGTTACAGCCAGGCAGCCATATGCAACAGCCGTAGAGCACAGTGGTTGGTTCCTTTGGTTAAAGTTCTTTCAAGTGAGTGCTACTAGCGCGCGTATCTTGTCACTTGTGAAAACGCAGTGTCGGTCTTTACTCCCTGCTCAACCAGGACACTGACTAGAAAAGCAGCAGCGATCTGCAGCCGAATATATTCACAAGATTGTATTCCCCTTTACCGGATTAACATCGTGGGATTTTTTTCTTCTTTTGAGACGTCGATAAATTCTTCAGGGCAAAGACTACTAACGGAGACCTAGGCGGTCGTCTACAACAATTGCATGTGCTGTAGTCTACTACTGTAACTAGGCTGTTATACCAATACTAGACCTCATGGATTGAACATATTCGTTGACTTGTAGGCTCGACACAAATAATTTAGCCATCGCAATGTCGGTCCATTTAGTAAAATGTTTGTATGATTTAGCTATACGGCTAACTGAGGCACACAGCCTGTGATAAACCAGTGTGCAGATATGATCAAAAATTGCAACCCGTATTGATGGTTGAAAATACTACATCGCCAATGAGCAATTAAATCGTCTACAATTTGTTACAGCGGGTGAGCCTAGGATCAAACATAAACCTTAATGCGGAGAATGGGCCTATGTCTTTATTTAGAAAACAGAATTAGGCTACTAATGGTAAGCTGTTGCTTTTTTTTGGTTTAGCAAGCAAGCTAGTTGGAGAGTATTACCGCCTTAGTTATCTCGTGTAGGTTATAGGCTACGGTCCTGCACTCGAGAGCAGCTTGTTAATATTTCCACTTTCCGCACTGAGGAACCATGGACAATCACATAGGGGACAGCATGGACACCAAAGCGGTAGATACCATGCCTGGATACATGGAGCTCATTACAAGATCGTCTACCGTTATGTTTGTTGCCTTGAGAGACTGTAGCGCTTGTGGAGTGGAGTTCTCCAAACGGACTCTGCTGGATAACGCATATATAACCTGGTACGAAATTGTCCTGCTTTTCTTTTGCGCATTTTTATGGACGCAGATACGGCGAGGATTGACAGAATATCTGTTCAAGGTAGGTTTACGACACATGCGCGCACAATCGTTAGTTGTAGCCTATATTGAAGTTAACATTTCCAAATGTAATCAATGGGGCCGGAAGCCTGTAATTAGTTAAATGAACAGGCCGTGCTATTATAGCTTTTACAGTAGCCTATAGTCCAACCGTGCATCATTTATCCAAGTAGGATACATTTAAAGTTATTAATATCTGGTCCAGTCACATGACTAGATGGGAACGGTGTTAACCATGATGAACAGTGAATAATGAAGCTATGTTTTCATTTGCAAATTGTCCGATATTGACTGATTAAATTCAAAAATTGTTGTACATTTGAATATTTCTACATGTGTTCTCTTAAAGTATAGCCTACTTACAGTATAAACACACTGTTCATTTGTCTGTTAAATAAAGAAGTTGCAACTCTTCTACACAAAAAGACAAATTCGTTTTAAGGATTGAATACAGCAACAAAACACAAAGCAAATAAATAATCACACCAGACTTATAAATCCGTTATCATCTTGTGATATTGTACACTCTGGACATACACGTACAGCTAACCGCAACAAACATCAAGCCCTGCTCTGGATTGTACCTAAAGTCAGTTCTGCTTTTTCCACTGAGCCTGTTCCCAGTGCCCAGTCCCTGGTACCATCACCAACCTCCTGCTATGGCAGGGAGGGGCCCTAACTGAAATCCGCTGCTCTCTCCACAGACACTGTAGTTGTGACCTCTTGCTCTATATTATGCCATTACTGACAGAATCTCAGATGATGGTATGGTAAAAATAGTCGAACTTTGGGAAATCCCTTATGCAAAGGCAGATGTGGATAGAGAACCTGTCCACAATATGACAACCTATATCAATGTGTGTGGTGTCCGTGGTCCACTGAGCCATATGAGACCTCATGGGATGGCACCTACATGAGACGTGAAAGATGAGGCAACAATGCACTCGTTTAGCTTTGTGTATTTGGTGCACTCCAGTCAGGAGCTGACAGCAGTGGGCTCAGTGCAACATTAATATGGGGTTAATTAAGCATTGCACTCATACACTGCCATTGCTGTGACGTAGTCAGCCAATATTTGAAGTTTCTAAATACTCAAGCCTTATAGCTGTGACTCAGCAAGGTGACTATTTCTCAGTTGTGAAGGTAAGCCATTTGTCAACATGAGAACAATGCATTTAATTAACCTACAGCTCTTCAGTACTCAGTAGACATAATGGTCATGTTCAAATGAACACGTGATAAACACAAAGCCATGGACACGGGAGAGTAGGGAACATATTGAATGTTTTTTTTCAATAATCATTAGCCTAGGCCAGTTTTTTTAGTGGATCACCGTGTAATAAAAACCTCAGTCTTTCAGTTGCACCGCAGTGTGAAAAACACAGTTTTAGTTGGCGAGATGTGAACTCTCAGCCAACTGGCTTGTTTTCCTCACAAACTGGAAAAACAAATATTGAAGTGGTAGGCCTTCTTTTCATGGCAGTTGAAGTTCAGGCCCTGCATATTAAGAATTGATATACTCTAGTCTATTGTTTGTGTTCAGTAAATGCGTATATATATGTATATATATATATATATATATATATATATATATATATGCATATAATACTGACATGTAAGTCAACTAAAAATAGTGATTTGTGATGAGCAACCTATCATTTTGGCACTGTTTCTCCTTGTGTATTTCTTGCACAGAGGTGATCATGGGCAGTTAAAGAGAATAAGAATGCATATCCTGTATGTGGCATTTACAGTATACAGTATGTGATTGTCTGCATTTATTACATGCGTTATAATACAGATCTACTGCATGTAGTTATAGTTATGGAGAGGTTATAGGCTTATAGGCCATATGTGATAGATCATCAATCACTTAAACCCCTTCTTCCATTGTTTGGCAAAAATAACAAGAAAATAAAACCTTAATGTGTAAGCTGATTGGTAAATAAATACTATATATTATTATTTATTATCATCTTAATGCATGTGGTTTGTTATTAGTTTAGTTATAAAGTTTAAGAATGTACTCTATATAAAAACTGATCTCTAGGTTGCAGGGTGTGGTATTGAAAGATGCTGCAAATGCTGTTTCTATTGAATAACTAGGTCCTGTTTTTCATTGATCTTTACTTAGGTCGGACTGTCTCAGAACACATCATAATACAAAACCAGCAGTTTTATACTGAATTATTAAGTTGTTTAAACAAAATATTTCACTTCAGTGCAAACATGCTAAATTTTGTAGGGGCGTTACATGAAATACTATAAGAAACTCCCCAGTATTAGTATACATTATAATATAATACAAACCATAGAGACAGTGAGAAGAATTTTAGTGTCAGAACACATTGTCCCTGTGCCAGTCCTGTTAATGATGGATTATTTTTTTGTTAAACATCAGTACCCTTTAATAGACTCGAGATTGGTCGAGCTAAGAGAGAAAAGGTGAGTAGAAAATATGAACTGGGAAGAGAGGTTGTGTAACAGGACCAAGGTTTATTATGCTGGCAACTGCTGGCTCAGCATGCAGCAGCCATCATTAGCAGACTCAACACTGGCACAATGCATGAACTGCCTTGCCAACATATAGTACACACTGCAAACTAAACTATGACATAAATTAGTATATACTGTAGCGAGCACGCACACACACACACACACACACACTCATGTTCTGCAGCCTCATTGCAGTTTTCCTCAGACAGACTCTCCGGCTTGTAGCTATAGACACGCACGCACACACACACATGCGCACACACACACACACACACACACACACACAAACACAGACAAGCAATAGTCGCCTGTAGCCTCAGGCCAGCTGAACACAGCCGGCAGTGGGAAGCCCCTCTGTGCCACAACAGTTATAACCCCACTTAGAAATTCTTTCCACTGGCCAAACACAGATGTACGCAAATAGATACACACAGAGTGAACCTCCTCACGGCACACACAGCGCTATAGACTTGTTGCAGAGTTTATCTTTCTTATCACTGTCTATAAGAAGATGTTTAATGTGTAAAGAAAAGCACAGTGCCTGGGTCAGGTTCCACTACTCTATCGCTTATTTACTTGTTGTGCATTAAGTACTACAAAGACAAACCTGGTCCCGAATCAGTGGGTTGGTAAAAGTCAAAAATGCCAGCTTGCATAGAAATTTATAGTAATTATTGTGACGTTTTGAAGTTTAGCTTACTACAACAAAATGGTCTCTCTTCTTTGAACTCCTACAAGTCATGCACTACAAGCCGTTCAATACAGTACTCGTTTCTACCCACTAACTAGCTTCCTGCCAGGTTCTCACACACTGTGTGCAATATTTTAGGTTTGTGCAGCATGACAAACTGATGCAAAGCAAATGCAATGTACACAATGCAGCCACACATGTCAGTTGTTCATGTTGCTGTGCATTTAATCTATAACAATGTACCTGCTAGCAGTTTAGTCTAGTCAACTATAGCGATCACCATATAAACACCAGACCTACACATTTATGTTTATCAAAATGATTAGACTGAACTCGAATAACCCCTTTACTCGTCTGTAACAAATTAAGTGAATTTGTGGAGCAAATGTTTATGCACAGAAAAAAAGATGAGTCTGCAACCACAGTCCAATTGCAGTGCATGGTTTCTATTAAGAAAAGCAGATCAGAATCCATCTATTCTCCTTTAAGAAGTTGTATCAGAGCAAAATGTGACCTTACATGTCTGTGGGGGGAAACAACAAGTCACCATTACAGAGGATAATGAATCAGCTCTGTTTGTGACTCAGAAAAACTATTCTCTGGTCGCTAAGTTATCTGCTATATCTCTCTCTTATTTCTCTATACGCCCTAATTGTATTTCCTTCCTTTTAACAGTGTAGACATACAGCAGTGGACAGCCATCGAGCACTTTAAAACATAGTGTGGTTGGCAGACTTTGTTATCGTTTCTGTTCCAATGTGGTGAATGTCAGAGGAACCAAACCCACTGCAATTCATAAAGGGCATTTAAATGATGTGTTGTTTGTGTATGTAAAATACAGTATGTGCATATTGTCAACATGACAAGCTTTTGAAAACCAGCTGTAATACGGTCTAGTTTTTTAAAATAATTATTGGTATGTCAGTTCTTCTCCATTCCAAGTATTTATATAATTACCGCCAGCGTTTTTGGCCCTTGATTTCACTGCACACTTCCTTTGCGCTTTCCTCCATAATGTTAATCAGCAATCATCTGTTTGTGTACTCTGAACCGCATTCTATCTCCCCACTATAATCTAATATTAATCGATAATGAATGGGATATTCCTAAATGTATCTCTCTGAAGGCAACCCCTCCTTGTGGAAGATATAAGATACTAGAAAACACACACACACACACACATACACACACACACACACACACACACACACACACACACGCAAACACACTCTTACCCGCAGCCATCAGTGATTTGGCTGTGACCTTACTAGGTCAAATGTCACTAAGGATGATTTGGTTTTTGTGTCAGTGACTGGTTGGCTGGTAGCATTTGTTTACATTATACATGGGTTGATCATTATTTTCAGATAATAATCCAATCTCCAGATGCACGCACACGCACACACACACACACACACACACACACACACACGGCTGGAATATTAACAGCCTGTAAGGGAGACAGTGAAGACAGGTTGGAAAACAGGTAGAAATAAGTAATGACAATGTAGTAATGTTGTTTACTAACTAGTGTGGTGGCACGACAATGTTAGTCAATGTGTCAATATTGTCAGTTGTATTCCCCATATACTCCATGAAGCAGCCAGACAGCTTGAATGTGGTCAGTGTGACCGCTCTGGTTGGGGCAGCAGAAGAAGCTCCTTCCTCACTGTCTCCTGTCAGCGTGTTGGTCTATTTTTGCCTTTAGCAAGGCATCCGTATCTGCTTTGTCCTCCTCAATCAAAGAACATCAAAAGACTCTGCACTCATCAATGTGGATGAGCATCCATTTTAAGGTAATAGCCACTGAGCCTTAACAAAAGGCCATATGGTCACAGATCTGTCATACACCAGTGCAAAAGATAAGAGCTTTGTATATTAAACAGCATCTGCTGCAGGGCCTTGCTGTAGTAGTGAGGTCAGTGTTTTGCCCATGCAGTATGGCTGCTAAATTATCTAATTGTAGAGCAGATAAAATTGCCTCGCTGCTGATATTACATGTAGCATAAGTTATGTGTATTCTCAATGCAATGCTTTAATGCCATGAAAATATGCATTCATTATCCGTTTCTTTTGGCTTACAGTGCATATTGATTTGATTGTAAAATCAGTGTAAAAAACGTTATGTTTGAAGTGAATTCACATTTTATACGTCCTCATATTGATTTGAATGTAAA
>JAOEGT010000019.1:3317896-3325396 GCA_025447795.1 Speoplatyrhinus poulsoni
GTACAATAATACTGATAGACATTTATATATAAAAAAATATACTCTCTCGAATAGGGTAGTGGGGGGTGTGCCCCCGACTCGGGGGGCGCTCGTTCATAACAGGTTTTAATTGTTTTTTATGATCATAAGTAATGACTGATGTTAGCCATATGCAAGATATTGAGTGAGGGGAAGGCATGACGGCAATTCTAGTGAACATTCAGGATGTAATTTGGACCAGGGCATGCAATTCAGAGGGAATATACTGTATCTATACCCTATAGTGGTAATATCGTTGTGTACATCAGAGTTGTTGTAATGAATGTATATATAGCAGATAAATGTGGCTAAATGTTATGCAATTTGGTATTGTGTCAATTACCCCTCACACATTTTCTATATTCCTAAAATACAATATGGGAGTTCATATTCTTTTAAACATGTGGCACACACACACACACACACACACATAGACACACATACGGTATATACTGTGTCTGCCATGGATACATTACAAGTCTGGGTTGTACAATACAGGAGACATGTAGTTGAATATAGCCCTATATGACTGAATCCCAGATTAGGGTCTTCTGAGGACCTGACAGGAGCCACTTCATCATCTCTCCTGCAGATCATCCATCACCATCAGCATGCAAGGCAGGGCAGAACCTTTGCGTTTGCGGACCATTCTCCCTGCAGAGGTGATAATACGGCCTACAGGGATCTCCTCCAGGCCAACACAACGATACCGTCTGTCTGTATGATACAGTGCCAGTGCTTATTAGCTCACCATTGAGATATTAATGATTAGGATCTTAAAACAGGCAGGGTGTGCGTAGGTGTTTCTGTCCTCCCCTGTTTGACCCTCCGCTGTGTGTCCTGTACCTCTGATGCAGAGCGGCGATGTGACGTCCAGATGTGAGAGCTCCAGCTGTGGCTGAGAGGAGAGGGTTCAGATAGTCCCGTGGGGATTAACCCTGAGCCCCGCATAACCCGCAGGGGGGAGGTGCTTTTCTTCTCTCCTCTACCTCTTCTGTTTATAACTCCCTCCATCTTTCCCAGCTCTCTACACATCTTCACTCTGTCATGTTCTCTGTGCTTCTGCTCTGCGCCTCTCCCACGTGAAAAGAATTAAGACGAATTCTTGGGACTGGAGTCACGGAATTCTGACGGTTATTTTCATCCCTGTTTGGATCTTCTCACCTGAGTCAGATCATGCCGGCTTCTTTTTGTGGGTACACTTTGTGCTCAGCCTCTCACAATAGATACAGATGTCAGTACTCTGCCCTCATCACTTAAAAGGAACTACATGCCCCATACCGCCCCATTGTCCGCAATGTGTGTGTATGCTACCATGGGATACAGTGTTACATAGCGCTGTCACACATAGCCAATACACATGACTCCTCTGATGTTATTCACAATCTGCTACTCGTGTTTCTCAATATTGGGTTCATGTTTTCAAAAGTCTTCACACATTTAGCACAACGTTAGGTACGTGGAGCAAACTTGGCATCGGTATTAATTGCCTTATCTCAAACACCGATGATAGAGTTTAAGCTAAAATAAAGAACTTGCCAGATAATATGCTTTAAAATGAAACATTTAGAGTAAATGTTTCAGATATTTAAGAAACGTGCATATTTTCATTTGATGGCGTGATCTTTCACTATCTCAGGCCTATAATTTAGAAAATATGTTTTTCAGTATAACAGTGAGGAAGTGGAACCATATTGTAAATATAGTTTGCTGTCCACGCAGTACAATGGTGCATGCAATATGCTGCTGCATATTGCATGCAGCATATAGTATCAGTGTGGAATAAATAGTCAGATAAACCAAATAAAATGGGATGCAAAGCCCATGTTTGTAAGCATTTTCAGTTCACCAAAGAAGAAACCAGATAACCTTTCAGTGCAGATAAGACTGATTTAACAGAGGAGCGAGTGAAAAAGGATCTCATGATAAACATTCATATTAGACATCTCTCTACATGCATTCTAATAGTAAAATGAAATCCATCAAATGTTATATTGGTAAATGAGTCTGTTATTATTGTGTATAGTCTGCCCTGTTGTTTCTCAATCACATTTACATTTACGGTATTTGGCAGACGCTTTTATCTAAAGCAACTTACATGTACTTACATGTACATTTGTCATAAGTTGGACAGGTCATACACCAGCAATTGTAAGCAACCAATATTATATCAGAATAGTTACAGCATTTTGTAATCATGTCTACTACCTCGTCAATATATAATTAAATCATCCAACAAAGTTCCCAGTGACCTGAATAATAAAGTGCCTAATACTGACGTTGCTATGTGAAGTGGTGTAGTCTGGTCTGGTTTAGTCTGGTATGGAAACAGGATATGGACAGGAGAACTGGGCATCTTCCACATGCCATGCTGGAGCCTGTTTTCATAGGTACAGTATACTGTGTGTGAGAAAGAGAGGGAGTCCAATTTTTTCATTAAAAAAAAGTTTTCACCAATAACATTTATTTATGTGTTTGTATATGTTTGTTTATATGTATGTATGTATGCATGTGTGAGTGTGTGTGCGTGTGCATGTGCATTAATGTAAATGTCTATGTGCGCCATTACATGCATTTGTGTATATGTAAATGTGTGTGTGTGTGTGATGTGCCCTTCTCCTTGATTCAGCGCTTGCTTGTATAGCCTTGTTCTCCCAGCAGCACACCATAGCATCCCTGTGTTCCAAGGTCTTTGGTTTACAGTACCATGGACCATCCACTGTCACCAGCTAGTCTGTCTTCCTCAACACGCAACATTTTAACAGCAGAACGAATGCATACTGTAATGAATGAAGTTCAAGGCAATAGTAGTGACAGAAAGAGCCAAACATTTACCACCAATATGTTCCGTCCAAGTTGTAAAACTAAGATTAATTACATATTTGTCATATCAGTCAAATACATGTTCATTGGACGCTCAAGTGATTTTCCTAAAATGAAATAAGATAACGTGGATGATTCAATTGATCTGATATGGTGCATTGGTGATCTAAAATGATTAATCAGGTTTACAGGCAACATGTAAGAATACATGTTGTTCTGTTGCCACTTTTCTTTTTACTGGGAAAATACAATTGTACAATGTAACAGAAACAATTGCTACACAAACTGACATGATTTGCTCTTGGTCCATATTTGGAGTTGCTGGTCAGCGACTGTGCCTCGCCCCGTCAGACTGGCACAGGAAAGCACTAATGATTCACATGAGGAAAAACAAACAATGAAATCCATAGGGAAAACTAGAAAGATACAGGCGAACGTCAGCGCGTTGGTATTATGGGTAATGAGATTCAAGGCTCTGTCTTGAAAGATGGCTTTTCTCAGACTCAGAAAGAATCATCTGCCTGTATTGAAAAAAAAGAAAACAAATCTTTTCTTCTCTTCTTTAAAGTGGTTAAAGACCTTTGGCTGTATACGGTTATTTTTGTACATGCTGAGTGATTTTCAGTAGTTCTCGGAGTGCTAGGTAATTTCCTGTCATTGTTGCCTTTTTGTGAAAACCAAGCAATTTGCGAAGTCACAAGTAAGTCCTGTGTGTGCCTCACACCCAGCAGTTTCACGTGGGACAAATTAGACGTGTCTGTGCTGTACACGACTAAAAGTACACCCTTACATTGGCTCACAAACTCACTAATGTTTTTATCTTGAATTGAAATAATGGTTCGTTCTGGTTTGCCTTTCTTGTGTTATGATCGGGACAGGCAGGCCATTGTTTTCCTCTAAACGACATACCCTGGATAATGAAATACAGTCTTCATCATTGTTGCCCTCTGATCCTTTCAGATTTACCATGGAACAAGTGGAGCCAGCCATGCACTGTCCCAGCTCAGAGGTACTGTATGAAGCGGTTAATCATTACGCTGTTGATATGTTTCTTTGTTGAGGGCACACCTGTTACTGTTCACATATTCTACCGTACATTAGTAGCCATTTATTTTAGAAGCAGTGTCGCCTCCACTTTTCAACTCACCCCCTCATATTACATATTAAACTCATATGCTCAATGGGACGCAAATCTATTAGCGAGATCAAGATGCTTAGTAATCGGCTTTTCTCTTTATATTTCTGATTTAAATGTTTAAAGTGCTTAATTCTGCTAATTTAATTGTCTAAAACAGTGCGGTCTAAATATGTGTGTTAGTTGATTATGTTCGTGTTTTTAAGTCCAAAAGCAAGATGTGTTTCAACCCTTAGGCCAAGAAAATATAATTTTGTTACTGACCATTAGTGTTTAGTGCAGTGTAAAATGATCTACAGTAACATGAACTATTGCTCAAGCTATTATTATATTATTATCAACTGTGACCTCCATTTTGAAAATTGCAGAGGAGATGTTGCATGAGTGTTTATGTATCGGCAGCTAAGCAAGATATATTCTCACAATATCCTTCTCACATACTTATTGTGCTCATAACATCAAAACACAGTAGTTGTCATGCAGTGATTCACTAGCCCATTCGCTCAATAATAGCGGCTAAACATTTGAGAAAATAACAAAGGGCGCACAGAGAAACACAATCGATGCCCCTGCCTCCGGAAATATGATCTTGCACCTGGAGTTCTTCAAAGCAACTCTACCTCTGTGACAGAGAAAAGAAGGGCAGTGTCCCTTTAAGGGAGAAGTCACGGAGAAAGGGAGACAAGCCATAAAGAAGCAAGGAGTGTGTATGTAGACGTGCACATGGTAAACTGATAGAGTGAGGGAGACACAGATAACAAAGCAGTAGGGAGAGGGAGAGAGAGAGAGAGAGAGAGAGACAGAGAGAGAGAGGGAGAGAGAGAGAGAGGGGGGAGAGGGGGAGAAAGAGAGAGTGGGAGAGAGAGAGAGAGAGAGAGAGAGAGAGAGGGAATGCATTAGGCACTAAGAGCCATTCCTTCCTTGCTAAAGGCTAATGTAATCGCCACAATAAGAGTCTCAGCGGAGCCTGGAAAAAAACAAGAGAGGGGGATGAAAGAGGAGAGGCAAGGAGGGAGGGAAAGAAGAACGGGGAGGGCGGGAAAGTGAAGAACTGGCAGCTCTGCCTCCTGACTCTCACATGGACAGTGGATCTCTTGGGAGGACCAGCTGAAAGTCTACTCTCTCTCTCTCCCTCCCTCTCTCTCTCTCCCTCACTCCCCCTCTATCTCATTCTCTTGTTTCCACTGGCTGTGAGTGTATCAGAATAGGACGGTGCTGTGTGGTGCCTCCACAGTGATTAATCAGGCTTACACGGAGGGGAGAGAGAGAGAGAGAGAGAGAGAGAGCGAGAGAGAGAGAGAGAGAGAGATAAAGTCCAGGTCCAGGAACAGTCAGCTGGCTGGATGTGTTAACTTTACATCTGACCACTATAGGAACAAGACGGTCTCCTCCTGGGAACAGGGGAGCACAGCTCTCACAGTCTTCTATCCTCTTCCACTGGTGAGCTTGGGAAAGCGACCCTGGAAATACCAGGACCGGTGCGGATGGACCAGCGCTATACTTCAGAGGAACCCCAGCGCTATACTGTCAGTGTGTGGAATCTGAAATGGCACAGTTGGCCGGCCAGTTAGACACGTAGGTTAGTAAAGCAGTTAGCCTGCTGGAGGTTGGTGAGTCGAATAGTCAATCAGTCAGTCAGAAAGTTTGTCGGTGGAATGCTTCCAATGTCACCTCATCTGAACTCTAACTCACGTAGAACAAGGAGAAATGGGCTGACGGCATGGTGAGTTAGTGGAATTAGCCTCTATTATTGTTATTCCAAAGACGTTTTTTATCTCTATAAGTGGGTGTAACCTATGTAACCTCTTATTTGTATTTATTGCATTTATTTTGCTATTTGGTATTTGTTTGATGTTGCATGGGATTTCCTGCCTTGGTGGTTGAGTTACCATGATCACATACTGTAGGACAGATCTGGTCCCAGCATCAGTTTGACTTTATTGATGCAGTGTATATACTGTATTATCATGGGAATACACTCTCTGGGAAGCATTTGTTTGTAGCAATGTGTACACATCACAGCCTGCAAAGTAAATAATCAATGGTTTTACATCCATTTAAAATAATTAAGTTGTGTATTGTGTAAATACAAGAAAAGGAAAACACAAGGCTAAATGTAAGCCAGCCTTTGACTTTGTTTTGCATTGAAAAAGGGCTTTTTAGATCTTCACACATCCATAATAAGTACATGCACTTATTATGGGTTATTGTGGCTACCTTGCCAACGCCTTACTCACAAAGCTGACCATGGGGGGTCTCAGAGCGCTGTATTCTCACCAGTGTTTGGAAGAGGACGTTGATTTAACAAGCTAACTCTGACGTGAAGCACAAATAGTTTAAATATTTGCACAGGTTTTAACTGGGTGTGATAATTCATGACTTCAGATTTAATTAAAAAATGATGATAGAGCTATAAAAGACATCTCTTATTTCTTAATTTTCAAGATTTGTGTCCAGTGCTCAATGTTTTTGCTGATCCAAGAACTGCGTTCGAGTTGCAGTGAAAGTGAGCAAATACTGTATACAGTACTGTACAGACCTAAAGAGTGCACACACATGCAGATGCTGAAAATATGCTCCAAACAAGGTCACATATACAACATCGGTGGCAGATGTTGACAAGGGCGTTGCCGCGGGAACAAAGAACAGATGTTTGCTATTTGCAAGCTTTTTTTGTCAACGGTGGGGATTGTTGTGAGGGTGCGCACGTGAGCATGTGCCCATTTGTACAGTATGCGCGCATGCATGCATACTGTATGTGTCAGCATGTCTACATTCCTGTGTGCACGTGTGTTAGTGTGCATGCATGTGCGTGTCATGCGTGTGTGTGCGTGTGCACCCACACGACCCTGTTTTCTTGTGTCTTCCCGGGTTTCCTGCCCTCTGTGTGTTCCCCGGCTCCCTGTCAAGTGAGGAGTGTCTAAGTGTACAGGGTTGGTTTCCCCTGCCTCCTCCTCCACCATCGGCCGTGCCACTACCGCAGAGGACTGCTGTCTGCGCCCAGGCAATTACAGCGCACAGCGAAGCCACACACCAAATGAAGGGGCCTTTGAAAGGCCCGACTGGCGCATATTTGCTTTTTACGACCAACTGAGTAGTAAACAGCTCCCCTTGTTGACGCTGGAGTGAGAGCTTAAACGCATGTGTCATTAAACACACACGCATTTCTACACAATGCAAATGAAAACCAGGACACACGCACTCTTCAAATCTGTTTGAAAAAAATCCCTCCACTAATACACAGTGTGAACAAACAAAATATCTTCTTCCAAGTTTAAGAGGTTTTTTTATTTGCCAGGAGTGAGGGACACCGTCAGCTAAATATGCGCTGCTGGTTGATTTTATAATCAGGTTTGTCAATCTCTGCCGCGTTGTTTTCATGCGGAGATGCAGGAGCAGTGGTGGCGGAAGCCTCCAATTGGAGCCATGTGTGGTGGAAAAACAGACCTTGGTTTGCGGAGAAATTGCATGCTTGGAGTGGGAGGGACACTGCCGGTTACCAAGGTCACGATCTGAATGCGCCT
>JAOEGT010000019.1:3330396-3332071 GCA_025447795.1 Speoplatyrhinus poulsoni
TACAAAATGTGAAAAGAATAATGCACCCTCACGCTCTCTTCTCTGCCTGCCTGTCTCTTTAGCTCAGGAGGTCCACAGCTGCAGAAGGAGACACGTGGAGCCCAGGAGGTCGGAGGAGGTCAGGAGGAGGCTGGAGGAGGTGAGGAGGACATGGGGATGTCCGTCTACCATCCTAGCTGTGGTGGGGAGGGTTCCTGACATCGTGATTTGATGCACAAAGAAAAACAAAAATCACATTGCCAGGGATTTCCACTCCTTCACAGCTCACCAGGTGACCCAGACACATCGTTATGTTCCCATGGGAGTGTTTTTCTACCAGTGCTGTTGTTTGTTTCAAATATGACATGCATTGTTTCTATGGAACTAAACACATACATGCTGGTTATATGGAAATGTGTTTCTGATCATTCTGAAGTGCAGATTGACCTGATATGAGATTTGTTTCAGGCGAATGTAGTCTTATTAAAACATATTCCTCGTGACATTGATTTCGTAAATTTAAGCATAATTTAAAAGTGCAGTGGCCTGAAATTCAAACTGTGCAAATGGTTATCCTCTTACAAATAAGTCAGGAAGTGAATGGCCATGCACTTGAAAACCGTCCGGTTCTAAAAAATGTAATAATCTTTTACTGACGGCTCATGTTTCACTACTTGGAATCTCCAGTGACCTACCGTTTTATCGAAGGACACTATGCTTGCTGTTGTAAATGTAGGCAGGGTTCACTCATTGGCAGAACACTCTGAAGTGGTCTAGCCTATGTAATGATCTCTGCCATTCAATGCAAACTTTGGCATCTGGTTTTGTAACCGCCAACGTTATCATTAAGCCTTGACTTAAAGTCTCAGTGTACTCCAAAGCCAGCCAGCCCTTTGCTAAAGGCACAGAGCTTAGCTAATTGGTGAGCATTGATCCCTGCAATGTGTTGTTCACAGTGGCTAAGTTCAGTGCCTTAGGTGAAATAGTTGATTCAACGGAGAAGATTTGTTCCAGTAAATGAAAAGTGCTTGATCTTGGATATGAAGACAGACAATGGGAGGAAGAGGGAGAAATGGAGAAGGGCGATAATGATTTGCCTGGTAGAAATGGAGGAAATGGGATGAGAGGCTGATTGGAAGAGTGGTTGACAGGAAGAGAGGATGCAAATCAGTACTGGTGTGTGTGCGTGTGTGTTCATATGTGTGTGTGTGTGTGTGTTAATGATTATTATATAGAGGTTTATGCAGATCTGTGGTTTGCCATGTTCTCTGTGTTCAGAACTACAGGTTTGTCACTGTAGTTCAAACCTGTAGTTCTGTTAAAATATTCACTATTTAAATGCTTTATTTTCCATATGTGTGCATTGTGTGGCTGTTGTTGTCCTGTATTTGTAAATATGAGAATTTGTGGGATTTACAAACTGTCTTGTTAAATACAGTAAGACAGTCTTTGTCAATGGAGCTCCAATGACAAACCTGCTGGCAAGATGAGTGTTTGTTGGCAAGCCGTCGCCTAACCGCTCTACCTGTGTTTTGTTTTGTTATACTGTTCGGATGTCTGTTCTCACATCGTGTCTCCTCACTGTTGCTTTATGATCGCCAATTTCTTCTTGACATTCAGACTAAAGTGGTGGATCAATGCAGTACGAATTATGAGGGGCATGCATACTCTCGCTGGCCTTTACCTGTACCGGCGA
>JAOEGT010000020.1:6388-31053 GCA_025447795.1 Speoplatyrhinus poulsoni
CCGAGGTACTTGAACTCCTTCACTTGGGGTAAGGACTCATTCCCTACCCGGAGTAGGCACTCCATCGGTTTCCTGCTATTTATGCCAAATGCAGACCCAAAATAGCTTTTCAGTTTAAATCAGTGTGAGCTGTCAGGGTATCAAAGTCCTATTGTCACATTGCCACGCTCCTCGTATTGAAGTGCACAAGACCAGAAGTGGTCAAGAAATTGACTAAATCAAAAGTTATTATAGCAGAAGTCAGCAATGGTGTTGTTTATTGCACTCACATCTAACTGTAACTAGACACAAATTGCCCTGGATCTCCCAGGAATATAAAAATAATAATAATTACATCTGACTTTAATAAGCCAACATACAGATCACAGCTTGGTATATCAACGTGGTCAAATCCAATATCAAATCATGGTTTGTATTTGGTTGAATAAAGTCAACATAATGCAGCATACCACACATACATTCCAATCCAAACATTATGCGTGTAGAAATAATGTAAATAATTGAGAAAACATTGAAATTCTGCAATTTGTAGATGTAATTGTACAGTATTTTATTTAATTGTACTGTATTTGATGTAATGTATGTATAGCTTCAGCAACGTGTAGCTTAGTACCAAATAACAAACCTAATCATGCAAAGGTGTAGGTCATAGTGTAGAATTAATAATTTGGTAATACCAGATGCTTTTGTTCAAATTGACCATCGGGACTCAAAATACATTGATGCAGCTAAAATTAATAACTACATAAATGACGGGGGACTATTAATACGTTTTAGTATGGTAGGATACTGTACTTTCTGTGTGAAATAGCATTTTATATACTATAAAAGGTGCAGTCAGAAGTTTGGAAGTATAAACAAATGGTTGCTTGGATCTGTGTAAAAAAACTGGACATGGTAGAAATTTTACAACATAATAAGCCTTGAGGAATAATACATTTTATGTGTGGGGGTGGGTCCTTGGAGTCATTAGTAAAGAACATTTAGAAGCTGTGGCACTGGAAAATATAATGCTGTGTTGTTGCTGGACACTTGATAATTTGCACCGGAGCCAGTGCTGTCGCAGTAGCATCTCAAGTCCTGCCACCACCCCATTCAGTTCAAAAGCAGTCAATTTAAACTAATACTGAAATGTCCTTGCTAAATATTTATAATTTATGTTTATTACAGGTTAAGGCAACTGACCATGGGACATTGTTTAAACTGTTATTTGTTAAATGATTAATCCATCATCTTCTTTTTCACAGAATATAATGCGTGATTTTGTACTTTTTACATGCTTAACATAATCATAATAACTCTACACTCTAATAATAATAACATAATCACTCAATCAGTGTACAGTACATGCAGTTCATGTGAGATGTATACTGTATGTGTCCAAACCGCCTAGTGTGGGAAAGGGCTTTCTTGTAGAGAACACAATGTACATGATGCTGCTGGCAGCATTTTGCTATTATAGAGGAACCCAGAATTTAGCTAAAACATGTATACTTATAATAACCTATAGAATGTTATGCAAAATACACTGTTAAAGAGTGCTAAATAGAAAAATAACCACCTTTGAGACAAACCCAGAGTGAAAACGGATAAACGGCGTGTGTGTGTGTGTATGCGTGTGTGTGTGGGGCTGTCTACGAGTGTTCGAACACCATGTTCTTTCTATTCTGATGTCCATGATGCAGGCAAGTTAAAGCAGTCGTAAACACACCAGGGCACACAGTATCACTAGGGTGAAGTCACTGATCTAAAATATTTCAGTAACAACTTAGATTCCATCATTTACAGCATGTGGCACATAGCTAATAACAGATGCCTTTTTAGACCAAGTGAAGTGAACCAATTAAGGCCTGCCAGTACACCACAATGCAGTCAAGGTATAGTGTTCCCTGACTCAGCGACACAATGAGTGAAGAGTCAGTCAATGCATAGACAGAACCAGCCGGTCTGCATTCTCTTACAATAATATAAAGAAATTATATTCTGAAACAATGTATTTCCAACACACACAGTGTTCAAGAGATGGATGCAGTCTCTACAGCATAGAATTAAGCATTATTAGAAATAAGGAAGGCATTCTGAGTCTAAACCCTATTCTGCCCTGGATAAGTATAGACTTCAGTGTCTTAGAGAGAGAGTAGGCTGTTATTGTATTGTAACACAAAATTTTGACTCGCCTATAATTTGCATCTACAGACATTACCTATTTCAAAAGATATTGTAATGTAATATTACAATTGCAATGTGAGATTCTGTAGTATTGTACCATATTCAGTTCACTGTATAAAATGAATGTGAGCTAGTTCAAATAGAAAAAACGCTCTGCGTGGTATGGTATTTTTCATGTAAAATGGGAGAAAAATACTTTTTTTAACAGTCTGACCACTTTGAGCATAATGTATTAGACTAAATATATTAGTTATCATCCTTTTTCCTTCCTTCCTTTTCCAAATCAGCTTGTAGTTAAATACACTTGCAGTAATGTGTAGGCCTAAAGTATATTATTAGATATAAACAAAATAAAAACTAATACGATTTTCCAAGATATTTGTACATTAAACAAAAGTTGGATGCCTCCAGCATGACAATATGACAGTTGTAACATTCAATAATAAAGAAGATATAAATCATAACAGAAACCAAGATTAGTTAACCACAGGATTAGCCAGGTAAGATTATGATAATGAATAAGATTCATAAATTATAAAAAATATTAAGATACCGTATGTGTTTCTACATTAGAATTGTGTCTATATAGGCTACTATAAAGATAAATCTTATATGTTTCTTCTTGGTGCATTTGGGACAATTTCATTTATGGCAGAAAATCAATATTCAACATCCGATAGGAGGTAACATGGGCTATAGGGTACCACTGTTGTCTAGTAACACACTGGTAGAGTCCTTTACTTGCTTTTGGACACCAGCTTAACCTGAAGTAGGCACCTTTTGTTAAGTGGTCAACCAAACTTTAAATATAAAGTAGATCTTGAGACCGTGCATATCATTGAAGTTGGATAACTTAAGCCAATACAGTAGACTATTAAATTCGTCGAAGAAAACTGAAGTGACATACCAAAATACTTAGTGTACAGATTTACCAAAAATGTTTAACAGGTAAATGTGAACTTAATTTTGTTTACTTTTATCGGCTTTATGCTTCTCTTGATTGGTTTACTTAGAATAATATTAACACCGACTTACTGTTCTTAATTCCCTTTAATATGTTCCTCCTCGACGTCGATGCTGTTACTGTGACCTGGTGAAATTCCAGCCGGTATCGCAAAGGGTTCCTCGCATCTATTCCCCTTAACTCAAGCCCGCCCTCTCAAATCCATGGTACTGAATGTTCTGCCCATAGTTTTTTACGTGCTGCTCTAGTGACGATCAACATGGTCGAGTACTCACCACATGTAGCGGAGAACACAAATTACACTGAGGAAAGAAGGCGGGGAGAACGAACGGGGACGGTGTTTTGTGTAGAATTAAGGGCAGGTCTTGGAAAGTAGCCACAAAGTAACACAATGTTCCGGCTGCACTGTAGCAGCGCATGATGAGAACACTGTGTTCCAACAGACACCCTGACCTGTAACCCGTTCTGTGCCGAGCGCAGTGTAGCTGCTCAGCTACTGGGAACATTATGTACTGCAACCTAGTGTGCGTGCTGTGCTCACGGGCTAAACACATGCAACACGTGCTAAAACACCAACAGTACACGAGTTGGTCTTCTGTAAGATGCCTACTAGGTTCCGGGATATTAAAATAGAAGCGCCGTCTGAAGAAAATATATTTAATTGTATTTCATTGTAGACAAATGCAGACGTGTAGCTGGATAATATAGGCTACAGTGGTAGTCTACATGTAGGTCTACATTTTCCAATGTAGCCTAATCCGTTTTCTATGTTGTTCTCAATGAGCATTTGCCTTGTCAATCAAAATATAGAGATAACTAGAGCAAAACTAATTGTTGGCGCAGTTGTTGGTTAAAAGCTCCCTCCCTTAAATCTACTTGTGTCTGACTGGGATGTAAGTGTTGCCCCTATAGTGGGCCGGCTGTCTCTTCGCTTTCCATGCATCAGCTCAGCACATTAGGTATCGCGACACTGGACACGGCAGAGCTCTGCTTATCACAATATTAAACAGCCTGTTACATATGTTTTGTAGGCTACAGCTTGGGGACCCCTACGCCTGCGCAGTATGGATAAATCACATTACAGCAGCAACACATAGAGGTAGGCCTATATGCATGCATTTTTTTTCGACTATGCAAGTTGGTAGGTTAAATATTATTTGCTTTTCATGCATTCATTAGTAAAATATAGTAGATTACTTTTTCTTCTACTTAAACGTTTTCTTCTACCTAAACATATCTACACATGATCCTACTCTTAAGTGTCTTAAGTGTCAAATGAAACGGTTTGAAAAAACAAAATAACTATTAAGCCTACATCAGAATAACAATTATGTTTACATGTTTAGTTGAGGTGAATAACGTTTAGTGTAGGCCTGCTATGCAATTTCATCTCAACCAAAAGACGGTGACAAATTAATTTTTATCCATGCTTTATTTTAGCAAATATTATGTTTATAGGCCTAATATGCTACAAGGTTAGACATTTGCTCATGCACCTAGGCAGTTTATATTATCAAACTATTACAATGAATATAGGACAGTGTGAACTCTATGATTGTTAGGTTATATAAACACATGAAGTAAGATGGCTATTTTTGTGCAGCATGATTCATGTTGTTCAATATAATCAACTAATTATTTAACTTTGACAGTGGCGCTGTGTATGTGAAAATATATTAATTATCTTAAAAATATTCCTTGGTACTGAGTCCTCGCAAAACCACTACTGTTGTTTTGTTTGAAGTGTATTATGTCCTGTGTATGATAAACCAATGTATTTCAATGGTTGTATAATATGCAGTATCTTCAGTTGGTGTCTTCATAAAATAATGATTTCTTAATTTCTCCCCCTAGCAGGGAGCCGGTGCTTATGGAATGGATCACTATGTGCTTATTAATAATAACAGTGGCGTAGCAATTAAAAACTTGAAAACCTACAGGGATGCCATAAACAATAGCTGACATACATGTGTACATGTTCAATAGCCTTATTTTCAAAATGTGTCTAAATATGGGAACTGGTAATGAAAATGTTATAAAATATATTGTTGTCATAATGACTGTCTTAGCATAACAAAAGTAAAGGAGAGAGTTCATTCAAGGATATAGTCTGCACAGTCATAAGGAAGTGAAACAGAACAGAATGTGCTGTACTAATCTGATTGAAAACACTGCCCTGAGTGATGTATGAAAAAAGGCAATTCATTTAAACAGTTTAAGAGACTCCTATGACAACATATTGAAACATATCACACGCTGGATGATAATATGCTTAGTAAAATGAAAGACAATATAGTCCACCATTGAAGTAGGCATAAACCCGTTGCAGACTTACTGTATTTAACAGAATGTGGCTAAAACAAAGTCAAGCAACATAATGCTTGGGTTACACACAAAATAATTATATCCTGGATGGAACCCTTTCATTCTTAAACTTTTAAACTTTAGGGCAAGGTCCCAGTTTACTACTACTTAACTACTTAATAACCTATATATATGGTATCCTACTAAATAGAATAATGTATTTTAATCCAGAATTTCTCTCTGACCTTCTATAAAATGATTTATATGTTAAAGGCAAAGATTTATAAAATCCTTTTTAAAACTATACTGTTTTGACAGAATATGTTGAGTAAACATATACCGGATCTGAATTGAAGGTCCTGTATAAGTTAATATGTTAACAGCAGCGCCCAGATATTTTCTATAAAACGTATAGTGGAGTAATTACACCTTGAGCATAGAATGACATCATATACAATCTCTGTGTCTTGTAATACAAGATCCCGCAGCACATATTTTAGTTTATATCTGTGTGTGTGTGTGTGTGTGTGCGTGTGTGTGCGTGTGTGTGTGCGTGTGTGTGCATGTGTGTGTGTTCAAAAGATATTGTAATGTAAAATTACAATTGCAATGTGAGATTCTGTAGTATTGTACCATATTCAGTTCACTGTATAAAATGAATGTGAGCTAGTTCAAATAGAAAAAACGCTCTGCGTGGTATGGTATTTTTCATGTAAAAAGGGAGAAAAATACTTTTTTTAACAGTCTGACCACTTTGAACATAATGTATTAGACTAAATATATTAGTTATCATCCTTTTTTCCTTCCTTCCTTTTCCAAATCAGCTTGTAGTTAAATACACTTGCAGTATTGTGTAGGCCTAAAGTATATTATTGATATAAACAAAATAAAATCTAATAAGATTGTTCAAGATATTTGTACATTAAACAAAAGTTGGATGCCTCCAGCATGACATTATGACAGTTGTAACATTCAATAATAAAGAAGATATAAATCATAACATAAACCAAGATTAGTTAACCACAGGATTAGCCATGTAAAATCATGATAATGAATCAGATTAATAAATTATAAGAAATATTAAGATACTGTATGTGTTTCTATATTAGAATGTGTTGTGTCCATATAGGTTACTAAATAAAGAAATTATTAAATGGTGGAATATAAAGGGGAAATCAATGATAAAGGGGAGACAAGAGATTCCTGTGTTCACGTACAAACAAACAAATTATAATAACGTATGAAATAAGCAAATATTAGTTGTAATAGTATTGATTTTAAATTAATAATAATATGTATTTAGAAAGAGTGTGTAGGCTAATGTTTATGAAGAAACCTCATAATTATTTTTTGTAGACACATAGTCCTACTACAACTATTTTTGCTTCTAAGACCGACCCGATGTATTTAATTTAGTGGAAATGTAGCAATTGCATCTGAACTATGGAACTGGGAAAATGTGCTAGTCTGCTTGTGTCATTAGAGATTGAAATAAACTTGAAATGTATAATGACTATTTCTGTCAATGTTTTTTGACCCTGTTTGGACCTAGCCTTGCGAGACCATCTTGATCTCTCTATCTTCAGTTTAACTTGTATAATGTATGTTACTTACACACAGGATTGCCCTTTGAAATGTTAACACTTGAGACCATTGCACCATTTGCACTTTTGCACTGCTTGACTAAAAATGGTAGCTTAACATTTATTTTTAACAAATTTTTTATTTTTATTTCTACTTTTTACTATAATATTGTTTAAAATAAATCAATATCTATTTTGTTTTTTATTTAGATTTTAGCAAATGTTTTTGCAAATGTATGTCACTGGCTGGCTCCTCTTTTCCCTGTCTGTTTTGGTTAGGAATAAACTTATTTCCTCACATTTGTTCGGTCTCCATGAGAACATTTTTACCTTTAATTGTGGTATTTACTGTGGACTATCTTGTTTGAAATATCTTGTTTATTATTAATTTATTGTTTATTTAATTTTAACATTTTGTTATTCGAATTACTTAATTTACTTTACTTTGTGTTTGAGTTCACTGAGCTGCATCTTCTGTATGAAAAGTGCTATATAAATAAAGTATAGCCTATTATTATTATTATTGTTATTATTATTTGTATTATTATTATTATTATTATTATTATTGTTGTTATTATTTAGCACGCTCCGATCGCATACTCCAACCAGAAGGTGGCGGTAATGCGCTTTAAGATTTTAGCCAATTGCCATACAACCCATACCATACCCTGAAGAAATTGAAGTAGAAGAAGAAAGCGGTCCTTCCCCATCGATACCTCGCTTCTTGGAGGCATTGCTTTTCAATCCTGGTCGTGCGTCAATTACTGGTATTATACATTTTGCTTGTTAATACTTACCATATTAATATTGCAACATATTGGTGTATTTATATTGATTTAATGGCGTATGTTGTGCAACGTTCACACTTAACTTGTGTTCTTATTTTGGATCACTTTGTTGGGCCTAGAACCTTCGATATAGCGTGTCAAACATTAGCTTAGCCAACATGCCGCGTAGTGTGTTTTTGAAAACGTTAGGTCTCCGTTCAACGTGCTTTGTGCGATTTTGTGTTTTGTGGTTATATTACCACATCATTTCACACGGTGTAATAAATAGCAATGTCGTACTAGTCAAGTGCAGCGTTTTGCTCCGCTATAGCAATAGCCTAGCCCATAGACGTGTAGTAGCTAACCTCCTATATAGTAGGCCTACTGCCGGTACAATATAGTATTTGAGCATTGTTTTAGCTAATGCTAAAATTGTGCTAATGTTGGACAGGACAGTATATGTTTATAAAGTGAAACGATATATTTACTAAACAGTATCAACAATCACGGGTGGAGTTTGGCGCCGATCCGTGGATAACGAATTGGAAACAACAGAAGCGACTGGGCCTACTACACTTGACTACAAGCGTCCATGTACCGTAGTCTATATTATCGCAAAGCTTTTAACATATTTTCAGTAAGTCCGGAATTGTCTGCAAGCCCAATTTATTTGCCTATATTTTTGCCACGTTTTTAAGTTTATTTATTTTGTATTATAAGAGGTTTGCCTGTCTAATACTGCAGTTACAATTATTTATTTAATAATTTATTTTGCCCTCAAAACGCTTAGTAGGCCAAACATGGCCCATACCGGTACCCATTAAGGCAGCACAGTTCATGTATGTTGTTGCTATTGTAGTAAAAAAAAAATGAAAGGGATTGTTGCATTTTGCCCATGGAATTGTTTGAATTACATGTACCATTCTCCCTTGTATAGAAACCAACAGTCTATATTCAAAACTTTGAAATGTTTACCAATTTGTGGTCTAAGTTGCATTTTACTTAGGCTGATTAGTAAAATAGGTAAATGTTAAAGAAGCAGAATTGAGTTCTGAGATTTAATGCTAACATTTTCTTTTATCTTTTAGGACATTCTTACTGAAATACTAGTTTTGGTCGACTTGAAATGGGAGGTATGACAAAATGTTCCTGCTTATGTATGTCTAGCAGGCAAATGCATTGTCCTTGAGTTAATTAGTAATCTTAATTATTGTCTTGACGCAAGGTCCTGGAAGCTCCAGGCTACTTTCCTTTAGCGTTGCACCCAGTTGACTAAAATGTAAAACACCCAGGTGTGCACCTGATGTAGGGGTGGACCATACATGTAGCCTATTATTATTATAGCCTGACTTTTACGTATGCATGTGTGGCGGTCTATACGTAACATCTAAGACGGGTCTAGTTACCGTCAGCAACAAACTACGCACCAAACTACTGAAGACATGTTTATCTGCACACACCCATACAAATCTAATGCAATGTACTGGGGTGTACAGAAATCTATTTTAAACAATTTGCGACAGCCTGCACTTATTTGTAAAATATTACAAATAAGGATTGGGGTGCACACAGTGAAGGAGCCAAAAAGTCCTGAC
Source organism: Speoplatyrhinus poulsoni (assembly GCA_025447795.1). NCBI lineage: Eukaryota > Metazoa > Chordata > Actinopteri > Percopsiformes > Amblyopsidae > Speoplatyrhinus > Speoplatyrhinus poulsoni. The sequence continues at coordinate 15,771 of JAOEGT010000020.1, forward strand.
AAATTGACTGGCTGACACTGTCCCATGCAATGTACTAGGTTGTGCATGTCTACTGCAGTTGATAAAAGATTTTAAAAACTACTTTAGGTTTAATTTATACTTATGTGTCTCTGATCATTCTCTTTTCCTTCTCAGATCCTGCACTTCATCGAGATTGTCCCCTCGACTGTAAGGTATATGTTGGTAACCTGGGTAACAATGGGAATAAAACTGAGTTAGAGAGAGCATTTGGGTACTATGGTCCCCTACGAAGTGTCTGGGTTGCCAGGAACCCCCCAGGCTTTGCTTTTGTTGAGTTTGAGGATCCCAGAGATGCAACAGATGCTGTAAGAGAACTTGATGGAAGGTAAACTTTTCAATCCATACACTAATTAGTTTCATTCTAGTCTATGTATGTTGGCACTTATGTAGTTATTTTTGTATATAGAACTATGTGTGGCTGTAGAGTGCGTGTGGAGTTATCCAATGGGGAGAAGCGTTCAAGGAGTCGCGGGCCTCCTCCATCTTGGAGCCGACGTCCCCGGGATGACTATAGGCGCCGTAGCCCTCCAGTGAGGCGCAGGTAACCCCTCTTCTTAAAGGTTTAATCCTAATTGAACTATCTGTGGAAACCCAATTTTTATTCTAATACAGGTATGGAATCTTGAAGCCCTGTTAGCATTTTAATAAATTATGAAATTACTAATCAAATTGGCTGTTGTATCAATGTGGTGAGTTCTTAAGCATGGTTTGTGCCACTAGAGGTCATTGTTACAGTAATATGACAATTATATTGCTGCTATTTCTACAGTATCAGAACATGGATACATCCCAGCCCTAGCGCACAACTTTGTCACTCTTTCCAGTTAGCATAGTTTGGCAGAGCTCATAATTTCTGTCTATTATAACGGGCATTGATAGGTTACTCAGAGATTGGTCTCAATATTTTATTTTGACATAAAGAATGTTGTAGGACATATCTTAAATATTTTGTTTATGTCAAATTAAATGCATGTCTATTGTTGGTGTTAAAAGCCAACTATTTTGCAAGTTTTGCTGCCATTGTATAATGGTGCAGTTGCGTTTATTTTGTAAGATGTTTTTTGTTTTCTCACGTTGAATATTAAATTATTTCCTGCCGTTTGTCAGAGTGAATGTTATCAGATTAAAATGTCTTCGTAAATGTTGTCAGGTTAAAGTGTCTTAGTTTTAGACTAGGGTAAAGGTGATAATCTGCTAAATTAAATCGGTTTTTTAAAGGAACATGTAAGTTGTAATTAAACTTGAGCTTTCAGTCAAAATGGCATGAAGAAATCATGAGGTTTTTCTACAGATGTAAACTGTTATATTTCTCAGTTCAGTTGCCATCTATATTAATAAAAACTGAACCCCGTTGCAGAATCACCTCCACGCTTCTCACCACCCTCTGAGTCAGTCAACTAGCCTTCTTTCAGCATCATGTGACTGCTGACCAACGTGCCCAAATCAGCTTGGCTTGTGTTGTCACATGACCCAGGCACACCGCCAGTCGTCAGGTTCCACCAACCTATTGGTTCCTGAGCACGCAGTTCCCAGCATCCTCCTCCAACCTTAGCCCAGTCGCCAGCGGCCCACCTCCCATTATCTACAAAACAGCATCTTTACTTTTCTTATTTTGAACACATCTATCTACGCGGAACAGCCCTTGGCTTACTCCCCCCCCAAAAATGCAGGGAAAATCTACAACTACCCCTCCAACCAGACAGCCAAGCAACTCCATATCTCCAACATTCGCATCATGTGGCAAACCCTCTCTGCAATTCGACTTCCCTCACCATCAGTCTGGCTTCCTTGCGTCATTTCTATCTTGTCCAAATCCCCCAGAATAGTAAGTTGCTTTTATCATGCTCTTTGTAGTTTTTAATGGGCTACTTTTAGCTTTAAAAGCTTCTTGACCAATTTCCGTCCGCTGTTATGTATTTTACTCTAAAACAGAAGCCCTTCCCGTAGAACAGAACTGCAAAACTTAAATCCTTGCGCAAAAAAAAAGCTGTGGTCAAGAAATTGCTCTGTTTGAATATTTAATGGATGGGTAGATGGTTGGGGATTTAAAAAAGCCATTTGGTTGTTCCTATGCTGAAGGGATTTTCATGGCTCGACATTAAGCCATTTTGCTCACTTTTTTGGCAAAATAATGTTAAGAAAAGGTTATTAGTATAGGTTGAATACAGTCTTTGTGACTGCACTCCCTGTAGTGGAATGTTAAATGGGTTGTACCTTAATTTAGGAAGCTGTTAGCAACACAGATGTTAAACTAATAAACTAGATTTAAAATAAATGTATGCTCGTTTACTGCTAAACCTGGATACATTACATTTGAAAAGTTTCAACAGTATGAAAGCAATGATGGGATTTCTAACCAACCTACAAGGAAGGGGTTGCATTATCAAGGAATATTATTCACTTGATTGCAGCAGTTTTAGTGGGAATCTGGTTTAGTTTTCACAGCCTTAATGTCGAGCCCTGATTTTTAAAATTGCAAAAATGTTCTCCCCAATTCCATAATCAGCGTCCAAAAGTCAACGTTAATTGAAAAAAAAAATTCCGTTAACACTGCATTGAATGGGTCTGCCATGGCGCAGAAGAGCCTGTTGAGTCAGTGCCGCTTAATGTGTTAACACTAATCAATAATACCATGGGTTTCATTAGGGATGGAGATACTATAATTACCCTGTGACCTGATTATGTTTACCTCACATTTACCTCTTAGATCACCGAGGAGGAGGAGCTTCAGCCGTAGCCGTAGCAGGTAATCAATTCTTAAATGTGATTAGTGCTGGGACGATTAGTCGACATCACCGGTTATGACTGTCTATTTGCAAAAAGTTCCGTCGCCTTGTGGTGTTGTGTAATTATGTAAACGCAAAAGGTTTGGCAAACAGTTGATCCCCACATAAAGGCGTTATGTCTCTGGTAAAGCCAAAACACAATTCGTAGCATTTATTTGTATCATATAGTACCATATTCAATTGTTTGTAAGTCCCAATTTAGTAGCCTAGTTAAAGTTTGATTGGCTGGCAGAAAAGCTTTATTAAAGCTTTGTATTTAACATAAATGTAAGCTATATCATTTTAAACTGTATTTAATTACATTGAATTGCTTAATAGTCTACATATTTCTGTAGACCTATTATGTTTTGTTTTTTTCTTTGCTAATTGGCTAAGTGGTTTGATATGACCTACCACTACATGTCACACTAGGCCATCAGCAATAATTAATTATCTGCTTAGGAAATACAGTAGATACTCCTAGCCTATATATTTACCCTATTGAAACCATAATGATCTTGCAAGCTTCATTTTGACTTTGCCGTAAGAATCAGTCTGGAGAGGTTTCAAATAATGGCGTCTGTGACCAACTTAACAGTCAGTGTCGTACTAATAGCTACTGGCGTTATTTAGGTGTGACAGCGAAAGTTACTTGAAAAAAACAATGAGAGACAAATAGTTCAGTTTTGATGGAACGTTTCTCAGATGGACTTGTCTATAAATCAATGTGGCATGTCAGGTTACTATATTGTATATTTATATACAGTATTTAATACTATAGTACAGAGAACTTTTAAGATTTGATAACAAAGGAAACAGAATTATGAGAGCTGCTTACTATATCGCAATAGCAATATTTGCCAAACTTATCGCAATTATACTTTTTGATCAAATCGTGCAGCCATAGTTTTTACCCTCCCTGCCCCCTTACTCTACAATCTCATCAATCTGATATTGTTAAACGTTAACTTGTACGCCATATTACTTGTGTGTTAGAGGTCTGATTCTACAGTACCGGTATAACTGAACTGTCCTAAAACAGTCTAACACGAGAGTCTGAAGGGAGAGGGGGGGAGTTAATGCATTTGCTTTGGTGGGTATGTTAGATTTGATAAAGAATGCACTAGTTGTAGTTATTCATGTTAGAATTAATGTTACTCAAATAGCACACTTTATACTGTAATTTTTTTTTTCCACTGCTAAGCTTGAGGTTGTGTAATGTTTTGGTATTCCTGAAATTTATTTGAATTTCGCTTTATTTTGTTTGCTAAATGTATAAGGCACTAAATTCCTTTATAACAAGCTCTTGCATATTCAATGTCACTGTTAAGAGATTTTACGTTAAAATATTAAAACCAGTTAAAGGTGTAGTTGGTGATTGTAGCATAATACACTTTTTGTGAAGTTAAGCAAATATCGATAATCTGTTTCTACACTGCCCTGGCTTTGTAATTTGGAACACAAAGTGGTACAACACTGTAAAAAAATAATCATTAGATTAATCATCAAAAAGGTAATCATTTGGTACAGCACTAAATGTGATAATGCACTTTAAACAAAACGTTTGACTCTAATTCCTTGGTCTGTTACCTAGGTCTCTGTCAAGGGACAGGCGCAGAAATAGGTCTCTTTCCAGAGAGAGGAACCACAAGCCTTCCAGGTCATTCTCACGGTCAAGGAGGTAAGTGTATCTACGTAAGAGGTGGATCTAAATCTGAATACGGTATTCAGATGAGGACAAATAATAGGTTTTTACGTATATCTATTTTTAACATTTTTATTTGGGTTTGAAGATAAAAGGTTTCTGGGTTTTTGTGAGTGTGGTGGATACTTGTGCTTTGTTGATGTGACAGGAAGATGAGAGAAGTCAAACAAATTATAAGCAGTGCTGACCAGACGGTTTTTAAAACCTTACAACGGGAAAAACATAGCTTGCTACATCTACGCCTACATCTGCAACATCACACAGTTGCAGATATCGCACTGGAAAAATGGAGCTATCTAGTAATGTTACTGTGCCATGATCTCATCTTTAAAGATAGAGCGGAGCTGGTTAAACCATTGCTTAGGCTAGTGTTAGCCTTGTAACCTAGCCTATATTTTTGGTAGTGTATAAGTAGCTAGGTCTGAGTTTTATTTGATTAAGATTTGGATTTTCTTTTGACAAGGATTGGAGTATTTGCATAGCGCTACTCATCTTTTTGCAGATGGCAGGATCTATTAGCTGCATTTTAGCTTCGTTGTCTTGCCTAGTGGCTAGGTGTTGTGACAAAAGTGAAGTCTGCTTAAACGGATTGCCAGTCTACTTTGTAAATATTAACAAGGATTTTGGACATACAAACATATTGGCAGGGCTTGACATTAAGCTTTTTCATGCACTTGTCCTTTCGGCCATTTGTCATTCACTTGTCCGTGCAAAAAAAAAAAGTTTCATGTCCTGGAAATAAAATAGTGACATTTTAGTATGAATGCCTGAAGGCATTTGTCGCCCTTTGAAATACTAGCCAATTTCTTATTTTACAATATAAAATTGAGATTTGAGCTACACTAAAAATGTAGCATTGTATTTATCAGATGATATCACAAGATAGCAATAAATTACATCATATTGTAGCCTATTTATATGTAGGTTAGGTTGGGAGTACTAGTCTTGTACTCCCATGGCTTAGCCAGGTTTTAATTTAGCTCTGGTTTTATTTTTGTTTGAACTACGTTGTACAGTGCGCTTGGGTATCTTGAAAGCTGCTTGGAAATGTTTTTTTTTTTGTTTTTTTTTTTTGTCGCTGTGATTATAGGCTAAAATGTTTATCATAGGCCTATTCCATTGGTTTATATGCCTGATTATCTATAAACGTCAGACACACAAACATACACTAAGGACTTCAAGATTAATATTTGCACCTGGAGTTTGTCTCACATGGGACTCAGTACGCCAGCACAACCCATGCAGTTGGATGGTTTCATGGGCACCTATAGTTTTAAGATGACAACCCTTTTTCTGCAGGAGAGTTATGCCAGTATGAATAAAAATGGTGAGAACAGTGACTTGTCACTTGACTGTGGAGAAGGTGCTTTAACGTATATTTATTTCCCCCAGCCGCTCCAGGTCTACTGAGAGGAAGTGAAGACCATGGACTGCGATCCAAGATTGAACTTTTATACTGTCTTTTTTTTCAGGGGTTTTTCCCTCCCTTTTTAGACCCCTTTCCCCAAAAGTCATGCCCCGTACAGATGATGTAACCATGTGTCATCACTACTTAATTGATAATTCTGTAAGGGCCTGATTTTTTTTATTTTTTTTATTTTTTTTAAGGGGGGAGGAGGTATCATTTGTCAATTCTTGTTTGCTTTAAGAATGCCCCTAAACTCAATGTAATTCAAAAATGCAATTTCTATGAAGCCGTATCGTGGATGTTGAGACAGAATCCTAGAACATTACCCCATTATCTTGTTTAGTTTCTGTTTGAACTTTAATTAAATTTGAAACAATGTTTTAAATTTATTTTATATATTTTTTGGCATTTATTCACTGTTTCATCTGACTAGACTAGATGCATACATGGCCTGCTTAATGCCAAGAGAGCTAAAAGCAAGATGCCATTCCACCAGATAATCTGCCTCATGATGGTGGTTCAGTAGCTGCAGCATTACATCTTGTAGTCTGGTGCAATAGCCTCATTGTTCAGTAGTACCTGCATTTATGTATGAGTTTTATTTTTGAAAATAAAATTTGCTCCATATTGGTTGACTAAATGTGTTGCTGTAGTAACTCAAGGCTTTTCAATAAAATGTAACATCACATTCCTTCTATCTTGTGTCCTGAATACTTGAATGAAGTTACAATACCTTGTTTAGCTAATACAATTGAGTGACTTTTCTTGGGGTTTGTTGACGCAATGTGCATTTTGAGGAAGTAAGAGTGTGGTTGATGCAAAGTATCACAGGAAGCCATCGTTTAGTCTTTCACTGCATATTTCCATGTACATAACTACAGTTGCCTTAGCAGTTGGCTAAGGCTGACACCTGTACAAACCTGTTTGCATTGTGTGGACCAGTTACTTTAAGGTGAGCACTTATTAGCATTATTTTTATATTAAGCATTTTTGTGTGTAGACTTAATACAATGAGGGTGGTAGCAACTGAGTAAAATTTGTGCTAAATTTAAAGTGGCCATCTTGTGAGTAATTGCAAATATGAATAGCCTAATTTGGCGAATTTAAGAACAGTATAAATGTCATTTATTATAACCATTTGATATGTCACGCCTTAGGTAAGAAGAATAGCCATGTCTATTGAGAGGGCAAGGAAAGTTAAAATGGGTTTGTCACCCAATCTGGCTTCAAGCCAAAAGGAAACCTGTGTCCCAGACGGTAGAATTTTTATAAATGACACTGCACAACCACACTATGCAGCAGAACAAAACATTGTATCAGCTGATGCATTGTATTACTCTGACGCTGTAAAGCAGTCCTCATCAGAGGTTAGAGCAAGTAGAAGAAAGCTTGGCTCCAGTCGCAGGAATAAAGTAGACCTGCAGAAAGGTGACAACTCAGAAATGCACAACACAATAGAGGAAGTTGAAAATCAAAGAAGTGACGCATCTTTTAAAAGCATTGAAATGCATCCTAATACAAATGAAATGTTGCTAGCTTCTGAGCTAATTTGCAACATTGTACAGGAAGACCACTCAAATATACAACGCAAACTACAAACTCCTGAACACTTAAGCACAGGAAATATGACAATATTACAGATAGATGAATCTATTACTGAAGAAAATAGAGGTTTAGGAGAAATCCAAATCATTCAACATGGGGAAGTGAGGCATGAGGAAACTAACCAAGACGAAGTGAAAAGTCCCACCTTAAAAGTGTTAAACAAAATGAGTCAGGAGGAGCTAAGTCAGTTGAGTAGGCATGGCAATTATTTATATTTGCCAAGTATTCCTCACCAGTCACCCCACTCTCTAACAGCATCTCCAGAGGTGAATATTCTGTTACCCAAAAGTGAATCTTTGCTAACAAATGATCATGGAAAAGAGAATGACAAAAAACTGGATAAAACGATCAAAAAAGAAATAATGTCCATAGATGCCATTGGGTGTATTCTTGATCAGAGTAGAAACACATTACCTAAAGAGCTACTACCAAACAATGAAATCAAATGTAATTTCGAAGTATCTGAAGATCTGTTTATACAATCTCATCACGCAGAAGATGTACATGATCCACTGCAAACTGAAGAAATGCATCCACTTCATGATTCCTCTGGTGGTAGCCAGCCCAGTGCCACAGGAAGTTCTGATGTTCTTTTAGGAAATCTGACTGGAGATAACAATGTTGACTTACAGGAAATGGCACAAACGGTTGTAAACCAGCAAGATATATTAAATCCAGAGAACACACATTTGAATGGTGAACAGAGCACCACAGCAAAAGAAATATGCATTGGACAAAATCCCATATATAAAGATGAGGACCAAGGAAATTGTATAAAATTTTCAAGTGCTCAAGATAGTGGGATCGAAAGATTCCCAAGGAAAATTGAATACAATGATTGTTATTTTCAAACACAATCAGATAGCTGTGTCTTAACTGGTGAGCAAACTAAATTGTCAAGGAAAAGAAGAAAGATGGGATCAACTCGTAGTAAAATTGGGAATATCCCAAATCAAACATTTGCATATGAAGGACAAAAACATAATGAATTAATGAAAGAGCACAAGGAAACTTTCGTGTGTGATGACATGACATATTTAAGACTTGCAGTCACTAGTGGGCAACATTGTCCCTCATCTGAGGAAGCACGTCATCTGAAGGAGATTAATGTCCTGGAAGTGTCCATACAGGACAATATTGCTCAACAAAAGACAAATGAAATAAAACAGGAAGAGGAAAACAAGGATATATGTTATTTTACTGAGGAATTAAAGAAAGAGGAAAGCTTCCAGCCACATGCCATGTTGCTTTGCAAAGAAAGTTCCGACATACAAGACATGTCATATGGCACAGACATAATCAAGTTAAGGAAGAACACATTAGATGATGGAGACAATGAAGTATCTCAGTACCAAAACCTAAAAGAAATAGTATCTGATGAGAATTATACAGTAAGGAAAGAGTTAAATGAGAGAAACTTAGCACAAGAAGAATTCAGCAGTTATGACTCTACATGTGGTACATTATTGCCCCATTCTATTGAAAATAAAAATGTCTTTGCTTACACTTGGGATGCAGTTAAACGTTCCCATAAGGAAGATCCCCCAAGCAAATTATTTGACTTGGAGATGCATGTTTCTGAGCAAAACAAAGTGTCTAATGCAGATAAAGTGGATGAACTTCCAAGTCTAAGTATTTTGCCAAAAGCTGACCAGAACAAAGATGAAGTAATGGAAGGTGTCCTAAAACCAAAAGTTGACATGATCCACAAATCATCTGTAAAAGAGGAGTTGAACCTGAGAGTTGAGCCTAAATGTAATACTAGTGACATTCAAGACACATGTGACTTGCATGAGGAATTAGAAAAAACTGAAATGACACAAGGTGTGACAGACATAACGTCTGCATCTTTACTTTCAACTCAATCATTGAGCCAAGATCCTAACATCCCCATTAATATGGGTTTAAGTGAAGTTGTGAGTAACATGCATCTATCAATCATTCAGATGAGAGAAACGGATGAACATAAAACAGAAAAAACAACACACTCAATTTCAAGTCTACCTGTTAACAATGAAGTGACAGAAGAGGCACCTAAGGAAAACAAAGAAGTCATAGTACATACAGAATTTGAAGAAAAGTATGACACAATTGAAACTGATATTGTACAAAGCTTACCTAATACTACACACAGACCAATAGATCAGTACCATGAGCCAGAACTAGGTGTCTCTACTGCTGAGCAAAATCGCACATACAAATTGTCAGGGAAGAGAAGAAAAATGGGGTCAACTCGCAGTAAACTCCAGAGTGTCCCAAATCAAACAATGACAGATTTAGAAGGACTAAACCAGCATGACGATATAGACATTAGGAATAACGTGTGTGGCGAGACCAGTGAGCTTCAGACATCCAGTGGCTCCACGGCTGCACTAAGTAAATCCACATCACGTGAACACACATCACATAACATCGAGTCCACAATACCAGAAACCAATATGTTTGATGACAAGACACATTTAAGTCCTGCTGGCACAGTTGGACAGCATTGTCCCTCACCTGAGGATGCTCAACATCAACCGAAGGAGACAAATGCACTGGAAGTCTCCATAAAGGACAGTACTGTTTTTCAAGGGCATAAGGCAAATGAATTAATGCCAGAAGAAGACAAATGTTTGCTAGAAATTGTATATAACATATCTCATAAGGAAGGAAGGAGAAAAATGGGTTCCACTCTCAGGAGTCTAAGAGGCAGGAAAAATGCAGGGCCAATAGACCACCAAGATGAAAAAATGGAAGGTGAACTGAACACAGACACAAATTATGAACCGTCTTTTAAAGCGGAGTTGCATGAGGAATTGGAAAAGAGAGAAATTATCCAAAATGCAATTTCAACTCAAACATTGAGCCAAGATCAAAACATCACCGTTAATATGAGAGAATTTGTGAGCGACAGGCAACCATCAATAATCCAGATGCATTCAAATTCAGGTCTGCTTGTTATGACAGAAGCACCCAAGGAAAAGAACGAAAATGAAAAATATCACACATTGCAAACTGGGATTTTAGAAACCTTACCGGACACTACACACAGACTAAAAGATCTGCACCATGAGCAAGACCCAGGTGCTATGAGGCAGTTGAATGAGATTCAACAAACAGAGAACATAGAAAAGGCATTTCACAATGAGTTAAGTCCAGCTAAGATTAGAAAAAAGCTTGGCTCTACACGCATGAGCCTCAGACCCAGAAAGGAAAACTTGCATACAGAAAGGGAGGATAATAATGAAGTGTTGGAAATTGCAAAGGATTTGGAAGAAACCAGATTATCTGAACCAGTGAACCAACAAACACAACTCATACAAGGTGCTGCTGCGCCGGAGAAAGAGGCATTGGAATCAATGATGGTGTGTGAGTCAAACCTAAAGCCTATGGCTCATCTGCCAGATTTGGAAAGTGAAGGAAAGCATATAGATCTATGTTACCCATCAGAATCAGAGACTTTTCCTGAAAATGACACAAAAGTCCCATGCAGAAGAAGGAAAATGGCATCTAATCGCAAAAAACAAAGGCAGGACTACAAAGACGAATCAAATTGTAATGACAAAACAGATGACATTTATGCAAATGATCTGAAAAGCAACACAGAAGAAAATGCTGACTGTCAAATTAACAAACAAATAACAGAGGTAAGACATTTATTTTATATTATTAAAACTTTGCTGGGTGTATTATTTTGTGAAATGTATTCTTTCACGTTTAACATTTCTGGAAACAGAAAGTAAGATATCGTGTTAAGAAAATAATTAATCTATAATAGATCATTGGGATGGTAAAATTGGATATAATCCAGTCAACTGTATGCACTTATCAGTCCTCTTGTTTGTGGTAAAGCAAAACAAAAGGATCATATATTGTTTAACTACCTGTCCATCTTGCTTTTTAGGTGGCTACTTTGTATGACAAAAACAGAAATCAACTGTCAAATATCAACACAGATTTAGAGAGGTAATGCAAGTCAATTAATTTAATTGAAATTGATTAAAAATCATGAATAATTTGTATCCACACCCAAAATATGATATTTTCTGAATATGTAAGAGCATGGTTGAATTATTTTAAATGTTAGTCAACATAGGAGTTTGTGGGATAGATAGTTAACCTAGTAAAAAAGGGTGTGGAAAAGTAAATGATTTGTACAGAATGAAATTATATTAATACTGTTAACACCACTTTGTAGTTCAGCCCATTTACCATCAGATGCTCTAGGGGCATACCATGTATATTTATATATATTTCTTTTTGGCAGTTGGCAAATACCTCAACAGGTGACTCCTATTACACTCAAAGATGACCAGCAGAAGAGAAAAGAGAGATACCCTTCAGGTAAACATGCACATACTGTCACAGTTTTGGTTTAAGTTTGATGGTAGAGCAATTGTAATGTTTCTAAAAATAAAATACATGATGCAAGATTGCACAAGATGCAGTATAATGGAAAGGTGGTATAAAAGGTGATCTGAGAATTGCTTCCTTTTTGCAGGTCATTCACATTTAAGTGACCCTGGAAAGTGCTACAATGTGGTGTTAGTTGGCAATAGCAATGTGGGAAAGACTTGCTTCATGACAAGGGTCCAAACAGGGGGATTTTCCACAGAAATCTGCTCCTCCATTGGTATATTTTTTATATTTTGCCTATACAAAAATATATAAAGGAATATACAGACAAACGCATCAACATTTTATATAAACATCTTAGGCATTGATACGTGCATGAAGGATGTGACAGTGGATGGGAAAACAGTGTCTCTGTGTCTATGGGATACAGCTGGACAGGAAAGGTAAGAAATGCACTTAATAGCATAATGATGCACCCTTTAAAAAAATAAATAAAAGTGAAACCATTATGCAGTACGTTTTGATCATTAATGTATTATTTTTATACTCCAAAGGTTTCGCAGTATTACAAGACAAATCTTTCATAAAGCCCAGGTATTCCTATTGTTCTATGACATCACCTCATCTGAGAGTTTCTCTGATGTCCGCTATTGGCTTAGCTGTATTAAGGTAAAGTGCATTTTAAGCCTGTCTGTCGCTATTCTATTGCTGTCAATATATTGCTGTATATATTTAAGACATAAATAATAATACTGCATTTTTGCTGTAAAAAGAAAATACATTTAGTTAACTATACAAACTATATATTGTTTGAGTCTTTTTTTTATTGCAGACAACTTTTTATATGAGTAAATTCAGCCACCTGCATTTATATTTTGCAGAAGGGAGCTGCAGAGGATGTGATCATTTTACTTATTGGTAATAAAAATGATTGTAAACGACAGGTTGAGTCTGCTTATGGGGAAAGTCTAGCAAAGGTACATGACAAGACTGCGTATATCTTTCTTTCTCTTATTTAGACAATACAGAATTATACTGTGTGACAGGAAAGTATTTTCAGACACACCCATCTAAATATTCATTCCTCTTTCACAGGAACACAACATTGACTTTATGGAATGTAGTGCAGCTACAGGTGAAAATGTGATAATGTGTATAGAGACCATAGCAAGGTGCATATATGCTTTTCTATTATGCATGTACTATTTAGTCAAATATTACATCTGTTACATCAAGTGTTGCATCTATTTGCTCAACTCAGCTTTTGTTGTCTACAGGCTATTGAGTAAAAAACATGCAAAACAGGAAGATATGATGTTGCACAAACCTCAGATGAAAAAATCATCTGGCTGCTGCTGATGATTGTGTTGCAATAGAAGCTCAACAGAGGTTTTTTTTTATTTATTTTTTTACATTGCACCCCCCCCATCTAATTTAACAAAAACACAATTTAATCTTTTTATTTGATTAAATCATTAAATCTCATAATCAACTGCTTGCCTATATGCAGTGTAAATATGCATATGAAATGAGCATACACATACCTGAACATAACTGTTCAGGCTCAAGTTGCCTTAAAAGCCCTAATTTATGAATAACTTTAATTAGGAATTTGATTATATTAAAACATGCTGTAACAAACGGTCTTGTAACAAATGGTTCATTCATGCATTAAGCCACGAACAGTTGTATTTTACCTATTCCATTGCATCATATGGCTTTGGCTTTATCACAAGTCAGTTAATACATGTGCTAATACAAATGTTATTGACAGAATAATCTCATATATATTATATCATTACCTTGATACACAATGCTGAAAAATTGTACACATTTTTGTTTGAATTATTCATGTTGATCACTAGAAAAATAATCATAAACCAAAATACATTGTACATGGATAATTAATGCACAATTGTTTCCTCAGTAAGTAACATTATGTAGATCCACTGCCTTTGTTTTTATAGTTGAGCTCTTCATTTGTATGCCAGAACATTTCCCTTTTCTAGATGCATGATACTTTTGAATGGCAAGCATGACATCAGAAGCAGTCCAATGATGATGGGTTAAGGCGTCCTCTAGAGTAAAGGCACCGTCGCGTGTGCGCCTCACTCCCCTGCATACTGCGGTGCTGCGCAACTCTAACCCTAGCTCATGCAGTACCTTCCGCAGATACCTCTGAGTTTCATTTACACACTGCACTTCTGGAAGAAAATTACATTTTCTAATTTCAATATGGAGAAAGAACACGACTAGGCTTGTGTTGTGAGCTCCACGTTTTCAGCCTGGATCACCTACATTCAAAATCAGTCTTTGTCTGGTTAGTTTAAAAATTGGGATGGGTTTTGGATTAGATGGCAAAAACAAAAATCGATAAGACCCACAAATTGCAGACAAAACAGAACATTCTGTCTACTGAACATATCCAGAGATTGTTCTGTTGTCATGAACTGAACACTGGCCAGTTAGGTGGTTATGTTTTAATGAAGGGCATCCAGACTGAACACAAGAATAGACTCACAAAGGTAGTACAACGCTTTGATATTATAAATGTTTAAATGAAATTATGTGATACTGCCAAGAATAAATATATTTGAACTTGTGACCTGTATATGTAGATATTTACCTATTGTGAATTGGGGTGGCTCAAAATGTATACAACGGATGCCAGTCAAAATAGGGGGAGATTTCCCTTCTGGACCCAGTAAACCTTTCACAGCCATCTCATAGGCTTCCTGTGACTGCATATCCACATTAGAATACCTGCAATAAAGAACACGATTCCTTTAATCTGACTTTTTCATGAACATATAATTGGTATTTTAATGTTTACTATGGTAATACGCTTACATTAACCAGGCCTTTTGATTAGCTCCCTGCAACATTGCCAAGACAGCCTCTAGTTTGTCCTGGGTGATGTGACCTTATGGACAAATTTAGAGGTTGTGAGAGGGTCACATAATATTTGCAAAAATATTATTAATTAAAATGGGAGATGGAGAGACATTACATTAAATATTAATTTAAAATGAAAGTTTTTGTCACACCATATGTGGACCTTTCCACAATTTGGCCTGTGTGTGAGAAATCATCTGTTGCAATCCCAAATTCACCCTCCAGAGTGTAATCCTGAAAAAGTACAAATCTATGTAAATCAGATGTGAAGAATATTAAGTATTTTCACCTATGTTTGGCATGCAAGTTTACCTTAGTTGGGTTTGTTTTGTAGAGGTCATTGATTGTTCTGTTTCCATTCCCGACACCCAGAACTAAGTGTAAAGCAAGCCAGGTTATAAAGTAGACTGTTATGATAATTATATTGACTTATCGTGCAATATATGGACATAACCTCAATTTTTCAGACAATAATAATAATAATAAATATAGCTGCAAGCAGCCATGGTCGGGCCTAGCTTTGGGCAAGGCGGCATGAGCAGAATG